>WOFM01000473.1:275296-436197 GCA_011428145.1 Ericerus pela
TAATTTGAGGAGGCGTGTGAGAATAATAGCAAATTATATTATACGTTGACTTATTATTCTCGCACATCACATGTTGTGGCAACACTGTTTTTGTTGTTATTATTAATCTGTGATATTTGTGTTTGTAACTCAACTGTGATTATATGTTTTGTATGCCTTCTCGTCGCTCATCAACCTTCGTAACATCAACATGTCCGCTAACATTATGTGGAATAAAATTCGTGAAATAGTGAATATTTAGTCTTTTTATTTATGTGTTCGTAATGTGTGTTTCTAGTCGTCGTTCAATCTTTTCATCAGTGTAGGTTTTGTCGTTGCTTTTCGTGTAGTTCGATCCGTTGGCAGTTTGTATTTTCTCACAGTGTGTCTGATCTTCATTCGATGTTTACAGTCAATTAAAGTCTTTTGTCGGTATTTTCATTCAGTTCGATTCGTTGATAATTCCTATTTCTTCACAATATGTATCTGAACCATTTATGTATGTTCCATTTTTCTTCGTTTTATTGTACACTGATCTGCTGGGCAACACACTTGTATTTATTTTGTTTATTAAAGAAAAGATCTTGAAAACCTTTATATGGTAATGACGCAAAATAACTAAAACATAAGTGTGAATTATATTTGATACAATTTGTGAATTTTATTTCTAAATATAATGTGAACAGTTTTATAAAATTTTAATTTTATGTGAAAAGGTGAAATTGTTTTGTTCTTAATCTGATAATCTTCTGTATGTTCAACCACACCCTTTTTTGTCAACTCCATTTTCACCTATGAGATAAACTGAATGGTCCAAAAATCAAAAGAAAATCGTATAGCTGTACATAGGTTGTAGTATGGGAAACCAGTTTATGCAATTTAAAACTTCTAGCATTTTATAATTTTTGAAAAATTGAAAAAAGATGATGGTCAAGGTAGCAGAATTTGGTGAATGAGAGGACAAGCTTGAACTGGAATAAGAACATCATAAAACCTCAGTGCACTAAAACATCTTTATGTAATCCTTTTATTTTGGAGTTTTTGTTATGTGATTTTTTTCATAGGTGACAGCCGAAATGATAATGTATATACAGTCAATATCTAAATTCAACTCAAAATTAATGTTCATAATTTGTCTTAAAGTTTATCATATCGTCAATCATCAAACATAGATCAACAGTTCCTGCAACATTTAAAAGTAACATTTTTTTCATAAGTTTTATTATGATTTTTGGTATAAACTAATTGAAAATTTACTAAGCATTCTCATATATGTGGTGTCAAAATCCAGTTTATTATTTTTATTGTATCAAATCATCCTGGATCTTTGTAAAAAGTTGCCATCTAGTCAGGATTACATATTTTTGATCCCAGTTGTGAATTCTGGAGTTAAACATTACTCTTCATACATCAAACCATTTGATCGCTTCATATATATGTTTTAATTTATCTGAACCATTTAGAAATAGTGAAGAATAGGGTTGTTGAGATAATATCATTATACATTGTTCATTTGGATTAACTGATATACTCAAGTTACTGGTGTTCATTTTTAACTAAAGTTTGATTATTATTGAAATTATAAAATCATTGAATTAAATTTTGCTAAGTTGGGAGAAAATGCAAATTATGAAACTTGAAGAACTTGTGTAAAAACAGGATTAAATGCAGAAAGATTATATGAAATAGTAAATAATCTGGAATCTTTGGAGGCTGATTTAGAACATGGTTATCAACAAACACTAATGTAAATGAACATAAAAATATGTTGTTTCACAAGAGAAAGAGAAAATATATATTTTTAGAAAATGGAACCATGTTTAATAAATAATTTAAGAAAATGCAAAACAGTAAATGAGATTCTAGACAAATTAGATGAGAAATTTAGAAGACACGCCACATCAAGTTTCCTTAGTGGTAAAACTTGATTCCAATCCTTAAAATTTAGATCAGAAGGGAACAAGAAAATATTTATTGAAATATTTAATAAGCTTACACGGTAATTGAGAGATTGTGGTATCAATTAACCCTAATGGAAGAAATACAACTAATGATGGCACTTACAGATAATTTTAATGTAACAATTTTAGCATATAATAGTCTTAATAATAGAGAAAAAGCAATTGAAAAATGACAATTAATGCTATAGAAAAACCCAAAAAAATTTTTGAAATGAGTATCCAAATGAAACAATTTATAGATCAAAAGTTTAATCAAAATCCAAGATATTTAAGGAATTATAGTAACTATAACTTTGGAAATAATAGTAATAATAATGGAAATATTAGAACATTCAATCTAAATGACAATCCCCAACAGCAACTGAATAGGAATTTTGAAAATAAAGAAAATTTTAATAGACCTGATAATATCAGATTTACAACTGTGGCAAATTAGGTCATACTAAACGTTTTTGGAATTCAACATATTATAGTCAAATTTATATAATCAAAATTATTCACATTATATCCAAAATCCTAATATCAATTTACAATTTTATTGGTTGATCTAATTTTTTATATTGATTTAATTTGTGTAAAGAGGAAACAATATGCACAGTTGCTCCTATATCTAACATAATGTTTTGAGTTAGATCCCCTCCATGTTCATTTTCATATTGATTTCTTTTGACCATTATTGCTAAATGGACATGATCATTTTTATTTCCACTGTTATAATTACCATTCATATTACTATTCATTCCATTATTGTTGTATTTTGGTTATTATTAGATTGGTTTTGAATGGTAGAGTTGAAAATTTGTATAGGGAAAAAATACTCATGAAATTAGAAAATGTACATTATGTACCCAAACTTGAAATAGACCTCTTGTGTGGAATTAAAGTAACAAAAAAATACATTTAAAATTTAGAACAGACAAGTAATTACATAAACATTTACTTAAAACAAAATATGAATATTACAGTAACTTCAACATGAATGGTGAAATTATTTCCTTCTATTGACTTGAACAAATCAAAGCTCTCCCTACTGTGAAGTGAGTTTTGAAATCCAAAGAAAGTGAACAAGTTAATTTGAAATACTATAATGCATTAAAAAAATAAAATAATTAGTGATACCAAAAATATCGATACGTATGGATATTTGTTCAAAAATATTGATATTTCAAGTATCGATACTTTCCCTTCAATATCAAATATCGATATCCGTTTGAAATTGGAAATTGGGAATGGGAATTTAAGTTTATATGAAAAGAACTGTTTAGTATTTTGTTAATTGTCAGTTTTAATTTTTGAATCGTGAATAAATAACGATATTATTCAGCATCTTGTTTCTAAATCCCACTTCCTCTTCTTCTTTTTTTAAATTTATCGCTAAATAAACCTATAAATGGCACATCGTAAAAAATATTGATATTCTCACAGAAATATCGATACTAAAAATATCGATATTTGGCATCACTAAAAATAATATACAAGTCAGAGATCAACTAAAAAGGAAATTAACGATCTCCCTCTATTAAGAAAAAGTTTTCGAGTCTTCAAATCAGAAAAGCAAAAAAGTGTTTACAATATATGAGACATAAAAGTTGTACAAGTTTCTTTACCTAATAAGATAATAATGATGTTTGAAAGTAGCATCGCTAGTAATTATGAGCATGTAAGTTTATTTAAAAATAAAATCTGTGAACCATTTCTTAACTTTAAATTTAATCATAGTCACAAATGTTCTTATACTGGACTGTTGTTATAAACCTGCGCTTTATGTTATGATGTCCAAAACCGAACATACATCCCAAGTATAGGGGTTTGATATCACAATTCAAAGTATATCAGAGTCTTGAGAAATTGTAGAGTCAAGACCACAAGTCAGCTCAAACAGTTAGGTTACCAGCCTACCAACAAAAGCTCCCAAGGCCTACGAAGTATGTCAGGCAATTTCGAGTAAACGGATTAAATAAGTTGGCCAACCCATTAATACAATTCACGTTTTTATCACAGTAAAAAGGTTTCTTACAGTAGGACATGAAAGTATCTGGTCAAGCAGGTATCACAAAATTGTATTGCCTCGTGGTCGTTGATATCCGGTGAACCAACAGATTCCAACTAAGTATGTTCGATATTGGAATCAAAAACAGTCCAAACAGATTGGTACAATTCTGCTAACAGGGTTCACATTTTGTATAGTTTTGGTAAAAACAACTTGAAAAAAAGGTAATTTGATGTCGGAACAAAAGCTGTAGTATGTCATGAATAATATTTTGTATTCACGACAAACGGATTTCATCACATACAAAACAAGACTGACTGTTCACAGTTCAACCAAAATCATGAACAGTGGAGAAGAGATAAGCCGTTGGTTCACTGATGATCGAGATTCAAATATACACGTCACCACATAGTATAAGAGTATTCGATTGACATGTTTTATTATTTCGTAGAACGAGAATTTATTTCCAAGTTGAGTTCGATGTTTTCTTCTGTGACTTCTCGCTAATACAATCTTAGAATTTGTGAGCCGTTCCCTATTGTAAATATATTAACAGTTGAAATTCAGTGGTGACATGAAAGGAAGGCCATGGGTAATCAAATGTCACAATGTATTATCTTGTCAAACTGAGTTGTTACTACAACTTGCTATCTGTGATATATATTGACTGTGCAACCCTCGGCTGTTAGACTTAATAAGATAATTAACCTTTTGATGTCCACTAAGGTGGTAATATATGAATAAAATTGTCAAAAGTAAATCTGTTTTATTGAGTTAACAAGAGTCGTTTACTACTCATTTTATCATAAAATCAACAAAGCAAATGTGGTGAGAGTGTAGCGTGTATTTCCTTGTTTGATGCTCTGGTTATTGTTCTTTGTCATTTGCCTAGCGAACCTTGTATGTTTTTTTCTTCATAAATTTCTGGGGGTTGTTTGTTTTGTATGTATCGTTGTGCTATTTGTTGTTGATGTTTTCTGGCTATTTGTAGATTTTCAAATTCATTGTTTAGTTTCATCATCTGTACGGTTAGTTCTTCCTTAATGTAAATTTTTTGGTAAAATTGTGTGCATCTGTTGTTAAGTTGTCTAGGTCAGTTAATTGGAATTGTAGTGCACTGAGGAATATGTGTATGTCTGCAGGTTGATATAAGGCTACATAGTAGCTTTTTGCTTATTGTATTTTGTTTTTATTCAGGCCATCGAAATTTCTAGGCATGTTTTTTGTGGGTTTGTACATGTTTGTTGAATGTGTTGTGGGTTTGTTATTGTGTAGTATGTTTGGCATTAGCTCTGTTTGATAGGACTACACCAACTTACACCAACCTACACCAGGAGGGCGATTCCACAAATGTAGGAATTTTATATGACTTTGCACCAAGTTTTATCTTATTCAAAAATGCATTCTTTATATCTATTTGTGAAATATTATACCCTCTCTGATTACAAATAACTAGTAGAGTTCTCAATGTACTCATTTTTGCCACTGGAGCATACAACTCCTTAAAATCAAAACTTTTGTCGACTTCGAATCCTCGAGCGACCAATCTGGCTTTATATAATTTATTACCTTGTCTATCTTCTTTAATTTTGAATAGCCATCAAGATAAAATAGGCTTCGTATTAACAGGACGATCAACTAAGTCCTAAGTGTTGTTTGTATAAAGTGCATCCAATTCTTTGGAAATAGCAATCTCCCACCCTTGTTTATCTAACGACAACTTGGCCTCTTCAAAATTAGAAGGAAACTCATTAAATATACTATAAGCATAATGACACATGTCATCTACTGCAGGCTCATCAATTACTATATTTTCTATATCATCTAGATTTACGTTACTAGGGACTTTTACATTAACAATCGAGTTTCTATTTACGTTACCAGAGGTACGTGGCGAGGAGACGTTTTCCCTATTTCTGACATTACTTTTAACAAATCTGCTTTCATCAAACGTTACATCTCTTGCAATTATCACTTCATCGTTGCTGGTATTCAGCAAATGATAGCCTTCTAGGTTGTAACCAACAAACACCAGAGGTACATTTTTACTTTGGAATTTATCTTTTGTTTTCTCTTTTGGGATCAAGGCATAACTACAACAAACAAAAACTTTTACGTTACTTAAATTTACATTTTTACCGTACCATATTTTTGCTGGCTGCTCATTTCAACAGTTGACAGTTCTATTGTACAAATACATGGTGCACAGCACAGCTTCAGACCAATACTTAATTTCTAAACCCGAAGGAATCAACATAGTACGTGCTTTTTCAATCAACATTCAATTTAATCATTTGGCGCGTCCGTTCATCTGAGGACAGAAAGGTACAGTATTCCCAATCGCAATACCTAATAATCTGGATTGGGTCCTAAAACGAGTATTAATATATTCAGTACTGTTATCATATCAAATTTCACCGATTCCCCTGCCAAACATATTCCTAACGCAAACTTAATAATCCAAGAACTTCTTGTAAACTTGATCCTTCGACTCAAGTATGTAAACAGTAGCGAACGAAGTGAAATCATCTAGAAAAGTTAACATATATCCCTTATTATTATATGCAGTAGTCTGCATCAGCCCACAAACATCCGTGTGTACAAGTTCTAATGGACAAGTGGATTTTCTATCGACAGATCGATGAGGAAGCTTCGATTGCTTACCTTCAACATAACTTTTACAAAATTCAACATTATTATAATCAAAATTATTAATTAACTGGGAGCAAGACATGCGTTTTATAGTATCAAAATTGGGATGCCCCAACCTGGTATGCCACAAATTTATGTTTTCATTGGACATGATTCATCCCACCCAAATCTAGCTTGAATTCGATGTTTCCACTCCTTTCCGTGACATAAATATTACCGACATTACTAATAAATGAAATTGATTCATTGTCTCTCAATTTATTATTATTATTATTATTATTACCACGATCAATGTTCAAATTTTGTGATAAATTTGCCTTCGGATTTCTACAGAATCTCGCGATATGCCCAAATTTTTGGCAATTAAAGCATTTTATTTTATTTTACGTATTATTATACGTGTTATTTTGCATATTATTTGATGTATTATTACATGTAGCAGAGCTACTAGCATTTTTAGCGTGACAATTTTTACAAATATGGCCAATTTTTCACATCCAAAACATTTAATTATTTTAGACAATTTCTTACTATCGATATTACCCCAATCGAATCGACCGACAACCAAAGCGGATTCGGATTCTAATTTAACAGCAGTGGACAAAATACCTTTTTGTTTCGCGAACTCATTTAATAATTTTAATTTTACTTGCTCTAAATCTAGGTCAAATTTGTTCTCAAGTATCGATACAAAAACATTATAGGTTCGTGGTAATGACATCAGAAGCTGCTCTACTATGTCCTGTTGCATGAGCGATACATCCGCAGCCTTCAATTTAACAACCAATTCCTCAAAATAGCGAAGATGCTCCTCCATATTCCCATTATCTTTCAAACGTAAATCCATCCATTGCCTTTTCAGCATGATTCTGCTTGCCATTCCGGATTTCAAATACATTAAATCAAGCTTCTCAATGATCTCGAAAGGTTCAACAGCATCTTGTGCATAAGACAAATGTGAATCTGCTAAAAAACAAACAATCATTGCATTACACTTATCTGCTTTTCTTCTGCAGTCTTTTCCAACTTCATGAGCTGTTTCACGTCTGAGTAACTGAGCAAAGCCTTTGCCACAAATTTTCATGAACAAACAAAATCGCCATCCATCATAATTGTGTCCATTAAATCTGCCAACACCACCTCTACGTTCTAGCGCATTCAGTTTCTGAAAAAAATCCTGGAACTCTTCCATATTTCAAAAGAGCTTGACAATGGAACACCAAAAATCATGAAACAAACATGAAAAATTGAAAGCGTGCTCAAACAAAAGATCTCTGGCTTTGCACAAACATGAAAGGTTCTCTTTGAAGCATTTGCCAAGAGGAGAACATGACTTAGTAAAAAAAATATGAATAAATATTAAAACGAATATATTTTACCCGAACATATCATTGAGCCCATAACCCGTTGGTTATTTTGAGTTGAAACGTAATGGAAGCGAGGTAAAACACAAGAAATACAAGAAGTTTACTGAGACCAAACTTTATTAGGTCCGTCCATGATGGACTTTAAATTCAAAGTACAGAATAAACTATCATCACTGATTATCACATAAAAAGAGCTGTAAATAACGAGGTTTGGAGAACTGAGAAACGAACACAAAAAGAACATTTTCTACACTTAGAGATGAGCAGGTTTGATCAAATCAACACGTCTCCATCATATATATATCCTCGAAGGACAAGACCAAAGTAAAAAAGTGAAGTGAGGTTGAAATCCAAGGAAAGAAACAAGTTAGTTAGAGATACTATAATGCAATGATCTAAAGTACAAATTACAAGTTTGAGGAAGATGAACGATCTCCCTTCATTACGAGATTAAAGTTTGTTGATACGAAATCCCACCTCACTCATTCTTCATCATCATCATCACGATCTCCATATATATATATGTCATAATGTACAGTCTGATCACGAAGTGTTTCCCCTTCTACTTTTCTACTTTCGATCGCATATCGCTGTTGCTTCACCATTTGCTTTTTCGTTTGTAAAATATATTTTAGTTGCGGAATAAACGTCTTTAAAGTCAAAAGTCTCAAGTTCTTTCGATCCTCGTTCTCCATACCTCACATCATGGTAGCCATCGCTACGGTAGAACTTTGAAGAGAGACTTAGAAATTTAAACTGATGAATTAATTATTTTTTGAAATTTGATTTACTGCTGTGCGTAAAATTTTTTATGTTTTTCTGTTAAATAACACACGAAAAGTCATCGTGTTTTTCGAGAAAGTATCTCGAATTTAAATTTATTTTGAAAAAATCAAAATTTAAAGTTGAAGAATAGCTGAAGTTCCGGACTCAAATAACGGCCATTACTGGAAGTCAACGAACGCTAAAACCAGAGGGACCGCCAACGAGATCAAGAGGACAACCAACGGAAACCTGCTCCCGTCATCGAGGACTCAACCGAGAACCCATCGAAGACCCAACTTTTTCGGAACAACCCACATCTAAAATTAAAGCAGGAAGTACCAAGGTCAACAGCGAAGGAAACATAAATCATCGGTAAACCACAGCAGAAATCAAGAAGAGAAAAATATTGTAAAGGTAATATTTGTTGAAATTATTTATTTCTTCATACGTTGTAAATTGTATTTGAAGTGAGGCCCCAAAAAATTAAATAACAAAGAAGGAGTACATGTCCCAAATAATAAATTTATCTGAATCCAAAATCGGTGAATATAATATTAAAAAAGAAGATTTGGAGGAACTAATTAAAAAATTTGAAGGAGAGAGAGTAGTTGATCTGAAGACAGAAATTTATAATCTACCCCACGTCAAATATTTCACGGGTGAAATTATATTAGAGTCCTTTGTAATAGATATATCCGGGAGAATAGAAGACATTAGTAGTCTTAAATATATTGTAATTTCAGAATCTTCAGTAAATTATTTTTCGAACAGAATTTATAGTTCTGCTAAATCGAAAGAAAAATTTATGAATAGATTCTTTAATTAGGTAAATTTAGGAAAACTGGATATAATAGAAAATTGTGAAAAAGAAAATTTAATTAAAAAATTAGAAAAAGAATCCAACGAAAATAAAAAATACACAGCCGTTTGTAATAGGGAAGAAAATTTATTAGGTTTTAAGAAAATAGAAGGAAAAATGGCGTCCTCAAATGAAATTAAACCCATTCAAGCCCCACTCGGAAAAGTTTTCAATGGCAAATATTATTTGGATTGGCGAAGAATGATCATATCAGCCATCCGAGGTGCGGGATATTACGACATCTTTGGGGAAAGCGAATTCTTACAATCCTATATTGAAAACATTGATGATTTAAATTTTCGGCCAAATAAAGAAATGCTAAATTACTGCAAAATGCAGGACAATGCCAAAGCGTTTGTCTTAGAAAGAGTGTCCAATGAAATAACGAAACAAATACGAGATTGTAACACCGCAATTTTAATGCTAAAAAAGTTAGACAATATTTATGGGACTAAAACCTCAGTTACGGCTAATATGGCTAAGGCAAAATGGTTAGAATTCCGATTTCAACCAGGAGGAAACATGAAGGGATTCTTGAAAAAATGGGACGAATTAGTAACTGATGTAAGAGATAGTGGCAAAGAAGTCACAGAGAATGAAGAACTAGAGAATTTGCAATTGGCACTGTGTTATGAGCAACAAATAGCCAAAATACAATACGAAAGTTTACCTCCTAATGAAAAAAATTTAGATAATTTTAAGAGAATACTGAGAGAAGATTCAGATCAAAAATATAGGGACCAAATTTTAAAAAAGAATGTTAATGGAAATAATGGTAATAATAATAATATGAATAGAAACAGTAGTAATATGAATGGAAATAATAATAGATATGGTTATAGAGGAAGATTTAATAATAACTATAGGGGAAGAAATAATTATAGAAACCATAATAATTATAATAATTTTAGAAATGGCAACAGAAACGGTTTCAATAATAATGGTCAAAATGGTAATGGTAATAAAAATAATACACCAGAACAAACCCATAATAATAATACGAATAATAATAGTAATGGTAATAACGGTGGCAATTATAGAGGAAATAATTACAGGGGAAACTCTAATTATAGAGGAAACAACTATAGAGGGAATAATGGAAACAACAATCGTAATAATCCCAAATGCTACAAATGCAACCAATTCGGACACATAGCCCAGAATTGTATGAATAATAATAATCAAAGTAATGATATTAAAGGAAATACTAATAGTAATAGTCAGGGAAATTACCCACCAAAAACAAACGTAAATACATCCAATAATAATAAAAAAGATAGTTCTGAGCAGCAAGTAAAAATGTCTTGCATGATAAAAAAATATAATAATAATGAATGGCTGTTAAACGAATTAATTAATAATAATAAAAGTAATAATGAGGAAAAATACGAAACATTGAATAATAGAGCGATTCTTGATGGAGCTGCAGAAGTCTACTTAACTTCCGATCTAAGTAAATTAATAGATGTAAAAAAATTTATAACCCCCATTAAATTACAATGTGCGGGTAAAAACACGTTTTTATATGCTACACATACAGGAAGGATGATCATAAAAGTAGAAAATTCAAACAAAAATCAGTCATTGATAGAACTAAATGACGTTCATTATGTGCCAGACCTAAATTTGGATATTATCTCAGCCATAAAAATAACTAATACAGGGATAACAAACATCGACCAACAAAAAGAAATAGCAAATATTTATTTTATCGAAACAGAGGAAATAATAATTACGGCAAAAAAAGAAGAGGGTATATTTTATATATACTATAACATCGAGACAAATGATATAAAAAATAATGAAGATTATATGGATATAAAAAAAAATGTAATATGTGCCCCAGTCACCCAGAATAATAACGATGAATGGGACAATTTCACAGTAGAAATGGAAATCATTGAGGAAGATGAAAATACCCAACAATCTCAGGGGGGTGACGAAACTGAAATAAATGAACCCTGTCAAAATAATGAAATAAATGAACCTAAGAATAATAATAACACAAATAAAAAATTAATAATACATAGAAGATTAGGACATTTAAATGCCAGATACTTACAAAAATTAAAAAATTTAGCAATAGGAATACCCGAAAATATTAATTTCAAAGATGAAGACTTTATAAATTGTCAAATTTGTTGTATAGCCAATAATTCAAGGCTAGGTCATACTGGGATGAGGACTAAACCTACTAGGAAACTCGAAATAACTTCATCTGACATCATGGGACCGTTTACACCTTCCGTAGCCAATCAAAAATACATATTAACATTCATAGACCATTTTTCGAAATACACATTTGTCATGCCCATAGCCAACAAAAATCAGGTGACAATAGAATTCAAAAATACCATAATGTCTATGAAAATAAATTTCCGGAATATCCTATAGGAACAATAAGATGCGACAATGCAAAAGAATATACAGATACGAAAATTCTAAATTATTGTAGAGAAATGGGCATAACAATGGATTATGTGGTCCCATATTCTCCCGAATTGAATGGTGTTGCCGAAAGGCAAAACCAAACATTAATGAGGAGAGTAAGGGCCATGTTAATTGATGCTAACCTCGACATAAAATATTGGTCTTATGCTGTTGTAACTGCAGCCTACTCAATCAATAGATCCCCGACAAAAGCGAATGAAGGATACAAAACCCCATACCAATTGTTTTACGGTAAAAAACCCAATCTTAAAAATTTAAAAATTTTTGGTGCATTAGCCTATAGACACATACCCATCGAAGTTCGAAAACAAAATGCCACGAAGGCAAAATCTAAATTGAAAAACAAAATTGACCCAAAATTGGCACATAGGGCGGAAAAAAGCATATTAATGGGATACACGAATACGGGATATTGTTTGGGAGATCCATATAATTCTAAATCATACATATCATGCGATGTTAAGGTAGATGAAACCCAAAATATAAAATCACTTTTAATCAATAAAAAACCTCTGACAATAAAATCGGCAGATTATGAATACGATTTAGGAATAATAAATCCTGTAGTTATGAATGTTAAAATGAAATATAATATGGCTTACATCGAAGATAATATACCGAAATCATTCTCTGAAATTGAAACAAATCCTTTCAGAAAAGAATGGACAAGGGCTATTAATGATGAATTTAGTTCCCTCGATGATCTGAAAGTATGGGAAGTGATAGACTATGATCGTCAAAAGTTAATTGATACGAGGTGGATATTTACAATAAAATTCGACGAATTTGGCAACCCAAAACCCAAAGCCAGATTAGTAGCACGTGGTTTTAAAGATCGGACAGAATATAACATAGCAGAAACACATGGACCTGTAGCATCCATAGGTACAATCAGATTATTATTATCAATTGTTAACAAAGAAAAACTTATAATGGTACAATATGATGTAAAAACAGCCTACCTAAATTCGCCTATTATAAAACCAATTTTCGTGAAAAGACCAGAAGGCATAAACATCAATAGAAATCAAGTACTCGAATTAAAAAAATCAATCTATGGTCTAAAAACCTCAAGCAAATCGTGGTACGACTTGTTGGACACGAAGGTAAAGGAAATGGGATTTAAAAAAACAAAGAGTGATAGATGCTTATATATTATGAAAAACGAAAATGAAAAAACATATTTTTTGAGTTACGTAGACGATATATTAATAGCATCAAATTCACAATCCTCTATTACGAAAATAAACGAAGAACTTCAAAAAGATTTTACAATCACAATCACAAACGATCCAAAATTTTTCGTAGGTTTAGAAATTGTAAGAGATATAGAAAATAATACCATAACAATTTCACAGTATAAACATATAGAAAAAATGATAAAAAAATTCGGAATATCTGAAATCAAAAATACGAATACACCCATGGAAACAGGATTGAAAATTGATAAAATACAAAATGGAAGAGATGACACCGAATATAGATCCATGATAGGGGGATTACTTTATTTAGCGAGATTGACAAGACCGGACATATTGTTTCCTGTAAATTTCTTTTCCCACTTTCAGAATAATTCAAACGACACCTTAAAAAATTATGTTAAAAGGATATTTAGATACGTCAACACAACAAAAAATTACAATTTAAAATTCACATCAAAGGGGGATGGAATTCAAGCATATATTGATGCATCTTATGCACCCCAGGTTGACGATAATAATATAGAGATAAATAACCTAAATAAGGGAAAATCAATAACTGGCTTTATGATATTCGCCTACGGAGACTTAGTGGAGTGGAATTGTTCCAAACAAACTATTCACGCTTCATCGAGTACCGCAGCCGAGATAATTGCAGTTTTTGATACTCTAGATACGATTAAAGTAATGCAGTACATAAATTTCGAAATTTTTGGGGAAAAATTAATGGTAGATATTATGGAAGACAACATTTCGACGCAAAAAATATGTTCCGGAGGAAGTCAGAGGAAATCGCGGGCCCTAATGATTAAGTGTTATTCAATTTTGGAAGCGTATGAGGACAAAATTATATTTTTTAGAACGGTTACTTCGGAAAATCAGTTAGCTGATATTCTAACAAAATCTTTGGACAGATCAAAATTTGAAAACATTATTGTAAAAGTATTAAATGAAACAAACATATATACATAAATAAGAAATTCAAGTCAAAATACGAAAAATTCACAAATTCATTTTTCTCCCATTTCAATTACGAGTCGTAAATTGTCCAAAAATAAGTCGTAACACGAAAATATTTGCTGAAATATTAACCTTCATTTATTGTCAAAAAAGAATAGCCAACATTACGATTTACTTGAAAATACGTGCCTAAAATAAATCGAAGGTTTCTCAAATATTACAACAAAGAAAAAATGATGAAAATCGAGCAAGTAAAAACCCTACAATTCATACAATAGAAACCCTATACACTTTCCAACAAGCGTGGGAGAAACGCATGGAATATTCCCACACGCACGTATGAAAGGAAACTCTATAACAATACACACAAAGATAAAAACCCATTACATGACCGCAAATTATGATAAACCGAAAAACGTTGCCTTATCCAAAACATGTCAAACGCCACCTCGAATACAATACAACGTACGGAAAGATAATATACGATGCAACGAATATTATTCTACAATTTTATTCATGTTACTTTTAAGATAAATACGTAACGTACGCTCGAATTCATTGAACCTGTAAATGGAAAAACCTTTTATCGTATTTATTCCATCACCTTCTTTTACCATTTTTATTTCATTCATATATATGTTCGTGAATATTTTTTTTCTCTTTTTCATTTTTGAATTTTTTTTTTTTCTCATCAACTCGAATTATACGAGCGGAAATATAATATTACTCGATACAATATAATAAATACGCATGTTACCATTTTTAATTTTGTAATTTTTTTATTATTTTTATTTTTTATATATATTTTACATATACCATATAATATTCATATACACGATAGTGTTCATTTATTGCATGCATGTTACCATATTTTATATATTTATTTATTTTTTTATTAATTCATTTTTAATTTTTTTTGGAAGCACAGCGCAGTAAATTTTTTCTCAGAAACCAAAGTTACCAGAAATAATAAACAAACAATATTAATATTTTTCGAAATTTTTATTCGACATATATTTTTTGTGCTTGTATTTTTTTTGTATTTAATATTTTTTTTAGATAATAATTATTGATTCGATTTCAAAAAACACGATGAAGAAATTATTCGGTAAAATTTCAGGGGGGTGTTGATACGAAATCCCACCTCACTCATTCTTCATCATCATCATCACGATCTCCATATATATATATGTCATAATGTACAGTCTGATCACGAAGTGTTTCCCCTTCTACTTTTCTACTTTCGATCGCATATCGCTGTTGCTTCACCATTTGCTTTTTCGTTTGTAAAATATATTTTAGTTGCGGAATAAACGTCTTTAAAGTCAAAAGTCTCAAGTTCTTTCGATCCTCGTTCTCCATACCTCACATCAAAGTTTGAGTGGGAAATGAGTTTCAGCGTTCTCGGGTGAACGAATGAAAAAAGTCGTGTTTGTTCGCACAACCTGAATAGTGTTAGTTTACGTTATCGAAGGTAGTTGCGCTAAAGGTTAGTAAGTGAGTGCAGGTGGAGTGTAGTACAACAAAAAGTGATCGGAAAAACTGTGATCCAAAATGGCGTACGTCTCAATCTATGCTATAATTATAGTTCTCTAGCTTGAACTTAATATCATCCCTAATATTAAGCAAAACATTGAAATTTATGATTCGTATTTCGAAAATTTACACACTTTGTAGCTTTTTTTCATCACTTTACTGAATTAAGATTAATTTGCTCATTTACATTTAATCATGATTATTTAAAGTCGAACTATGGTTTCCAGACTTCAGTAACGGTAATTATCTTATGGTTTGATAATTTCTTTCGTCTACAATCTGCAATAATTTATTATTCGCACTCCCCCTCGAAGGATCTTGATAACTGAATTCTTCCATTTAGTTTTCGTCAATTTCATTTTTCGAACAGTTTTTATACACTCCGTATCATATGGAATTTGTTTTCAGGCATTTTAGCCGTGTTTTTTTTTTTCGTCAGGAAATTTATTGCATCAACTTAGTGATTTACGTTTCCCTTCCCTTATCGGCTGAAAAGTTTCTCAATTTTTACGTGAATTCTACAGTTGATACTCTGCTCTTCAAAAATCACCGATACATTCTTCACCAGTATCTTAAAATTGTGTTGCTATCTAACCTTAAGTCAATTTGATGTTGTGAAATAGTGCTCTGTAATAACTTAAATTAGTTAGAAGAGAGATTTTTCCTCGTATTCTTTAAAAATTTGGTGATTAATTTCTATTTAATTTGAAATCACTTGTATTCCATGTCTGTTTGCCTAATTTTTATCTGGTCAGCGCGTACGATGTGAGAGGAACTCTTTTAAGAGCTACACAACATTAGTGTCGGTATTAATCGCCAGGGATGGGGGTTGAGTGCGTTTTTTGTTTCATGATCTAAGGAAAATTTTGAAATTGATAACTCAAATTCATATACATGTATATACATATAATTTTCTTGTCAACACGATACAGGTCGCAATTTTTGTCTGGTGGTCACAAAATTTACAAAAATTAGTACGAAGTCAAGAACTTGACCTATCAATTTTGGTGCGAATTGGCGGGACGCTACTTTCAGTATAGCTGTTTGTTTTCATTTTTGCTATAAAATCCTTAATTTTGAATCAATAGCTACAAAATTTGTTACAAATATTTACTATGATTCATCGTTTAACATGCTACCAGTTTTGGTGCGGATCGGCCGGACGGTATACTTCCATTAAGTCCATTTTTGTTTTGGTTTTGAAAGAGGTAATTCATAACTAATCAGAACTATTTGGTTATTCCACCAATTTTTACAACGTAACATATTTTAAAATGATGTAAACAATAGAAGAATAACTCTCCACTTGAACTAAGTTCAGTTCAGCATTGGTTTAAGCTGTGATTATAATATCCGCCCTGGGTCAACTGTCAAAAAATTCAATACAATCAGCAATTAAGTATGATTTATTACTGACCTAATTTTGGCAGTAAGTTTTATTCTTTATGGTGAAAAGTGCAGTTCCAAAAAGTTTTTTAAGGGGTTATTCTGCTAATGTTCAAACAGGTGTACTATGTTTCACCTCCAGTTTACCAACAATACCCAAAAACTCGGTGTATTGCGGATAGAGAATTATCATTTTATTTGAAATAGACTATTGTAATTTCATTATTAACTAATTTTTCTACTGTTTGAAAACCTACTTTATCTAACGAAGCTGTTGCTGCGTTGAAGTTTTCAAGAAATATTTAATTGTAAGAATAATCTGATTCAGACTTGGCTGGGTTTCATTCTACTCGTCAGCTACTTGGGATACTATTTTGTTAACAGTTGAAGACTTGCTATCTTAACTTTTCAAAATAAACTTCAACTAGGCCGATTGTCATGTGACATTCTAATGAGACTCTTGGACGACTATTTGCCAAGCTAAAATCAACTTTAATGGCTCAAAACAGCAAACTTACATCAACTGTTTATATAATAGTACCCCAAATAGCTCGGTAGTAGCTACTAAACTAGCCAAGTATGAATTAGGCTAATCCTCCATTGCCTACCTACACATTTCCAAAATTGTTTTTCAAGTTGGTGTTTTATTAAAAATCTATCTATTAATCTTGGTGTCATAGAAAAACCTGGGGCCTTGGTAGGTACATTTTTCATTTCATAATTCAAAGAAAATTTTGGTAATAATAATAATAATTAGAATTCATATATATATATATATATATGTGTGTGTGTGTGTGCGTGTGTGTGTGTGTGTGTGTGTATAAAAGCCTTGAAGCAGCGCTTTGGCTTGTGCCAGCCCTGGATTTTTGCTGGCATATAGGGTAATACTGTAGAATTTGTTGTTTTGGTAGAAGCCACCAGAGTATTGTAGCTTTATGATAGATCTAAGCTATGGGCTAAAGCTACTCACATGAAAAATTTAAAGCTGAGCTCTCAGCTATCAGCTTAATTGTAAAAATAAAGCTAGCTTTTGTTAAGCTAGGGAATAATTGACAAAATAATATCAGAAAATAATTGGCAAAATAATATCGGGGAAATAAATTTGTGCTTATATCTTTATTATAGTGATCTTTACAGGTAGTGACAGACTTTTTTTTAAACATAGGTATTGTGGCATACTTTTTGGGTTGTTGCATTGTAACCCCCCTTTTTCTTGAGAAATAAGAAAGATAATGTTTTGCCCTTTGGTGACTTAATCGTATTGGACCTTGAAATATACAAAATTGTACAATTACCACTCTCAAGTTGATACTCCCTCCTTAGTCCCCCAAATGTTTTGAATTATATTTCAGCATGGTTTTCATTATTTTCTCGGTTAAGGGTTGATTCTAGAAAAAATTTTATTTAAAAAAAAATATTCTTTAATTTTCCACAAATAAAGTGATTTACATATTTTTCATAGGCCCAATGGTTTTGAGCTGTAATTAGAACATTTTATGGTACAAAATTCTGCCTTTAGGAGGTTGTCAAGGAAGACCATCAATTTTAGGGGTGGAAAATGTTTTGTTTCATGATGTACATTACCCAGCACATAAACTCTAAACAATAGTTTATATAAATTTTTTGAAAAAAAATTTTTTTCAAGTCAGCAGGTAATATGGCGACCTAGAAATGAAAAAGTAACCTACAGTGAATGGAAAAATACCAAAAATAAAAAAAATAAGTGTGTCATGGCACATGTGGTAGAAGTGAAACTTCTCACAAGTTATTGAGTAACTACCCCTGAATTCATGTAATCTTTAAAATGAATATCAAATTGTAAATTTGTGATCCAAAAAACATACTCACTGATGCACACAAAAAATATGAGAAGTCAAAATTTGGACTTCTTTCGAAGCTTTAGAGAGGTAAAAAAATAGTTGAGTGAAAAAATGAACATCAAACTTAAAATCAGCTCTTCAAACAACATATCAGTTGATGTATCACACAACAAAATATTAGAAATCAAAATTGGTTGTCCTTGAATGAATTGAATGAAAAGATGAGTGTCAAATTTGAAATCAGTGCCCCAAAAATCATACCTGCTGATGTATCACAAAATAAACTACAAAAGGAGAATAGATAATAATCCAAAAACACCTGTTTTTATTGGGGGCTTTGCCTTCCAACTCCTATTTTTTATTATAACTGGGCAAACCCCAACTCCTTTTTCTCTTTTTTTCCGTATTAAAAAAAAACCAAGTGAGTGCTTCACGACTCAGTTCACAGATGTCACATAATTTTAGCCAATATTGAGCCTTTTTATTGGTTCCTTCTACTACATCTGATTTTTTTAGCTACTAACTTGTTTTTTT
Organism: Ericerus pela; assembly: GCA_011428145.1. NCBI lineage: Eukaryota > Metazoa > Arthropoda > Insecta > Hemiptera > Coccidae > Ericerus > Ericerus pela. Next base: position 294,756 of record WOFM01000473.1, read on the forward strand.
TATATTTGTCATGTCAAGGTCATACACATTCACTACCGATATTAAAAACGTTTCATTTCAAAAAGGGGCACGATATACTCCCATTTTAGCATAGATGAACAAACATACACTGTAAAAGAAGTCCGCCACGTTACCTCTTAATTCCTATATGTCACTATAATAAACTTATAAGCCAGCGGAAATTTATTTGTTTGTCAAAACGATTTCACAATTATTCCCCTAAATTATTTTGCTATTATTTTCCCTTATATTCGATGTGCGTTCGCCACTGCCCACACAGAAACAAAAAAACATGTTTGTTGCTTCCGTTGAAACAACAAATTCTAGTGTTACCTATATCTATATGAAGCAAAAGTCCAAGCCAAAGTGCCATGAAACACAGTGCCTTAGGACCTAAGGAGGGTTCAAACTTGCTGCTCCATTCTGTAATCTATAATCTGTATTCCTTAAAGTTGAGAAATTTTAACTTTTGGAGAGTAGATCAAGAAAAACAGTATAAACCAAAACAGTGCTTCCCTTTAGTAAACTTTTTACTTATTAGATCATACAGAATAAGTTAACGAGTATAAACCATCCTTTATCATCTTTACAATAAAAGCAAGGTGACATTGTTAACAAAAATTTCACTTCTGTTATGCATTCCACACAAATCTATTGGGGTAGCATGTTTTTTCAATATGTTACAATTAGTATTGCCAGTATAGAAATTCCGTACATGAAAAGTACCTTTTCAAACTCAAAATTTCAAAAAAATTTTATACTTTCCGTGTTGTGATTTGTCAATAATTATGACCAATTTTTCTTACAGCATAGCTTATTCAGTTTAGTCTTTAGTCCTTACAGTTAATTTTGTTTCATCATCATCGCTCATCAGTCATCACTTAATATGAACTTAATGCACCAAACTTGAGAATCAAGAACTTCATCTAAAAATGCTCACTCCCAATCTTTGGGAGAGGCCTAATACAATCTAATAGCAGTTCATCAGAAGAGTTCAAACCTCCTAACAATATCTCATTAAATGCTAAATTCTGACCATTTACTAATATACTTTTGTAACAACTGTTTATAAACACTGGCCCCCTAGCCATGCTTTAAAACTTTTTTTTATGAAACTTGAACATGTACATAAACATAAAACATAATCTAGGTCAGTTATGTTACGAAATTCTGCAAAACATTGCTGCCATTTATACTCAGTTCTCAAAATTCTCATACACTGATACACAACTCTGTCTGAAATCATTCAATTTAATCACTTACCTACAAAAAATTCTCAATTTCTTATACTGATAAGTTATATTAATTACAGAATTTGTACTTCTGTAAAATATTATTTTTTACAAACATTAATCTAATAATGCGAATATTTGCAAACATGGAACTGCTGATATATGTATTTATGAAGTTGATGCTGCAGCAACACTGAGGGGGCGTTGACATAGTTTGAAATTTTTTTGCTTCTGAATCAATCCTGAAACATGTAATAAAAGTGTCAAGAATACCATTTTATCAAATTTCTTAGTTATTTTTGCCCAGTTTGTGCTTACAAACAAGGTATTAAAATTGGTCCAATGGAGAGATTGGGTGCAAAGGATGATAAAAACTATACGTTTCATTGTAAAAGAAAAACTATCGACACTAAGTATTCTCTCATTTTAAATCAATTTTTTTATGTCTTAAGGATTTATATAGCCAAAATTTGTGTTCGCAGTTTGGAGAAAACTACCCAACAGACATGGCTGAAATTTTCAGGATGGATCGGTGCTCCTTGTGTAGGAGAAGGTCTGAAGAAAGTTTAGTGCCTATTGGTTCAGAAGTTTCGTAGAAAAATTCAAAACAAACAATTCTTACAAAAGTACTTTTAAGGATTTTGAGAAAAACTACAAAAACAACAGAGTTTGAATTTTGATGGAAGATATTTCTTCATATTCGAGCTGGTTCGATTACAATTTCGTGAATATTGTTTCACAAATAATGTAAACAACACTAAAACTTACGTCAATAAAACACACGGGTGGTGTAGATTTTCCAGCATTATCAGAGAATTATGAAAGGAATATAGATGACATTTTGTTTTGAGACTGTATTCGTATCAGACCAAGTCTGGTAAAAATTTCGGAACTATTGCTTCCGTATGTTTAGAGAAAAAAATAAAAAATAAAAAATAAAAAATAAAAAACCACTTTAACATTAGTAATAAAACATCAATACGTCGATATGTTTATTGTAAATATCGATAAGTTTCTATCGTTTTTCTACAGTTCATTCATGACGTTCGTGCTGAGGTTTTTTGAGTCGTTGAATTTGTAGGTAATGTAAAATTATTTTTGCATTTTTCCATAAAGTGCATTTTAATAATGTGCTTAAAGATTTGTGACCAAAATTTCTTTTCTAGCGAAGTTTAAACTCGGTGAAATTAAACAGAATTTTTCCAAGAAAATTCCGAAGTCTTATAAGAATATTCAGCGTATTGAAAATAAAATTATTAGAATTTTATTTTTTTGGGAAATTTTATTTTTTCAATTATAAACTTATGTTCCGAAGATTATAGATTTATACGAATTTGAATTTGCTAACAGCGTTGTGTAGCAAAGTTATGCTACCGACCCTAAAGTTTTTTTTTTTTCAATTTTTCTGTAAGTTTTCTACGAAAATCTTACCTATACGTATACTCTGTTCACGCTAAGAAGTGCGTGACGTCATAAATCGTATCCACACTTATCTGCTCGAGATACTACGTTTATTTACTCTACAAAATGTTGCTTATCGTTGTATAACAGTGTGTATCGATACCTTTTCTTCTTGCCCCAACTAATCGCAGTCTGTTGTGATTCTGACGTCACACACTTCTTAGCGTGAACAGAGTATAAGTAGTTGAAATTAAGGCGAAAAGTTTTATGCACCCATTTTAAAGGCCGAAAGAAAATAAAAACGTTACGTAAGGTCGACGCCCGTTTATTAATTAATATTCGTAGATTATGGCAGGCTATTTGGCTGGAGGGGAAAGGGTCAAAAGAGTTAAACGAAGTGTTGTTCAAGGTCATTCGGCGAATTATTCGATGGTGAATCGGCTATTTTAGCAAACTCGAGTTGGTAGGTAATTCGATACTGGGATTGATAGAATAGGTATTCCAGGATGTGTCGTAAGTTTTGTCTGGGCGAGGTCTGTTGATATTTGCGATTGACCTTTTCCCAAATGTCGAATAAGTTTAGCTTTACGGGCTACTCTAGAGGCCGGTATTCATGGTCGACATCAATGCTGAGCTTAGTGTTCACCGACCAGGGATCAGTTTCAAACTTACTGAAAAGCTACATTTCTCAGCTAAACTTTTTTTTTCTTCCGTAGCTTTGCTGTACAGTTGGTCACACGAAAACTACATTTCTCAGCCAAACTATCTTTTTTCGTTTCTTCCCTCAAGTTTTGGTCCACATTGACAGAATGGTATTTCCGATATATCCGTTTTTGTTCCGATTTTGGAGGTCTAATGACTCGAAAGTTGGTAAAAATATTATTATTTACAGAATGTAGAGATGACGGATGTACTGATTTTGGTCTGAACTGATCAGATGGCACTTGAAGTTCGTCTGGTTTTGTTCGTTTCTTTCGTAGGTAAAATCCTTGTGAAATCAACTGCGCTCTTCTTTTGTTGGCCCACAAAGTGCTTTTCTATGAACTGCTTTTTCTCACTCAGTTTTCTGTGGAAGAGTTTTTCATCATTGAAATGGAGTGGTTTTTTGTTTTTTTGGAAAGTGAACAATGAAAATTAAACTTTTTAAACAACGTCCTCTAAATTTTGTTTACTTGCTATAGTTATTTCCTACTAATTTAGACAAAGAATAACTCGAAGGTTGTGCCTGCAAAAATTAAAAATTAAAACGGTAATTTTAAAAACTTGACAATATTTTGTTTTAATAGGCGCAAATAGCGGGGCTGCCCAAAAATAAATTTTGGCCTCCAAAAAAATTTATTATATTTTTCGTTTGCTCGTCAATTATGAAATTCGGAAAATTGTTGCAATATTTTGTAATAAATAGCGTCCGAGGGTTTCATAATTGCCAAATTTTCCAAACTTCAAGAGTGACGAGCAAAAAAGTCAAATTTTTTGCCTCCACCCAAATGCGAAACCTTATTTTCGTCCATGATTGTTATTTTGAGTTGTTAGAAAAATATACTTTGATTAGATGAAGATTAAAGACCCTTTTTCTGGTACTGTGGTTTTTGTTTTCGTATACCTACCTTCAAACATCATTCATAATCGAAAGGTTCTTACTTCAATTTAAAAAAAAAGAATAAGTACTAATAATACTAATAATACTAATAATAATAATAATAATAACCATACCGAGATTGTTTTTTGATTGACAAAAACATGTGGGCAGACTCGCATCAAAATATATGTATACCTACGGATGTTTTATTCGTTATTACATTTTTGTACATTTTTATTTTCACTAGCCGCGACAGGTGTGGTAATTTCGTGACCACGTCGCAAACATTCGCCGCGTATAAAATAATCGTGCGCTCGTTTTATTTTCTTACTGTCGTCGCCGGATGGTGGACAGTGTCGACACCCATGTGAAATTATTACGATGACGACGGATGAATTATATTTTTCAGATGTGTGCAGCAGCATTCGCCGGTTGGACAGCCGCAAAAATGTAACGTTCGATTGGTGTGACCGCGCGCCGCGCGCCGTTCGCCGTTCGCCGTTCGCCGCATCCGTAGCCGCAGTCGCCGTAAATATGCCGGCGGCTGAAGCTCGTTACATTAAGAAAAAAGTGAAAACTGGAACGGTGGATATCCATCCGACTGACAACTGTCTGGTTGTTAACTACGAAGTCGAAGCGTTCATTCTGGGCGACGATGGTCAGCCGATGATCGGCGACAGCAAAAAATGCCAAAAGCTGATTCGTTTCCACAGTTTGAATCCGTCGACGAATTGCGCGGCCCTCGCCAAGGACGTCATCGCCAGGTGCAAACTGATTCACCCGTCCAAGCTGAACGAGGTGCAACACCTGCTCAGTTATCTGCAGTATCGGCGACAATGTGCGCCGGCCATGTTGATTAAAAGTACGGACACCGCCGTCGACGTGAACCCGTTCGAGGAGTCGGAGTCGTCCAAGAGCGACGAGAGAGCCAACTTACTGGACCTGGAGGAGTACATCGAATTGCTGTACGACGAAGTGACCGATAAGGTTCGCGGTTCGCATCTGATACTGCAGCTGTGCAAAGATGCCTCGAATTTGGACGAGCTAACGAAGAACGAGTCGCTGGCCAGCGTGTTGTCGCGGGTGCTGCGAGAGGACTGGAAGAGGAGCACCGATTTGGCGGTGAATTTGGTGGGTATATTCGAGAAATTCTCCGAATATAGCGCCTTTCACAAAGTCGTGTTGCAGCATAAAATTGGTTCGTTGTGTGTGGAAATCGTCGGCCACGAACTGAAAACTGGAGTGGTGGAGGTCGAGTCTGCGAGTAAAGACGCCGAAGACAAAGGAAAGTCGTTCAGGTCCAAGTTACCCGTCCGTCGGAATGTCAAGTCGGCGTTAATTACGGAGCCACCGAAGAAAAGTCAAATTCCAGTGGCAAAAAGTGATCGCCGTCACTCGATGATCGAGGACCAGCAGTTAAAAGGTAGCATTTCAGAACCAAGTGGCGGTGGTGGTGGTGGTGGTGGCGGCGGCGGCGGCGGAGGCGGTTGTAGTCGAAAACGAGATCAGTTGTTGGCCGTATGCTTCGGCCTGCTGTTGAATATCTCGGAGAACGAACGCATTGAGGATAAGATACGTAAACGCGATGTGGTTGCAACACTGGCCCAGTCGCTGGCACGCAAATCGATTCAGTTGCTTTCGGTTGTGTTGCGCTTTCTGCGCAAGATGTCCGTCTACAAAGAGAATGTTGAGTCGATGGCTGCACTCGGCGTAATCGAAGCGCTTCCGCGCATTTTGCTTCTTTCAACCAACGAGGATAACGACTCGCTGGTGGATGATCTGCTCCCGCTGCTCTACAATCTGTCGTTTGAGCGCAGACTTTGCGAGCAAATGATTCGCTGTGGCTTCCTGCCGGAGCTGGTGAAGCTGGCTGACAAGTACCGGTTGATGGCTGCGCGTCGCAAGTACGTATTCGGGCTGCTGTACCATTTCAGCCAGGACGATCGGGTGAAGTCGATGTTCGCGTACACGAGTGGGGTGAGTGTGATCCTACAGGATATGCTGGTGGATGGGCGGGTGGGCGACGACGCGACCCTGAAGGCGTTGTGTGTGAATCTGGCGCTGAACAATAAGAATTCGCAAATGCTATGCGATCACCGTGTCATCAGCGCCGTTATGGAGAAAGTGTTCAACGACAAGGACGCGGTGTGCGTGAAACTTGTTCGCAATATCGTCTCGCACTCCAGCACCAAAGCCATGTTCGAAATTTACGCCTCGGAGATGGCCAAGTGTGTGAAGCTGTACACGCACACGCATCCGCACTTTGCTCGCGAGTGCATCGGCTTCCTGGCCAATCTCTCCACCACCGACGTCGACTTCAACGCTTTGTTCAGGAAATTCCAGCTGTTTGTGCTGGTCAAACGTTGTTTCACGGATGCCGAGTATGTGCATGATGACGTGCGGCTGGAGCTGCTCGTGTTGCTGGGCACGGTCGCGTACGACGAGTCCATGTCCGAGTGTCTCTTTCAAAATGACATTCTGGCTCTACTCATCAAGCTGATAAAAGACAAGCAGGAGGACGACGAAGTTGTGCTGCAAATCATATTTGTATTCTACCAAGTTTTGCAGCATCCACTCACTCGAGACTACGTCACCAAGCACACAGATGCTCCTCTCTACTTCATCGACTTGCTGCACGATAATAACCCCAGTATACGGAAACTGTGCGCCGCCTGCCTGGACATCATTAAGGATTTCGACGATACGTGGACGGAGCGCGTTAAAACGGAGAAATTCCAGTGGCATAATTCACACTGGCTGGAAATGATACGCAATCAGATGCTGAGCTCGGGCAGTATCGAGCGTCCTGACGACGAGAGCGACGACGTTATACCCAAGTACGACCTGTTCCAGCAGTCGCTCATGTTCCAGTCCGGGTCGCATTTGTCGCTGAGTGTCGATGCCAGCATGGAAATGATGAACGTAATCAACTCGGAGGAGAGCAGCCAATCTATCAGCGAGTACAACAGCGACGCTGATTTTGATGTAGAGTTCCCCAAGAAAATATCTACTCCGTTTGAAGAACGATACGATTTACGAGACGATTTCGACAATTTAGTCTTAGATGAAAGTACCAGAGAATTATGAAAAGTGTTCGCTGTATGTTCCTTCACCCCTTTTTTCTTTTTCTAATTATTATTATTTCGTAACGTCGTTGCTTGCCTTTAATACAGCATTATCGCTGGTCCTTTTCATTCAACGAGTTGTGATGACCGACGAGATTCTTGTGGTGGCAAAATTAATTTTCTCATTTCGTTGCAAAATTTTATTTTCACATTATTATAAATGATGGAAATAGTTCAAGGGCTTCCTTTGACTAAATATAGAATTACAAAAATTGAGTTTACCAGCCATTCCCTTTTTCTTATAGACTATGTATTAAATATATTATTCAAATGCTATACCTTATCCATGAAGGAATACACCTAAATTTTTATGTCAGCCCTAGGATATACATACACGATCATAGAAAATTCCCATTTGGCAAAAAAAACAAAAAACCAAAAACAAAAAACAAAATTGAAAGGAAGACGGACATTGGCACATGGGACGCAGATTCAGACAATGGTCACCAAATAGGAATTTCAAGGGCGTGTGAACGTGGATGCCCAGCACCGATGACGAATTGTTTTTGTTAATAATAATAATAATAAACATAATATTAAACAATTTTAAACAAGCTTCATTTCATTTCATACTGCGTAATAATAAAATAATTTATGTTTATGCTGTACAAGCCCTGAGGCCTTGCTTCGCAGTCATGGGGTGTTCACTCTGCACTTATTTTCATTTTCCATTTTTAGTATAACCAACCACCCCAGAAATAGATGGAAATGCATGCATATAGATAAATAAATATACTTGGTTGCATATCTTTATAATTATGTGAAACAGATGTAAATAAATGTATATCTATGAAAAGAATTGATATACCTGTATTACTCATTTCTACTTTATTAAATTCTGTAGCTCAGTGGTTACGTAGTGGCTGTGTTTGAATTTTAGGCTATATATTTGGGAGAACTGTGATCAAATCCTCACAAAAACAAAAATTTTTTAAAGATACTAGCGCTGGAATCCATTTTGTGATGGTTGGTATCCTTATCCAAACCCTATCAGCTGATAAAACAGATGTAAGAATAAATATGTACACGAGGAACTATCGTGTGAGTACAATGGACAAACTGTAACGTATGTAATATAAAATATGGCGTAATAGATTCTTGAGGTTCTCGGTGTCTTGTATCGATATGTATGTGAATGTATATCGATAGTTATATCGACAACTATCGATAGGTTCTACACCTGTACTATATATCTAAGAGTTCTCACTCTTGCTTATATATTCTTTCTTATTTACTTTATGTAATACTCGTACGTAGATACTATTCTCACACTCCCTCTTATTACGTCAATTAAATAAGAATGAGTCAGTTTACTTTCATAAATGTCATATAATAAACAAAACAAAAACAGTAACAAAATACTGAAAATAACAGTCTCGAAAATATAGATCAGTTCTATTAAAACAAAAAAAACAATAAACTTAATGACTTTTGGAACACTTATTAACTAAATTCATAAACTTAATTGACTGATCTTTCGATTGACTTATTGTACTAAACAAACAACACTTAATTCAATAAATTTCATGACTGACAAATATCACATAAATTCATAGTATAAAATCACAACACAAACTTAAATTCTAAATATCAAAAATACAAAATAATGTCAGACTTATAAATGTCTTATTTTAGCTTCTGTTTTCAGGTACTTCGTTTATTCACCTTTACAAAATAATGCTGTAACATATAAAAACATTTTTGTCATTAGTTAATTGTCTTATTCTATCTCTTCATAATTTAAGATTTCTTTTCTAAACTTTTGAAATAAAGGTTTCGGTAATGCTTTTGTAAGTAAATCTCCTATTTGTTCTTTTGTTGGTACCCATACTATATCTATATCTTTGTCTTGAAAAGCTTTTCTAACATAATGTTACTTTAACTTTACTAAGTGTCTTAGAGCTCTCGTGGCTTTTATTGCTGCTTGATTGTCTTTGAATATAATTGGCTTAATATCTTTCTTTAGAATTAGTCTACAGAGATGTTTTATGTAAACTAATTCTTTAGTTGACGTACTTAGCGCTATATATTCTGCCTCCATAGATGATGTTGCTACAATTTTCTGTTTATTTGATTTCCATGCTATTGCATCTCCAAAAAGAAATATTATATATCCCGTTGTAGATATTCCATCAGGGTTATTTATTCCTAATGAAGCATCACAAAAACTAACTAATTCATTATTTTCCCCTTTATATACTAATTTATGGTCTTTTGTACGTGACAAATACTTGAAAACTTTTTCTACTTTAGTCCATTCTATTAATCCAAAATTGTGAGATTTTTGTGTCAAAACATTTACCGCGAACATAATATCTGGTCTAGTACTTAAAGCTAACTATAATAAAGAACCTACTGCTTATCTATAGGGTATCTTTTCTTTTAAGTTTAACTGTGTTTCTAATTTAATTTCTGAATCAGATTTCTTTATGGCTTGATTAGTTAACATTGGTGTATCACTTCCTTTTATATGTTCTAACTTAAATTTCTTTAATAGGGATTCTATAAATTTCGTTTGAGATAACATCATCGTTTTTGTCTCAAAGTTTCGTTCAATATCTATTCCTAAATATTTTCTTGGTTCACCTAGAACTTTCATTTTGAAAGTTTTACTTAGTTCAATTTGTGTTTTGTAAATCTTTTCTGCATTATTTCCTGAGATTAAAATATCATCAACATATTGAACTAACGTAACCATCTTTCCCTCTTGACACCAATAAAATATGCAGGCTTCACCTTCATATAAGTTAAAATTCATACTTTTCATTGTCTTTTTAAATTTTAGATACCACCTTTTGGGGCTAACTTTTAATCCGTACAGAGCTTTTCTTAATTTGCATACATTTTCTTTTCTGAATTTTTCGTTTACGTCTACTCCCTCTGGTATTTTTAGGTAAAATTTCTTGTCTAATTTGCTATTTAGGAATGCTACTATTACATCCAACTGAATAATTTTCCATCCCATTTTGTTTACTATGCTCAAGAACATTCTTATTTGTGCTAAACCTATAGTTGGTGCATATAATTCAGACATATCATACACATGATGATCTTGAAAATGTTTGGCTACTACTCTAGCTTTATATCTATATACACCTGGTTCTAACTTTTTGACAAAAATCCATCTCGAATCCATAATCTTTTTACCATCAGGTTTCTTTACATATTTCCAAGTTTTACTCTCTAGTAGTGATTTTATTTCTGAATTTATTGCCTCCATCCATTTTTCTTTTTCATTACTGTTTAATACATCTTTATACGTTTTTGGGACTTTATTTATCTCGCACATCATGGCAAAATATCGATTTTCTCTATCTGTCGCAATTATTGTCTTTTCACTCGGTTCTATTTCAACTTCTCCCTCTGAATCGTTACTTTCTTATGAAGACTCACTTGATGATACATTAATTTTAATTTTATTTTTATTCTTTTTACATTTTTCTGACTTTAAAATTACTTCTGAATTATTTTCTTTTATAAAGTTTTCAGGTATACCATTTGATAGGTATACTTGCGTATCATCTTCTATATTATTCCAGTTAATTAGTTCAATTCTAGGTAATCCTTCTTTTTCAAAGTAATTTTTCGGGTATTTGTCTTTAAAGGTAATTGACTCTAGGAAAGTTACATTACTAGACTTAATTAATTTTCCTCTTTCGGGTTTTAAAAGTAGCCAAGATTGAGGATTAGATCCTACTAAAATACAGCTTTCTCCATCTTCACTAAATTTTGACGTTTTTGTTTTATCATGGGATAACTTTCTTATTGCAATACATTCAAATCTATGTATGTATTCAATTTTGGGTTTTCTATTTTTTAGCATTTTGTAGGGTGTTTTCATTTTTAATCTTTTATGTGGCAATCTGTTATGAATGTGCGTGACTTGTTGTAGAGCTAATTCCCAAAATTCTAGTGGTAAACCACTATCTAATAACAATATTTTTGTTTTTTGTATGGCTGTGAGATTAAATCTCTCAGCTGTACCATTAAGTTTGGGGGTATCAGGTGGGCTTATTTACAACATTATACCTTCTTCTTCGACTATATGCTTCATGTCTACTGTTAAATATTCTCTACCTCCGTCTATTCGAAGATATGAAATTTTAATTTTTCTATCCCCTAAATTAGTTCTCATTGTTTCTATAAATTCTCTAAAATATTTTAATACTTCTGACTTATTTGTCATGTTAAACGTCATTGTATATCTCGAAAAATCGTCTGTGATGGTTGCTACATAAACACTTTTATTTATTACACCTATTGGTTTAATTTGACCCATTAAATCATTATGTATACGAAACATTGGTTTATCTGCTATTTCTCTTATCGTTTTGTGGGGAGATCTTTTAACTTTTGCCAAACGATATACTTCGCATTCTTGTAATTCGGTGTCAAAATCTATATTTTTAAGACAATCATATGTGACTGATGCCTTCTTTAAATAGTCCATTGATGCATGACCTAATCTAACATGATATAAATAACCTAACTTTTTCTTTATCAAATTTTCACACGGTAGTTTTAGATTATTTAGATCATCAATTGTTATGTCTGCACCCAGATTGAAATATTCTAACAACTCTTGATTTGACTGTAGATTACTTGTACTTGGCTTTGACTTATCATAGTTGTGATCTATGACATAACTTTCTGACTCGCTTTCTGACCAAACATCTTTGACTTTAGAATACTTATGATCTTGTAAAATATTAGTGTCATTGTATGCGTATTTTTCAATTTCTGATTTGTTAGACAAATCTTTTTCTTTATCAGTTAAGTATACTCTCGAAAAAGTGATTATATCAAAATTAAACCACCAGTATTTTCCCATTTTATTTCCTAACATGACTATTTTATTTGACTTTTCATTACAAATTTCTGCAGTTTTGTCCCTAAATACTGCATAATAACCCAATTTTGTTAACATATGTATCGATAATAAATTTTCACCTAAGTTCTTTGAATATCTAATTTTATTAATTTTTAATGTTTTCCCTTCTATGTCTTTTACATATAAATTTCCTTTATGGGTGATTTTAATGTCTGCGGATTTATCTTTATTGGCACACGAAATATATTCCGGGATTTCAAGATTTGTAATTTCTACTAAATTATCTAACCTCTTAATAAAATGATCTGTTGCCCAAGTGTCTGCTATAAACATTACTTTAGTTTTCCTATCCATTTTTAAACATTTTGAAAACTTTTTACGTTTAAATTTAATTATACTTCTTATTCTTTTCATACCTTTTGATTTTACTGACGTTTTACTTTTATGCGATTTTCTATCCGAATCACTTGACAAACTCGACAAACTCGTGTATGACAAACTACTCGCTGATGACGTCCTCGAACTTGTACTCTTGTCTCTTGTCTCTTTGTCGTATGTGCTCCTCTCTTATGGTACTTGTGACTTCTCTTGCTTTTGCTCGATTTCTTTTTGTGTCGATGTTTTATTTTATTCCTTTTATCGTTATCTGATCTACTATTTGCCTCTGAAATTGTAGGTTTGGTCGATTCACTCTGCTCTGTTGATTTTACAAAATAGATTGGTTTGAATTTCGGCTTAACTTTAATTTTCAATTTTTTGAAACATCGCCAATAAGGGCTACCTTTCGTAACACTATTTGTTCTCCTTTCTCTTAGTAACGGATTATGTCCCAGCTTTTTCAAGCAATGTCTTGCCACATGTCCGTACCCACTACAGTTAAAGCATTGGTATGTCGGGCATCCTGAAAAATTAGATGTCTTTAAATTTCTTGTCTTATTTGGTCTGTTAAACTTAAATCTATTTGTCTGAACATAATTAATTCCTTTGCTTCTCGAAATTCCTCTTCTTTCTTTTACTAATACATCTTCTTCCATAATTATCGCTTTTATTTGTTCATATGTCATTACAGTATTTATTCTTGTCGATAAATTTGGAAAAGCTAAAAGCATTTGTAATTTTAAAGACTCAAGTTTTCTATTCTCATCCCATCCTTTATTTGTTAATCTAATCTTTCTTTCTATTTCTTCAAATTTATCAAACCAATCATTTAATTCCATACTCTCTGGATAGTATCTCAATGAATAAATTTCTGAAATGACTAAATTACACATTATTGTCTGGGATTCCCTATAATCTGCAATTTTCTTTAAGCATTTCGAGGGACAAGGTTCACCAAAAATTAATTTTGCGTGTTCGTCATCTAACCATTCCAATAAAACCACTTTTGCGTCACATCTGTCTCTAGTATTTTCTTCACTAATCACAACAGGACTTATTAAATCAAAAGCTTTCGAAAATTTATATCTGTTAACGAATATATTAAACGATTCTAACCAAACTCTAAAATCTATCATCATAGATAATTTCTTTGCCGTTACTTTAATTTTACTTCTATATTCCTTATTATTATTTTGTGTCTCGATAACATTTAAACCAGAATTATTAGCGTTTTTGTATATTTGACTGGGATTATTAATAAAGTTATCAGAAGAATTATCTTCCTTACCTTTATGACTATTATTTTCTCATTTTGACTTAGCAATCTATCAATTTGCAAAAATTTTCTTAAAATATTGAAAATATCTGTATCATTACCTTTCGTATTAAACGACTGTTGCTCTGTCTGCATGTTCTCAATATTTTCTAACTGTCTCGATCTGTTATCATCTGTAAATGTCTGTTTAAATGGCTCATTATTACCTGTCTTATTTGTCTTATTTGTCTTATTTGTCTTATTTGTCTTATTTGTCTTATTTGTCTTTTCATTGTAGTTCTCTTGTGTTGGCAACGGATTGTCCCAGTTTTCCTCTTCCTCAGTGGGTGCTGGCTGTCTCACAACATCGTTTTTGTTGGACTGACTTGGTCCAGCACTGTCTTTCAGTCTGATGTTCGAGATTTCTGGAACATTGTCGCTACTATCTTTTTGTGAGATTTCTGGTCTCGCAAACATTACATCATCCTGGGCTTCTTCCCATTGTTCACTCGGAGTTTCCATCGAATCATTGTCGTACATTGGCAGGTTCTTCATCTTTTTGTAAATGTCTGTATGTCTTTTATCTGGAACTTGATTATTAATTAGTTGTTCTTCTATAATTACGTTCAACCTTTTTAACAGACTCAATTCTAATCCATGCACGAGCCATATGCATGATGCTGGATCGATTGTTAAATATTGATCAATTCCGAACTTGATTGCTTTTATTGCTCTCGCTCTCAAGATTAAATCATCTGCCCTTGTGTCAAGAAACTTTGACGGTCCTTTTGACATCGTTTTCTCCGCTGGCATGGATGGTGTCTGGTCTTCTGGTGCCATCGTCACTATTGTTTGAGTCTCTTTTGATTCTTTCACAACGTTCTGTATACAACAACAATTACAGATTAATTATAATGTCACACAAGGAACATCTAAAATAATTGTCTAAATATTGTGTCTGCTACGATTAGGTAAACTCTAGACCACATTTACTATTATTACTTTAAGTAGTTCTTTGTAATTGCACTCTCTTAGGATCTATCTACATTCTCACTTTGGTCTAGATTACTTTTAGTGTAGATAAAGTTTGGATGCTTTAACCTGGCCAGGATTTTTCGTCTAAGTACCCAAGTGTAATATTAATCATATGTATTTTGTCAATAAACCACCTACTAACGTCCATACTATAGTAGGTTCATGTCATGGCAACCAGATCTTTGTTATAAAACAATTAAATTAAACAAAATTAATGGCTAAGCTTTCATTTTTTGTGGGAATTTTTGTAGCCAAATTCACACCACGTTTTCATCATTTTACGTCTGTTTAACAGAATACTAAAATTTTCTGAAAAATTAGTTTTATCTACACAATATGTTCATTATTTATTATTATTTAACTCATTTCTTACTAATTTCATGTTTTCAATTTCGGTTATTTTTCAAAAAACGTGTTCACACCACATTTTCATTAATTGCGCATTTCTTTGTTTTATCATCCAATTTTCAAAAATTTGTAACATATCTTTTAATTTTATTATTCTAGTAATAAATATTTACTGTACTTACAGGTATTCTCAGTAGTTGACTTGGTGATACTATTTTATGGTAGAATGACGCCATATTTTTCCAAAAAACATGAATAAAACAAAACAGAAAATTAACAAACATATACTCACACTTGAACACGAAAAACGAACTAACTACTTAATGGCTTATTTGACTTTTAATTACACTTTACTCACTGCTAGCTGGCTTATATGGCTACTTAAATTAAATCACAATCAAAAATACTTCATTAACTTTGCTGCTGTTACCATGTAAGAATAAATATGTACACGAGTCACTATGTATGTTTATTGTGTGAGTACAACGGACAAACTGTAACGTATGTAATATAAAATATGGCGTAATAGATTCTTGAGGTTCTCGATGTCTTGTATTGATATGTATGTGAATGTATATCGATAGTTATATCGATAACTATCGATAAGTTCTACACCTGTACTATATACCTAAGAGTTCTCACTCTTGCTTATATATTCTTTCTTATTTACTTTACGTAATACACGTAGATACTATTCTCACAACAGATAATGGAAAGAAATTACAAGTTACCCATATATATACGAAGTATATTCCTTATTTATCTATGTTTGCAGTGCTTACTAGTGCAGTGCTTTGGCTTACACCAGCCATGAATTTTTGCTACAATATAGGTAACACTGTAGAGTTTGTTGTTTCAGCAGAAGCAGTAAATATTTTTTTTTGTGTATGTGTGTGGCTGTGAGTAGTGGCCTTTGATTATATAGTACCGGACCAGTAAAGCTCTATAAGACCAATGTGCTTCTTATAAGCTTTTATTCCACTCACTCAATTTGTTGAAGTATGCAGGATGACCAATGTCAGTGTTGCTTTCGCATGTTGCAACACACACACACATATACGCCCATATCCGTTTTATCAATTGTTTTTGTTGGATTGAATTTGAAGATCGGATTGAAAAATGAAACACATAAAATGAACTGTCACGAATGTATTTATATAAGGTACAAGATGTCAGCAGAAGACTAGAAGTTTTGTTTAATGAATTATTCCCCAGCTGGGAACCAGTGCTGCCACATGGCAAAGCATAAAATTATATTAAGTATTCTATTACAGTTTAATTAACGTTGGAAACACATAAAGTTATATTGTGAGGTTGTGTGGGAATCGTATCCCAACACCCCCCTGCAATTCCATACTGCCGAATATATTTATATAAAAATATGAATTAAAAAATGGTGAACTTGTAGGTGAATCACAAGTAAAGAATGGAACATATAGTATTATATAACAAAACATTATTAGTTAGTAACAGTTATATATATAATAGTCGTCAATTTAAACAGTTCACATATAAATATATAAAAAATAAAATAACAATCGTGAGGTAGACTAGTTATGTGTACACGTAGGTAATTTCAATTTATTATGGTATGCGCATTTATTTATTTAAATATATATAATATAAAGTTGGTTATGCATCAATATTGGCATTCTTACCGTGATATGGTCGGAGAGAATCTATGTATATTCATCTTGAAATTTTTTAAAATATATATATATTATACTTATTTGTGTGGGAAGAGGATTGAGTTATAGGATATAGACTATTGTTGGAATCAATGGAAAGATAAAGGAATACTGAATACCAATAAGAGAGGCAGAGCAGCTATGGGGAACCTAATGAAATGAAACTTAAAAAATAATTGTGTGTAATGACATTTTGAACCGCAAGGTTTACAACAGATGTTAGAAGACCAAACCATCAGGAATTTTGAAGGGTTAATAAAAAAAAATTATCCAAAAAGTTGACTTACGCGGAGTATTTCTGAAATTAAAATTTCATGCGTTTTCCGATCAAGGGCTTTCGTAAGAACGTCCGCCAATTGTTTGGATGTACAAATATCATTAAAGGTAATGATTTTTTGTTGAAAAGCCTCTAACAAGGCATAACACTTAATCACGAGAGACCTGGATCACTTCTGGCCGCCCACTGATGCTGAGATATTATCCTCAAACACCTGCACGGGTTTGGTTACAGAAAAAATTCTCTTGACTAATCTCCAGACTACTGTGATATTGTCAAGTGCATCATGCAATGCAATTAGTTCAGCTGGAGTTGACAAATCTGCAACTGTCCTTTGCCAATGACCGGTCCAGTTAAGTAAGTCACCACAAATGAAAATCATGTAACTGGAAATGGAGTGCCCCCTCTCCAAGTTATTTATATCTATAGGTATATCTTCGACATCAGGGGCATATGATGAGTCAACGAAAGCTTTTATTTGTGTTTTGTCAGAAAGAAATATCAAGGTATAGTCCCGAGTGGACTTTAAGTACCTGATAATTCTTCGAACATAATTTTTTATTTTGGGAGTCGATGCAGACTGAAAACGAGAGAAATAATTAACTGAGAATGCGATGTCTGATCTCGTCAGTCTCGCAACATATAGCAGATTTCCAATCATCGCCCTATATTCGGTATCACTCGTGCCATTTTTAGGTTATTTATTTTTAATCCTGTCTCCATAGGTGTGGATATGGGTTTAGCTTCAGTCATTTTAAATTTCTGAAGTATTTTATCAATATATCTAAATTGTGTTAAGGTTATGGTTTTTTGTATAATGTCACAGTTAATTTCAAAACCTACAAAAAATTTTGGGTCATGTTCTATTTTAACCGTGAAATATGTTTCAAAAACTGATATTAAATTATTGGTCCAATCGTCATTGTTGCTAGCAAGTAGCATGTCGTCTACATAGACAATTAGAAAGGCCATAGTGCCTGTGCTATCTTACTTTGTTTATAAGCAACGATCAATTTTTGACTGGATGAAGCCAGCTTGAACTACCCTCAAGTTCAATAAATCATATCAACTCTTGGAGGACGTTTTAAGTCCATAGATGGATTTAATTAACCTTAAACATTGGTTTTCACCTAGTTGGCAACCCTTGGGTGAAGTAATATATAATGGATATTCTGTTTGTGAATTTAAGAATGCAGTTTTTATATCAAACTGAAGTAAATTTAAATTATATTTATTGGCAGTGGATAGTATCCAACGGATTAACCAATATTGGACTACTGGAGCATATGTTTGAGACAGCGAATAATTTGTCAGATCCTTAAACCCTCTGGCCACCAATCTAGCCTTTGGTATATGAATACCTGAATTTTTAGGTTTCGTCGTAAAACACCATTTTGTGTCAATGTATCTGACATTTTTCGGTTGGGACGATTTCCCAGACACCCATTTCAGCTAAGGATTTTAATACATCTTGTATGGCAGAAAGCCATTGGTCACAAAAAGGATTTATATCGACTTCTTCAAAAGTCTGAGGGATGCAGTCCTCAATATATTGGCTACTACTTGTGTTAATTATATTTAACAAAACCGGAGTTTCTTCAGGGTCATTTTCATACTCAATGACCAGATTATCTATTTTATTATTATTATCTTTATTTAATTCTATTATATTTCTAGTCTCATCGAATCTAACATCACATGTGACATGAGATTTATTATTAATCGGATCCCTAATGCAGTAGCCTGTTGTTGTATAACCAACAAAGATGCCTTTTTCCAATTGTTGTGTCAATGTAGGATGTTCGCTTTTAATTGATTTTCTTTTATTCTTAGTGGCTTGTTATTGTTTTATCTCTATAGGAATGTGTTGGTGAGCAATTGCTCCAAAGACTTTAAGATTTGAAATGTCCGGTTTATGACCATAAAACAATTCAAAGGGAGTTAAATTATTTTTATTTGCCCTAGTTGAGCTTCTGTTTAAAGTATAAACAGCTGCAACAACGGTCAGAGACCAGAAACTAAAATCTAAATTAGCGTCGGAAAGCATCACTCTGACACGTGACATAATTGTCTGATTCTGTCTTTCGGCAGTCGCATTTAATTCGGGTAAGTATGGCACTACTGGGTCCAACATCACCGTTTTCATCGCAAAATGAATTCATTTGCGTATCAAAGTATTCACGGGCATTGTCACAACGCAAAGTTGCAATCGGACAGTCCGGAAACTTTGATTTTAATTTGAGGTATAATTTTTTAAATTTGTGAAAAACCATCGATTTTTTTTCAATAGGAATGACAAATGTATATTTAGTCATATGATCCACAAAGATCAACACATATTTTTTTCCAAATATATCAGGTGAAAACGGGCCCATGAGACTATCTCAAGTTTCCTATTTGGTCGTGTTTGAGTTCCATTATGACCGAGATGCCTAGAGTTGGCCTTCATACAAGTCTCACAAAGCCAGAACTCGTCATCACAAAAGTTAATTCCAGAAAGAGTTCCTCTTGAGATCTTACTAAGTATTTTAAGATTTCTCCCTAACAAGTGGCCAAGACGCCTATGCCATATCAATTTTTTATTCATCATGGATTGCATCACTCTATCGTCTGAATCCTGTTTGTTATTTATTATCATGTTTTCATTATAATTACTATTTATTATTTGGGATCCTATATCATCTCTCTCATTTTCTTTCAATTCCTCATTCCTTTTTTGTTCTATGTTTATTTTATTATTGTTATTATTATTTTCTTTTTTTGATATGTTCTCTAAATTTTGTTCTATTTTGGAATTTTGTTCGTTTGCTTTATTTTTATTCATCATTAACGCCAACTTCATTCTCTATCACGACTTCCTCATTTTCCTCAATCACTTCTTCCTCAATATCGAAGTCGCTCCACTCGTCTTGTGTTTTTATATTTGGCATACAAGCCAGTTTATTAGAATTATTATAGTAGGGACATATTTTGTCAAGATAATCTGATTGGTCATATGATTCGGGAACTATTTCATCATTCGCTAATTTGTAATTGACCATGTGGACTCCTTTTATTTTGGGAGCAGTGAATTGTACTTCATTAGTACCATGTACATATATATTTGATGCAGAAAAATTTTCATCAATCCCTAAGGCTCTATTTTTGGTTATCTTAATGCCCGATAATAAGTCGATGTTCAACGAAGGAACATAATGGACATTTTTTAAACATATGACTTGTTGCTTTTTATCTGAATTTTCTACTCTAATATACATATTACCTATGTGAGTGGCAACTAACAAAATATCCTGTATGGCGCACTCTAATTCCAACGGTTTCTCCAACATAACTGGATTCCGTAATTTGGACAGATCCAAAATTACGTGTTCAACCACACCACCATCTAACATAATTTTTTTATTTAATTTAACATAATCAGCAGGTAAATTCCTATATTGATTCCTATTTGTTAAAATATTTATTAAATTCCTATCCTGTCTATTCAAGCTGCTATCAGAATCCTTATAGCGCAACATCATAGACCATTGGACTTCACTTTCTTTTTTCTTTTTTTTTATTCTGACTATTACTATTATTGTTGTGATTATTATTACGTCCGTATCTAGTATTTTGTGCCGGACCATCAGCACTATTATTATTTTGGGCTTTCAATTCCTATTTTTTCAACGGACAGATGTTGGCTAAATGCTCTTTACCATGACATTTGAAACAAGTCACAATTTTATCAGAATTTGGTAAAGATTTATTATTTTCATTCATTTTATAATGTGTTTTATTATAATTATTATTGCTATTTGCAGGCATACTTGCAAATTGATTATTATTATTGTATGTTTTTCCTTGTTCAGGATTATAATTTCTATTATTATTAAATTTATTATAATTTCCACCAGGTTGATATTTAAAATTTTTCTTATTATTTGGTGGATAATTATAGTTTCTTTTCTTATTATTATTAAAATTTGTCATTTTTTCGTCATGTAATCTATCAGACCTTTCTATGAGCATCGCATGTAATGTTTCTATAGTTTTTTGGTCCTGATTCAAAGTATTAAATTCAAGTCTTGTTATATCATAGTCCATATTCAGCGAAATTAATAGTTGCTCAATTTCTTCGTGCTTTTCTAAAGTTTTTCCGCAATCTCTAATGCATTGAGCAGATCTAGAGAAGAGATCTAAGTATTTTCTCATATTTCCCTTACTATCATATTTTAATTTTTGGAAAGCCTGTTTAGCGTTAATATATATTACTTGGGTACAACTTTTGTACCTCTCGTCTAATGTTTTTAAAATCTGATTAACTGTCCTAAGTTCTTTATATCTTTCAATGAGTTCATTATTTAAACCCTGGTAAATCAGAGCTTTACCTTTTTCCTGATTCCTGAAGTATGTCATGTGAATCACAGGATTTCCATTTGCAACTTCAGGATTAAGGAAACTATCTAAATTTTGATCTAAAAATATTGCTTCAGTTTCATTATCGTGAATAATTTGATATAATCCTTCCGCATATAGCATGGAGATCATTGTAGTTCTCCACGCATCGTAATTTTTACCATCAAAAACCTTTTTAGAATCGAATCGCAACATATCGAATTGTTCAATATAATAGGATAAAACCCTACCACGGAACACGAGAACTTATAATTAAGGGTATCACGGGCTCAACCACTTGATTATGTAAGAACACGGGCTTAACCATGCGATAGGGAATGCAAAATAATATTTAAAAGATCGATCAAATCAAAAATATCGATATCAAATTTAAAAAATTCAATTATATTATTACTTTTACTGATGAAAACTCTCCGCCATATCACGTTGAATCAGCTTTTGATGCACTAACTGATCAAAAAATTCAATGTCCAATCACTCAAAACCAATTCTATGATTGAAAATAAAAATTCCAACTTCACTAAATTTCATTAATTTGTGAGTGGATCAGCAGTCGAAAGTACTCAGTGACCATAAATAAGGGTATGTTACTTATCGAACTGTGAAAATAAATCAAATATATTATATCAATATTGTATGAGTGTTCAACAAAGAAAAATTTCAAGTTCAGAAGTGTTATCATAAATTAATTTTGTCCTTGAAAATAGCTATTGTGACAAGTATTCAAGCTTGTACAAGATAGCTATCTCGATAATCAGACCAAGTATTTCATATAATTGAACAAAGAAAAAATTTTCCAAAATTGTTCAAGTTTCAACTCATACCAAAGTTGAACATGAACAATGAAATTTTGGCGAAGTTTTTCAAAAATATGCCCCTAAAAATACGCTTTAACGCCAAATTACAAAAAAACACACGATAAATAACGCACAAAATGAATTAATAAATAAATTTTCAAACTTATTCAATGATTTTCTTCGATCCTTGGTCCGTTGACAAGTCCAAAAGCGATGGAAACTCGACTTCCAATGACACCAGATCCAATGTAATGCAAATTCGCAGTCGAAGAAATGGAAAAACGCAATTCTCAACCATAAAATCAGTGAAACATAAAAATTATCCAGCCGTTTTTAATGTAATTGGAGGGTTTTCCATTCTATAGATTTGGCTCAAAGTTGATCTTTTTCCAGGATTTACTTTTCAAACTCAGCGTCGGTGACCATTGATTTCTACCTGTCCAAATTTGATTTTGAGTTGATTAAAAAATTTGAACAAAGCTCATTAAAATTTGGTTAATTAACATTCACTTATGAATCATTTACAATTCGTATTTTAACGGCCATTTGCCTATCACTTTTTCAAGAAAAATTAAACAAACATTAAATGGGACATAGCTCTTCCCTATACTGTGAATTAAAAATTGAAATTAATTAAAAACCAGTGCACATTATTAAAATAAAACGCACTTTTCAATTTTGCGCCCTGTTAACATGTTGGATTGAATTTGAAGATCGGATTGAAAAATGGAACACATAAAATGAACTGTCACGAATGTATTTAGATAAGTTACAAGATGTCAGCAGAAGACTAGAAGTTTTGTTTAATGAATTATTCCCCAGCTGGGAACCAGTGCTGCCACATGGCAAAGCATAAAATTATATTAAGTATTCTATTACAGTTTAGGTAATGTTGTAAACACATAAAGACATAAAGTTATATTGTGAGGTTGTGTGGGAGTCAAATCCCAACAGTTTTTTTGAATTTTTGTTTGTTTCTATATCAGAAAAAAAAGTGAGAAATTTTATTTTCTTTTTCGCCGTTATTTTCTTCTTCAAATTATAAAAGCGTATTTTTTAAAAACTCATTTTTAACCTAACTTATTATTAATGTCAAGACATGCCAGTGAAAAAGTAGGCAACCTTAGCATACATTCTGCGTATTTTTGATAGTTTGCTTGAGTTCACCAATTTAGAATACTTCTGTTAAAGAGATCTCTTAAATTTGCAAGGATAGTGTATATAAATACAAGCAAAATAGGTCAAAAGGTTCACTCTGGTTGCTTATTTAGTGCCAGCATGTATAACCAGAAATCATCTTTCTTGACTGGTCCAGTACCATTTTAGCAAATGGTAGTGATTCATGCGCATCAAATATTAGCGAATAATTGGACGTTCGAAGTATCCTTCACTACAACACAATAACTTGGTCGATCATGAAACGATGCCTGCACATTGTGCTGTTGAGTGACCATGAGCTATGTTTTGCACAAAAAACTGAATCTCTGTTCTCAGTTCCACATGGTGACAAGATCAGCAAAAGGATCTAGTTGACTGTAAATTGAAGATATAATGTGACCTCAGGGAACAAAGTCACATCCTAATTTCCAATCAGCAATTACTTTTTTAAGAAACAAATTCCTGAAGAAAGAATGTAATGAATTTTTTGTTGGATGGAAAGTATGGAAAAAGCATCCATCATATCGGTCCAAATTTCACATCATCAGATTTTCTTGTTGCGTTGAGTAACGACTAACTGTTTCATTTCAATGAAAAAAACTCGATTCAATTTTAGACGCATCAAAGGTAACTCTTGCAAGGTGCGTCGAAAATTTGATCACCCTGTATATGAAGTTCAAATTCATTATTTTAAAACTGTACAAAAATCTCGATCAATGATAAATTTTGGGACGTCATTTTTTCGATCGGTGTGCCAGGGATATTTTCGGGGTGAGACCTTGCTCTCTTATTTAGAAAAAAACAAAAAACAAAAATACCATGAAACAAAAATCAATTTGATCAATATTAAATCTTGGTTTTTTCTTCTACCTGAGGGAAATAATGAAATATTTCTTCAAAAGTGGTATTCCACATAATTATGTATGACATTGTTTAGTCAAATGAACTTTGAAATGTGTCCATCCTGTTTAATTAAAATGCTAGACATTATTCTTTCAGATAGTATTTTACATTTTACAGATGTATAAATGATTGAAAATTCATCATTAAGAGATTTATTTCCAGTTTTCAGAACAAAACAATTCTTCTTCCAACCTTTGTTGGTTTTGTTTCACTTTCCAAGCTCACCAAGGAGTTCTACTCCAATCTTGGGCAATTAACGCCCCAATTGCAGAGCAGAAATAACTAATGTGGTGGAATGGCTTTTCTCGGCATCTGTAAGATGTCATTGTTTCATACAAATAAAACAAAACTATATGCCCTTACTGGATCATAACTCGTAAACCATAATAGAAAGATATCCAACTTTTGCAGTAACCATAGCTCTAAGAGTCGTAGAAATTTCCAAGTATTGAGCCAATAATCAGTAATACCCGATGTTCTCTTAGATTCTTCAAGAAAAACCAACAATGTGGATAATAACGCACTGAGCAATGAGTTCAGAAATATTAACATAACATTGTGACATCCGAAAACAAATGTACATCCCAAGTATAGGGAATGATATCACGATTCGAAGTATATCAATAAGTCTCGATCAATCGTAGAGTCGAAACCACAAACCAGCTCAAACAGTTAGGCCACCAGCCTACCAGCGATAGCTCCCAAGGCCTACGAAGTATGTCTGGCAAATTTATATAAGTGGAAATAAAAAAGTTGGCCAACCCATTATCACAGTATGCACTTTATTACAATCGAAAAGGTTACTTACAAGTATGGTAACTAATATCAGGTCGTGCAGGTTATACATCACATCGCCTCATGGTTCTCGAAGTTCGGTGAACCATCAAATCTCGAGCGGATATTCGTCTTGAATTCGTAGGAATAATATCGCGAATTATTTAGGTTTACTACTGACGTTCACATTCGAAAGTATTGGTGAAAACAATCAAAAAGATGACTTGATGTCGTATAAAAGAGCTGTATTTTGTCGTGAATAATGTTTTGTATTCACGACGAATGAAAAACTATCACGTCTAAAACGAGACTGACTGTTCACTCTTAGGCCAAAAATGTGAACAGTCAAAAGATCAGAATTGGTTCACCGATGATCGATATCGTATTTCTACACGTCACCATATCGTTAAATAATAGCCGGTCAACGTGTCTTCGATGTTTTGTAGATTTGGTGAATTTATTTCCATTAGGGAATCGGCGTGTTTCCTGTTTATCTTATCATTACTATAAACTTAGAGTTTGAGAGCCGTTCCCTATCGTAATGGTAATACAAGATGATGGTGACGTGAGGGGAAGGCTACGGGTAATCAGATGTCACAACTCCCCCCCCCCCAAATTTTGAAACAAGGGATCACCCGCAGCCTTTGGACATTTGGTAACTTAGCTAAAATAAAATATAATAAAGAAAAGCTTGGTCCATTGATTAAGGTACTCAGAGTTAGCAAAATGAAATATATTCGATAAAAAATAAACAAAGGAAAAGGTTACGTCCGAAGAAACGAAAACAAAACATATACTTGAATATAGTCAAGTGGACAAAAAAAAAAAGAATCAAACAAAACAATAAGGATAATAGTACATTACATTTGTATATACGCGAGAAAAAATGAGGAAACGATAGGTATTATAAAAAAAAATAATGGTAAACAGAGAAAGAGAAAGATTAGAAAAAAAAATAGGAACATGGTGGAGGACTGGCAAAGAATTATTAATACTCTAATGTAAAAAGTAAGGAACAAGGTATCGATTGGATCAGTAAGCAGGGGAGGGTGACACGAACGAATGAGCAAATTGAGGAAGAGAGAGGGAAAGAAAAAAAAAATAATAACTTCGACTGAAGCGGGGTCCCTCTACATCGATTCAAGTATCGATGTTTCAACCAACGATCGAAGAGGAGTGTTTCAAAATTTAGAGCACTCTCCTAGGGAGCTCGTATCGATGTCGATATGTCCGGTCGTCCTTCACAAGGAGGATCCCTCCCTTCGTTGGTTCTCCTTGCACAGCCCGGAGGAACTTTCTGGCAAACGGAGCCTCGAGAACCATCCTATTTATGTCGAGCATGGGATGTCTCACCAGGTAAAACGTCTCTTCGAACTCGACTCCGGTCCGGCTGATGAGGTTCATCGTAGCTGTTTCATTTGATTCCATCGTTTTTGGGACAGACCACTCGCATGACCACGTAGCTCGACTAACTAGGGTCAACTGTTGGCTAGCGGAGATGACTTTCTTGTTCATGTATGACACCTGTGAGCTGGTGTCGAAACACAACATCTTCTCCTTACCCACAAAAATCGTTTTTTCCATGATGAAGGCAACACAGAAAACCTTCGGGATTATTGCCTTCATCTTGCGAACAGACATCACTCTCACTTCAGTTCCCGGACAGTATTCGGTTTCCCCTAGTAGCTCCTTCGGTATCTCATTGATGGGGACTGCTGGGGCTGATTCGTTCCCGTCGCTGTCATCCTTGATCTCAATGGGTTTCTCTATTAGGAGGACCGTTAATTCTTTAGATTCTTTTAGTATTTTTGGGATTTTGTAGTTAGCTAATCTCTTACCCTTTTCTTGTTCGACAGTTGTGACATTCGACGGTTCGTTTATTGTGACCAATTTGCCACTCGATGTTGGTCTCTGTCCGTCGTCAACGATCACAATTGGAACCCTCTGAAATTCATTACCTCCTGTTATATTTTCCTTTTTATTTTTAAGGGCTTTCTTTTTTCT
The DNA here is from genome assembly GCA_011428145.1 of Ericerus pela. Lineage (NCBI taxonomy): Eukaryota > Metazoa > Arthropoda > Insecta > Hemiptera > Coccidae > Ericerus > Ericerus pela. The sequence goes on from WOFM01000473.1 coordinate 321,939, forward strand.
TTGGGGTTCGTTTTCATCGAGATTATCCCCTTCCATTTTTCTTTTTACCAATAATTTATCTCCCCTTTTTAATAGGGTTATTTTAATTTTCTCCTTTTGGGGCTGTGTCGTAATTTGAGGAATTATAATGTCGCATTGGGGAAGGGTTTTGGCGTAATGTCTTGCATTATGCACGCTCACCTTATTCAATTCGGTGCTTAAACGCGTTACTTCCGTCCTCAATTTCTCGATCTCGTCGTTCTGGGTTTTTACGATTTCCTCCAGGATTTCCATTCCCTCGAGGATCTGGGCGCGTTCGTGGTCTTCGCTGTCAATGACTCTCTCCAGGAACTTTGCCTGGCCCTCGATAGCCGTCGACGTGGCTTCGTGGAAAACCGCTCTCTCAGCTAGTGCATTCGAGGTGACCGTCTGGTTGTGAGATGCGATCCGTAATTGGTCTCTCAATGATTTGAGGAATTGTTCGTTTTCGCCAGATATTTTGACAAATTGGGCCTTGACCCTCTCGGCCACAATCGAAGATTCAGGCAAATTTTGATTGGCCATTTCGACTAAATTAATACAAAAAGGCTTGTACTTTACAAATTTACTATCTAATTATCTCATTATGAAATCTGAATTGATGTACTTACGTATCGATATTCGTCGAACGACGATGATAATAATAATTAATAATAATAAAAGGGAGAACCACATTAATTTTCGTTGAAATTCGATGTTTTACACACTTGTTTTTGTTTGGTTGATCGTTGTTATGAGATCTGCGTTGTTATTTGATCATGATTTCTGACCACTCCCCCCCCCCCGACCACGATGTCATCGATGAGTTGATGATCATCGGTGAGTTGATCGAATCAACGACTCGATGTCATGGTTGTTGAACTCTGCGACGAAGGTTGCAATGTTGACGTAAGTGGAATTATCTCACTTTTGTGATCGAATTACCTTGTATTTATCTTGATTAGTTTCTATTTTTAATTAATGGGATTTGTTCTTGAGGTGTTTTTGTTTCAGATTGGTAACGTTGTTTGATGGCGGATGGATTTTATCGCATAAAATTCATGTACATTTCATTGGTGGATTTTCCCATCGGGTGTACGGACTCGATAACTTCCGTTTCCCTTCAGCTCGATGATTTCACAGGGGCCAACGAATTTTGGGTTGAGTTTCGACGAGATTCCAACGGCTTTATCGGAAAGTGTATGATTTTTTGTGTAAATCATATCTCCAACCTTGAGATCGGTGAGATTTTTACTTTCGTTATTCTTTTTTCGCCTTGCGAGTGTTTTCTTTGTGTTTTGTATCGCTTTTTCTAGGAACATTTTATATTCTTCGTCAGTTAATGGTATCGTTCTTCCTTCGTAATAAATTTTACCTTTTCCATCAATGTTGCTGGCGGTATTCCAGTAGTAGCGTGCTTGATGTGGTTTAGTCTACGCTCGATCTCGTCGATGTGTTGATACCAATTACTGTGTTGGGTCGGACATTTTATTCGAAGAACATCATCGATGATTTTCATTCGTGTTTCGACCGGATTCGATGATGGCGTATACGGTGATGTAAATCTCGGCTGGATTTTCAACTGTTTCCAGTGATCAATCCAATCTTTCGTTGTAAATTGGCTTCCATTATCGGACAGAATCGTTTCAGGTTTGCCGTATTTTTCGATAAAACAATTCATTCTGCCGTTACAAACATTAACCGAAGCTTTATTTATTGTGTACAGCTTCGTGAATTTGGAGAAGACGTCCATGACAACGAAGATTCGATTTACTTTTCCACGTCCTGATGGTAATGGACCGTATAAATTGATGGACAACAATTGGCCAGGTTTGTCAGCAATGACTGATAGAAAGGGGCCTGATAATGTCGTATTTGTATTTTTTGATCTTTTGCATGTTTCAAAGTCCGAGCAGAATAGCTCGACTTCCTACTTCGATCCAGGCCAATCGAAGAATCGTCGTACCAACTCCAGTGTTTTCCGAGATCCTGGATGTGTAAACTCTCCATGGTAGAATTTGATCAACAATTCTCGGGTTGATTCAGGGGCGTATATTCTTTTATCACCATCGCGATTCACATAATAAATGATGCTTTTTTCTTTCTCGACGAGAGGTGATCGTCTTTCGAGCTAACCCGTGATATCTCTACTTTTCTTTTGCAAACTCGATATGCTGTTCATTAGTGACAATATGGTGATGTGTTATCATCACCGATCAACATTAGTACCATCGGGAAATCGGCATTTCGGTACACTACAGCTTCGAGTGGGGAACAGTATCTGCTCAGAGCATCCGCTGCAATGTTTTTACTGCCAGGTATATGTTCGGTAGCAGTTATCAAGAAGCTGGTGAGGAACATCCTCCACTGTCCTACTCTTTGCAAAACATCATCCTTTAGGCCTATGAGGTATTGTAGACATCGACAGTTGGTCCGTATCCGAATCTCGTGATCGGTAAGCATGTATGAGTTTTTCTTCATCGTATATATTATTGCTAGCATTTCTTTCTCAAATGTAGGGTAATTCTTCTCGGATTTTTTCAGTAATCTGCTTACCATCGATAGCACTTTTGGTTTTTCTTCTTCACTTTCACTGAGAAATTGAACGACTATTCCCAAGATAGCGAAATCAGAGGCGTCCGTAATCACGTAGAACGGGAGGTTCCAGTCCAGATGCGACTGTAGCAGGCACTTAACCATTTCTGATTTTGTTTTTTCAAATGCTTGCTGATGATCGTCGGTCCATTCAAACGTAACATCATTTTTTAACAGGTTACATAACGGAGCAATTACATCGGCATATCTCGGAACATGTCCTCGATAATAATTTGCCACTCCGAGGAACGATTGAACTTCTTTTTTTGTCGTTGGAGCTTTAAAGTTGTGAATGGCCTCTGCTTGTTTCGGATCGGGTCTTATTCCATCAACATCGATGACATATCCTAAGTATCGAGCCATATCTCGAAACCATGAACATTTTTCTAATTTTAGTGTCATATTGTACTTTACAAATCTTTCTAAAACTAATCGAATATGTTCCAGGTGTTCCTCATGTGTTCGAGAGTGTATCAAGATGTCATCGACGTATACTGTGACGCAGTGGTCGAGTCCACTTAGAACAATTCTCATTGCTGCTACGAAGGCTTGCATCGCGTCTTTCAGGCCGAAGATTATTCGATTCAGGACATACAGTTTTCCTTGGAATCGGAAAGGTATGTATTTTCGGGATTCTGGAGCTAGAGGAATTTGTAGGAATCCCCATCTTGCGTCCAATTTTGTGAACACTCTCATCTCGGATAAACTTAATTTTATTGTTTCGATGGGTGGAACTGTATCTCCCCTCGTACCCATATATTGATTTATCCTTCAGGTGTCGAGACAAGGGCGAATATCACCGTTTTCTTTTTTCGTATATGTTATCAGTGAGAAGTATTCGCTCGACTCAGGACTTATAATTCCTTGCTTCTCCCAATCTTCAAACAGTTCTTTCACTTTTGGAACCCAAGCCTTTGGAATTATTCTCTCTTTTTTGTCCATCTTCTTCGTATCCGGGGACATGTTTAGGGTATGTGTATATGCCGCGCATCTACCGATCCTTTCAGCGAAGGCTTCGTGGTTTCCTCGCAGAACGTCTCCGAATTCCGTTGTCATCTCGATGTCGTCCCCGTGCTTATCGACCATTATGAATCGTAGATTTATCGATCCATAAACTCGTATGGTGGGTTTTCTTACAACGTATCCGACTTTCTGCGTTGGGCAATTCACGTTCATGAGGTATAGATCGGGGTTATGTTTTTCCAGGAATTGAAGGAATTTCTCGGTTATGCAGCTGTATGGAGAGCCTTGGTCGATATACGTCCTATAAATGTTTATCGCTTTGCCCATGATACTGTTTATTATAAAGGGCAGAAACCACGGCCTTGTGTCGAAGAAGTTGTTTTCAGATTTTTCTACCTCCGGGTCTGACTCGACATCATCCATGATATGGAAGCAGAACATCCCATACGGATCCTCTTTGTCGGTTTGCTGGGGGTCGTTGGTTTGCAATTGTTCGTTTTCGTCACATTGATCTTGATCATCACATCCCGTAATTAGGTTAACATTGGGACTCATTTCATTGTCCTTTTGATCAACGTGGTCTGCAATTAGAGACGCTAAATTTTCGTCGATTAGATGTGTTTCTTCTTTGTTGTATCGATGTGGGATTGCATAGATGGATCTTTCGTCTCCCGGGGTAACTGCTTTATTTTTATTCTCGTTCTCGTATTTTCGAGTAAAGATCCTTTCGATGTCGAGAATATATACGTCCTTGAAATCGGACTTCAGGTTCCAAATTTGGCTGTTGAATCTCCGAAGTCGGGATCTGTAGAACTGATTATCGATCCTCATTGGGTCTGGTGAGATCATAGAAACTATTATTTTTTCAACTCGACGTTTTCGTAATAACTCGTCGAGGAGGTATCGAAGTTTCGAGATAATCGTGTCTTCGTCTGCATCTGGACTGAGGATGAATTCTTCTCCAAAAACGATGATTATACGAGTGTTTTCTTTTGCAATCCTCCGTATAATTTCTAAAAGAGGGCCCAATTGATTCAGTTTCTCAAAACCTGCTGTTTTATCGATACTTAGGTTTTGAGCACTCGATAGACCACTATTCCTTAACCAACTTAGGATCATGGCGTCACCGAAGACTTGGTACGTTTTCCACTCAGGTATTATGAATTCGTTTTTCATTATTGTTGTCGGTCTGTTTTTATCGTGTTTTTTGATAGGGCGTCCTATGCGACCAACCATAGGTGCCTTCTTCAGTTTCCCTGGTTCTGACAGGAGGTTTCATCGGGAATATATGAGTCTGCGTACTTTTGATCGCCGATGTTTAGTACTGATTGCTGTTTCATCTGTTTGCTTATATTTCCAGCGTTTTCTTCATGGAACAAACTATGTAGGTACTCGAGTTTTGTTGAGAATTCAACCAGGTTTGCGACGTCAGATTCGAGTATTCTGTCTCTATACAGCATTGGCACTTTCTTCACCAGGATCCCGTATATGGTCTGGATATCCTCGCCACACTCGAGTAGTTGGGTATATATGTGTATCGCGTAGTCTGCTATCGAATCGTATTTTCTTGGATCGTATTGGCCATCTCGAATGGCTTGAACTTGAGCCTGCTTTCTCGACTTGTTCCAATAGACAGTCACGAAGTGATCTCAAGCTTGTTGGTAGCCCCAATTCTCTCGATAAACTGCTCCTCCTGGAAACTTATTTACATCCATCATTTTCCCAAAGACTCGGCCTAATTGTTCATCGTCTTGATCCAGGTCTTCGACGCAGCTTTCAAATTCTCTCAAGAATTCTTCCGGGGTTCGATGATCCCTATGTCCAGTGTACGCTGGCATCCTCGAAGGATCGAACAATCTTGATGTTTTTTGCAACGGTAACGTCTGGTTTCCTCCTACTTCGCGATATCTACGTACCAGTGTCCTCTCTCTTTGATTTGGCAGGTATGTGGGAACTGTTGTGTCTTTGAGATGCCACAGGATTGTCAGAGGTGGTGTTTCGGGTCTGAAACCAACTGGGATGTTTGACGTTTCTTTCCAAGTAACTTGCAGTATCGGGTCCCTCGAGATCGGCAGTCGGTCGATTTTTCTTTCGAAGTAATCAAACTGCTCTCTAATCTGGGATTTTGTTTCCAAGCTTAGTAGTTTTATTTGCTCGAGGATTTCCCGGGAGCTTGGACTTCGCTCTCTTCTCTTGATGGCGCTCACCAACGTTGAACTGGCCACGGGCTTCTGAGTGATTTCTACATGGCTCTGCGCAATCGTGATTTCTTCTTCCTCTTTGGGTGGTGCCTTATCATTATCGATTGGTATATACAGAGAGTCGTTGTAGAATTGCGCGTCCTCGAAGTCGACCTTTTTCTTTGTTTGGTCAAATTTGATTTCGGCTATCCTCTCACGTATCCTCGACGTCGAAGGGTTTTCTGAGGATTTTCTTTTCAAGATTTCTCTCTTGAGAGCTTTGACTCGATCCTCAAATTCACTATTCTTTTCAACTACTTTAACTGGACGTAGTTCAGCCGCTTTTTTCACTTTTTTCGAGCATCAAATCTCGTACAACACATTCTCTACAGTACCGTGCGGTGCTTTTGGACTGTCGAGGTAGAGATTCTGGTAGAACTTGACTGGATCAGCTCCTATAGGCAGTTCTGGTTCCTTATTGGAATCGAAGGCCCACAAGTTTTTTAACGTTTCTTCTTCTTCCATAATAGCAGATCCTTTGGTAACATTCACGTCATCCTCGCCCATCGCAACTTCTCAAGTATTCGTCACGTCATCCCTATCTCGTCTACTCAAGTGGTCAGGGGTGTCAAAGGGGTTGGGGTTATTATCGTCCCCAATACCATCCATCTCGGATGAAATATGCTGGCCTAAGTTTGGTAAAAGGCTAATATTTCCCCTAACTTGATCGATACGTTTTATCCTAACAGACTAGCAATCGATGTCTATGGCTCTGCTCGTGGATACACCTGGAACAGGGGGGATTTACGGCTCAGCTAAAACTAACAAGCATATTGACTTAATTAATTAATGGGTAGGTCAAACTTTTAGGGTAATCTTCTGGAAGTATAGTATCGAAAATATTTCTAGAATCCCTAAATTATAATGTATGTTATGAATTGGACCAAGATCCATAACATAGGGCAGATAAAAATAGATTGAGACTTAGTTACTTTACTTTAAAATCGGTACGTCGTAAACACGATTACGGGAATACGGGTGGCTTCTAATTTAGCCTATCTTTTCATTTTATTTCAATACACACCCTCACGATGTTATTTTAGTCTGTTAAGTCGTTAAAAGAAAGTTTGTCGAACAATAAAATACTGGGCCACTAAAAGCGACGTACAATAGTTAGGTTAACTACGATAACGGCACACTGCCGATAAAATGCTAAGATCAAGACATGATCGGTAGGCTTAGGGCCATAGCAAATGACTGTAATGACTAACAGTCTTGAACACAAAATTTATTAAGGAAGCTTATGCCTCAAACGGGACATTGTTTATCACACTAACTATATCAAATTAAACACGAGGTACCTAATCCTCGAACACCAGGTTGTTTTAGTAATTTACGTAAGGTTTATTATTTTTATCAAATTTAGGTTGACATGCTTCATAAGGCATAGAGCTAAACGCTGAAGGCGATGTGGCTTTCACTGCAGTTCACTTGCTACATTTGTGTCATAAAGCGGAGAAAGACTTCCTCCAATTGACACTTTTGTTAAATTTGGATAGTGCCAATTCCAACATGAACAGGTTGATCAGACCTATCCAGCTTAAAGGATAGCTCTAACAATCATGCTGAGCAACAAACCAATCGGATGGGTTTTAACAAAACTCAGGTGGCGGACTTTTGTCTCTTCTCGTACGATCTTTCTACTCTTATTGATAGGATATGGTAAAAAGAAACCCGAAAAAAAAAATGAAAGTAGGAACGGAATTAATTTTGGATGGGTGGTTCGAGAACATTATAAAAAGGAAGGTACGCTCTCCACATTTGTTGATATACACCCGTGTAAACTACAGTACCGAGTAGCAATACGGATCTACAAATAACAGGAGATTGTATATATCCGCATGTGAAAGTTTTAGAATAAGAATGGACAATTCTCGAATCACACCCTCATAACGGACGGAATTAACATTAAAATGGAAGGTTGTGGATAAGGCGTTTGCAATAGGCTCGGCCACTGAACTTGAAAGACAAGTCGATCAAGTCCTGTCACGGTCGCCAAGTAAAACGTAGATGTGACATCAGAAAACAAACGTACATCCCGAGTATAGGGAATGATATCACAATTCGAAATATATCAATAAGTCTCGATCAATCGTAGAGTCGAAACCACAAACCAGCTCAAACAGTTAGGCCACCAGCCTACCAGCGATAGCTCCCAAGGCCTACGAAGTATGTCGGGCAAATTTATATAAGTGAAAATAAATAAGTTGGCCAACCCATGATCACAGTATGCACTTTATTACAATCGAAAAGGTTACTTACAAGTATGGTAACTAATATCAGGTCGTGCAGGTTATACATCACATCGCCTCATGGTTCTCGAAGTTCGGTGAACCATCAAATCTCGAGCGGATATTCGTCTTGAATTCGTAGGAATAATATCGCGAATTATTTAGGTTTACTACTGACGTTCACATTTGAAAGTATCGGTGAAAACAATCAAAAAGGTGACTTGATGTCATATAAAAGAGCTGTATTTTGTCGTGAATAATGTTTTGTATTCATGACGAATGAAAAACTATCACGTCTAAAACGAGAATGACTGTTCACTCTTAGGCTAAAAACGTGAATAGTCAAAAGATTAGAATTGGTTCACCGATGATCGATATCGTATTTCTACACGTCACCATATCGTTAAATAATAGCCAGTCAACGTGTCTTCGATGTTTTGTAGATTTGGTGAATTTATTTCCATTAGGGAATTGGCGTGTTTCCGGTTTATCTTATCATTACTATAAACTTAGAGTTTGAGAGCCATTCCCTATCGTAATGGTAATACAAGATGATGGTGACGTGAGGGGAAGGCTACGGGTAATCAGATGTCACAACATTAAATAAAATAAATAAAAAAAACAATTTTAAGGATACGCTTTTATTTAACTTAGCACTCTAAAAAGTATAAAAATAATTTTTCATGACCTACTTAACTTATTTATTCTTGTAACACAAAATAAAAGCGCGGGGCAAACTTGACTCATCATTACATATTTTCTTCTTCGTATAAAAGAAACCTACAAATACTGTTGAAAAACTTTGAATATTATTATGAGTAGCCTACATACTTTGCTCAACTATCATTATAAATTAAAATTTATCTCCATCCTGACCTAATTCTTACAGTAACGTGTATTATCAATCATTATCAATATCCAAATTTTCAAACAACTAATCAACAACCTTCAAATTATTTGTTCAAGACCCTTTTTCAGTGGATAGTTCTGTCTTTCTTCATCTACCAACTGGATTTGTATTCTAATTGAAATATTTCTTTTCTTTTGCCCCACGCTTTTATTTTGTGTTACAAGAATAAATAAGTTAAGTAGGTCATGAAAAATTATTTTTCTACTTTTTAGAGTACTAAGTTAAATAAAAGCGTATCCTTGAAATTTTTTATTTATTTATTTTATTTTTGACTTTTCAGGAATAAAAAAATGTATAGGTAATTTGATGTACATCTTAATTTCAAAATAATTGTATCCTACTGTATTTGGATGTTGAAGTTAAATGCTAGTAAGAAACATAATTTGTACTAATCTGAGAATCAAAACTTTATTATCTTATTTATGAAAACATAATTTTTGAAGTCTGTGCACTTCTGCAATTGCTTTTTTATTGCAAGGTTTTTTCCCAGTTAACTTGCTACAATCCAGTTCTTGAATTTGGAGTCCATCTAATGAGTGGATGCGACTGATAGAAACGTATGCCTGGCCTTCAGCAAACAGTCGGAGTGGTTTCACTCTATTCTGAATTCTATGATGCAAATTTCAGATCATTTTTTTGAGAAAGCGATCCACCCAGATTTTCCATACAAAACTAGAGTTCTAGACTATCAGATAATCGAAGTGATTGGAAGACATTGGTAAAATGTACACGACCTCTTCAACAAATTGAAAATTCCTCACAAATTCTCTTCTTTTCAATGATGAATTAATGTCAATGAATTAATGCTATTGAATACACGTGAACTCGTTGATGAATCGAAGAGAATTGGTGTGGAATTCTTTTTGATTTGTCAAATAATTAATGCCATTAAATGTACGCAAACTCACCGACAAATTGAAGAGAATTCCTCACAAATTCTCTTCAATTCATTAACTAATTTGTTTGAATTGAACAACATTGTGTGACGTCCCAAAACAACAGTCACATGTTTGTAAAGAATTGGTCTAAAATTAGAAATGATAAAAAGGTTAAAATTTTGAAGAGACAGCCCAAGATCGCAGATTGCTAGAAATACTAATATCCTAGATCAGAAAGGGAAAATGACGTGAAACAAGCTAGCCTACATACTACATAAAACCATGAGATCTTGCCCCATGGTACCTCATACAACTCCCCATAGTTTACTATCAAGGGGCTCTAATTCAAAGAGAACGATCTTTTTTACATTTTCATTATTGATTAAATTGAGCATCATAGTTACCGGTTATTATAACCAAGTGTTTGAGAATTCTTATCTTTGATGTTGAAGATCCGTCAGTCGAATTGTTCTGGTTCCCACGATGAATCGGAATTACTAACAAAAGATGTCTTGCTGTTTTATAATCCCAGTTCCATGACGCGATTGTAATAAGCGATATTAATAAGAACAAGAAGAAAAAACGATTCTTTGAATTGTAAAAGCACCTTTAATTATTTCTTTATTACTTTATTGTTATCTCGGAAACGTGAATGAAAAACGTACTGATCACTTGGTAGTGTAAAAACGGAGTACTTACTATATGGTGTGTCGATTCTCGTTACACCACTAGTCTCTTATCTTGTAGATCTAACTTACCTCCACGTCATTATTCTCTTTTAATATTCATCGTTGAGTTCCGTCTATTATATTTTATTTTCTGTAATTTTATTCGACGAGTACAGTCAACATAGGAAAACACGGGAATATTTCTAAGGAGTCGAACTTTAAGTAATAATGACGGAATTCAACGTACTATAATGATAATATGACAAATTTCTTTTATTATAGAGTTGACGATTAAAAATAGACTCCACAATTGATTCATTGATGAGTTCGAGTACATTTAATAACATTAATTTGTCGACAAATTGAAGAGAATTTCTCACAAATTTTTGTCATACTAAGACAAGGACCTGACCTGTTGAATTGGCACAGATTGGCCTGACAATTTTTACCAGTACCACTATTTTGTTTTGTCATTTTATCCAAAAAATAATTAATCTATATATATAAAAGAGAATGTATGTCTGTTTGTCTTTTATGCATTACTACACCATTCATACAATGGCCATGAAACTTTTGGATGTTGTTGAGTATACTCTAAGAAGGTTTCTGGCATAATACAAAAAGAAAATTTCAAAAAGTTGCCCAAAAAATTCCCGAAATATGTATTTTATTCAATATCAATATATCGAAAAACAATATTGCATCGATCTGGGGAAGAACATAATTACATCGCAAAAAACATCAATTTTTGTTGTATATCTATGTGATAACAGTGACTGTGAGTTTGCTTCTAATTCCATTGCATAGGATATTCCGAGTTTCCATCAAAGTGGCTGACATTTAGTGGATTTTTATCAAACTAAAGTAGAGGTAATGGTGTATGTTATCAACGATGTAAATCTTATGTAAGTTTATTTTTTTCTTTAATGTTTCTCAGTTTTGTCTTGAAGGAATAAGTGTTATAATAACTTATTTATCTACAAATTGTTAAATATATTGGTGTGGAAGCAGACACATGTCCTTTTAGAGATGCAGAAACAATATTGAAACAGCAAATCATCAAGAATTTGTTCAAAAATTTGGATAGGTCTGTTTGTTTGCAATGGATTCTGTGATTGGCTCATCAATAGAATCCGTTATAAACAAACAAACCTATTTTTGATAACACACCATCACCTCTATTTTAGTTGACTATAGTGCTCCCAGTGACAATGGAAACTACTAATAGTAATTCAATATATTTTGATATTATATCTGTGAGAAAATACGAACTGCCAACGGATCGAACTACACGAAAAGCAACGACAAAACCTACACTGATGAAAAGATTGAACGACGACTAGAAACACACATTACGAACACATAAATAAAAAGACTAAATATTCACTATTTCACGAATTTTATTCCACATAATGTTAGCGGACATGTTGATGGTACAAAGGTTGACGAGCGACGAGAAGGCATACAAAACATATAATCACAGTTGAGTTACAAACACAAATATCACAGATTAATAATAACAACAAAAACAGTGTTGCCACAACATGTGATGTGCGAGAATAATAAGTCAACGTATAAAATAATTTGCTATTATTCCCACACGCCTCCTCAAATTATATTTATACGATAAAGTCAAAAAATACTATCAAACAAATTTTCTAAATTTATAAAGTCATTAAAACAAAAAATGACAAAGGTCAACAATAACACAACAAATTTACAACAGACAAAAATATCAACACAAATGGTAAACATATACAAAAAGTTACATTAATTTTAACAGTTTACAAAACATATCAAATTTGGGCTTCGGGCAGCCCTTCGTGAAAACGTCCCCCAACTGTCGCGAAGTCGGTACGTACGAATACTTAAAATCTATATCTACGTGATTGCACACAAAACGGTACTTTACGTCTATATGTTTGGATCTGCGAGTATTCCACTTTCCAGAGTGCAGAAGAGCCAGACAACTCTGGTTATCTTCATAAATCACAGCTCTGTTATTAATCTGAATGCAAAAGTCACTTAACAGATACTTCAACCAGATCGACTCAGTGGTAGCATCGCATATTGCAATCAACTCACTCTCAGTGCTAGATAGTGCTACAGTTGGTTGCTTTTTGCTAGACCAGGACACCAGTGACCCATAAACAAAGACACAGTAACCGGAGACAGACCGTCTTGTGGTGATACAGTTACCCCAATCGGCATCAGAAAAAGTTTCTAAAATATTGCCGTTATTATCATGTTCATTAGAAAAAATTAATTTTTTATCTTTTGTGGTAACTAAATATTTAAGTACTCTCAATAAGTATTTATAATGTTCGTCAGTGGCATAACTGGAGAATTGGCTAAAATACGATATTGCAAAGCAGATATCGGGCCGTGATCCTAGCATCAGATACATCAGGCATCCCACGAGCTGTTGATAGTTGTTGTTGAGTACGCTATCACACGCATTGAGATCCCTGTCCAATTGGAGTTTGGGATCAATGGGTGTGTAGGTCGGTGCGCAGTTATCAATGCCAAAACGTCTAGCAACAGACTCAATGAGACCCCTCTGCTCAATTTCCAGTACGCCATCTTCACGATTATGATTGATATTCAAACCTAAATATTTCTTGACCTTTCCCAGATCCTTACACTTAAACCTTTTATTTATTTCATTTTTAAAAAATGTGATTTGTGTTTTGTTATTTGAGCTAATCAGGACATTGTCAACATATGTGAGTAAAAAGACTACAGTCCCATCACTTTTATTTTTATATATATACAAGCAGTCATCCGCCGTACTCTGCACAAAGCCAAGAGCAACAAGGAACTCGTTGAACAACTTGTTCCATACCTTGGGCGACTGCTTTAGACCATAGATAGACCTATTCAATTTTAAAACACTATTATGCCTGTCAATTTTAGTTTCTATCCCTTCGGGTATCTCAAGATACACATCTTCCGAAAGAATTCCATTCAGGAAGGCACTACATATATCAATTTGTTCTATGTGAAATTTTAATTTATTGCTAACAGCCAAGAGGGTCCTGACAGTCGAAAGTTTCGCCACTGGCGCATACACTTCATTAAAATTGAAGCCCTTCTTCTGTTGGCATCCTCTGGCAACTAATCTAGCTTTATATAACACATCATTATTAATATCATATTTTTTATTAAAAATCCACCGACACGTGATGGTGGGGGCTTCCTTTGGACGTTTGGTCACCCGCCAAGTCTGATTGGAATTCAGGGCACTTATTTCCGAAGAAATAGCATCCTTCCACATCAGACTGTCCGGTGCAGCATTCGCCTCCTCAAACGTCAAAGGGACGCCATCCTCAGCAAGATATATATTGCTCGCTACTTCATCACGTTCAGTCGTTTCCTGTGGAAGACAATCTAAATTCAAGTCACCATCAACTTCAATATTTTCTAAGTTTGATTCCGTGACTTCTGTGAAAATATCATCATCTTTAGTATATTTATTTATATTATTATTATCTATTTTATTTTCGAAGAACTCAACATCCCGCGACAGACGTATCTCCCTAGCATCTATATCCAACAATCTATAACCACATGGAGAATATCCTACCATTATCAATTTTTCACTTTTATTTTTAAACTTATTAGAGTCATGTTTGAATGACAACATATATGCGTTGCATCCAAACGTTTTTAATTTCCTATAATCAAATTGTTCATTACACCACCTTTCATAGGGAACAAAATCCTTGTTTGTGGGGCATCTGTTCACGATATAGGCGGAGCACAATATGGCTTCCGACCAAAATATCTTATCAAGACCACTCTCGAATAACAGCGTCCTTGCCCTTTCACATAGCGTCCTGTTCATCCTTTCAGCTTTTCCATTTTGCTGTGGACAGCCACCAACCGTAGGTTCAACCACAATTCCTTTCTCAGTACAATATGACTGGAAGGTAGTGTTCAAGTATTCTGTGCCGCGATCACAACGAAGTCTCTTTACGTTATAGCCAAATTTATTCGAGACCATCTCGTGATATTCTTTAAATTTTGAAAAGGCTTCTGTCTTACTTGTCAACAGGTACACACAACAAAAATTTGAATAGTCATCTATAAATGTCATAAAGTATTTCGCTCCTTTATATGCAGGAGGATTTATAGGACCACAGAGATCAGTATGTACCAATTCCAGAGGCTTACTAGTTTTTCGTTCATGCCTCAAGAACGGTTTTCGGCTCTGTTTCCCCATCACACAGGGCTCACACAGCAATCTGCGGTTGGAGTCAACGTTCGGTATTAAACCTCTGTTTGACAACAACTTAACATCGTTCACGTTCAGATGAGCAAGTCGCCTATGCCACACAGTCAGTGGGCTCGACTCATCCTCCAATGTCAGATTACACGATTGACTAGTCATTTTAAAAAAATCAATGGTGTAAAGATCTGAATTTACGCTAACACCAGTGGTCACTATTTTTCCACTGCAGCGTTGGATGATATCGACAGATTCCTCTTTGAACAGGGTATCAAAACCCGACCTGCTCATTCGTTTCACCGATAGCAGATTCTGCGGCAGCTCCCGAGCATATCTAACATTTTTTAATTCAATTACTATTCCATTTAATAATTTTAATTTTACTGTACCAACAGATGTAACGGACAAAGAAACTCCTTTCTTCGCAACACAGATACTATGTGGTTTAATTAAATCAATGTAGTCACTGAATAGGCTTATATCATTAATTATGTGAATTGTGCCTCCACTGTCTACTACGAATGTGGTTCGAGGCATCAAATTTACATCTCCCTTTGCATTACAGAACTCATCAATTTTATTATTATTATTATTACTATTATTTACTGTGAAACTATAACCCACATTTGAGCAATCGTCATTACCATTAAAATTTTCATTGCACATCTGTGCAGAACTTCTATTATTATTATTATTATTGGAAACATGGTCATTAGAACGATTTCCGTTATTATTATTACTGTGGCGACGGGTGGTCGATGACGAACGAGTGTGTCTTACACACTCGTCAACCACCTAGCGGGCCAGCGGGGTAAAACCCGCAAACAACCTTTTTGCGCTCACGGCTGTGTATTTCGTCTACGCAGCTTAATTATTTACTGGGCTCGGCCCGCACATATACTTCTACACGTATACGCAACCGACCTGATTGGTGTTTGTGTGGTGTCGTGTATATATACGCACACACCCACAAGTGGTGACCTCCGACGTAAGTATTATTTTTGTTGTTGACGTTTACCGTCGACGGGGGAAGGAACCGTCACCTCCTTCCCCACCTGCTTCCGACTAGCTCGGAAACAACCAATCGGCTCTTACCAGCTGATTTTCCCAAACCACGCCCCTTCTTCAAACGTTGGCATACCCGCCAACAACCGAAGAAGGAACTCAGTCGGCTCTCGTCAGCCGACGGAGAAGGTTCTCCTTCTCCTACCCCTTCCCCTCGTTGCTCGTCGGTACTTAAGTACCGACCAACGTCCACAAAAATCAGTCGGCACCCAGCTGCCGATGGAGAAGGTTCTCCTTCTCCTTCCCTTTCCATCTACCTAACGTTCCACTTTTCCCTCTTCTCTCCCCAGGCTCGACATCAGTACGCAAGTACCGACCAGCCATCACAAAGAGAAGCAAACAGTCGGCAATCAGGTGCCGACGAGGAAAGTACTAACTTAGCCTCTGTTTTCAACCACCTCCATGGCCTCCAAATTAACCCCGTCGTCTCTCGACGACCTGGTTCTCCCGCTGACGCCTACGAAGGCCACAGTCAGCAATCCTTCCAGGAGGACGGAGAACCAGCCCAACCTCACGTCTGCCATCCACTCAACGCCGCATGTCAGCATGCGTTCGTCGACTGTACCGACGAACTTGGCGATCCCGCAGTCCTCTACGCTTGTAAATTTAGGTCCATTCCTCGACAATTACCTCCCGGGCGAAGAACTTCCGGTCAACCAGCACCAGCCAGTTGACAGTTCCACGCTGAGGTTGTCCCCAATCCTCAATCGGCAATCGCACCGGCAGGAAGCAAATTCCGCCGCGACTACCGTCTCTCCCTCCTTACAAGCTCATCCACCACGTTTATTAACAGGCCTACCCCCGTTCAATGTCGAGAATGTGCGTCTCTGGCTGCAGCAGATCGAGAATCTTGCTCGCGCCAGCGGCAATACCAGCGAGTCTCAGCTCTACCTGGCGATCTCCGGCCACTTGCCGACCCAGGTAGCCAATGCTGTGTCGGAATTACTTTACAGTTCCGACGACTCGCTGCACACTTGGTCAAACCTCCAAAACCAGATCCAACAGGAGTTTTCCCCTTCCTCCTACACCCGGATAAGAACTCTGTTGGAAAACACCCATCGTCAACCTTCCAAGAGGCCCTCGGCGTACCATCGCCGCCTCGTCACCCTAAACGAAGGAAGAGTAAACGACGATGTCCTCCGCAACCTCCTTTTCCAATCCCTCCCGATCAATATCCGCCAAACATTGGCCATGACTAAGCCCGCAACCTCTCGACAGGCAGCGCTCGAAGCTGACGAGGCAATAGCTCTCGAGCAAACCTTTCCGTCGACATCCCCTGCGACCAGCACCATCTCCGCTATCGCAACTCCCGCGGCACCCCCGTCGACAGCACCAACGGCTAATTCCTTGGAACTAGCTACCATTACCCAGCTGCTTCAACAGCTCTTGGCTGGAAAACAGGTGAATTCTGTCGACCCCCCCAAAAACCCCGCCCCGTTCCCTGAACATAGGCGTTCGCGTTCACGCGATGCCAGGTCCAGAGACAGATCGCGCTCTCGTGACTCTAGCTCCGGTCGTTCGAAACCACGGACGACACTACGAGTCATCGATGGTAAGAGACCGGTAAATACCCGCTCTCCCTCCCGCTCCCGTGATGGCTACTGTTGGTATCACCAACAGTTCGGGAGGAAATCGCGCAACTGCTCTGACCCCCCATGTTCATGGTGGGACAAACCCCAAAATCGCGACCGACGCGATTCCAAATCCCCTACCCGTTCGGGAAACGAGTAAACGAGTCAGTCAAGACGGCACTCCCACTCGTTTTCAATTCAGTCCGTCTATTCGTGGAAGATCTGCTTAGCGAGCATCACTTCCTGGTTGACACTGGCGCGGAGATATCGGCTATACCTCCAACCGCTGAAGACCGGAAATGCAACGCTAAGCTCCAAATCTACGCTGCGAACCAAACTCCAATTAGTACTTACGGAGTTAAGCTGGTACAGGTAGATTTCGGCCTTCGTCGCGAATTTAAGTGGGCCTTCATCATCGCCGATATCGCTGATCCCATCATCGGAGCAGATTTCCTTAGCCATTACCAACTGCTTCCCGATGTCAGCGAAGGGCACCTCCTTGATAAGACCACTGGACTTGCCGTTGTAGGTAAACCCCGACCCATCGACTATCCCCCAGAGATTTGCTTGACCATCGCCCACTCAAATAGTCGATTCCAGAAAATGTCTATACGGACCACAAGCCCCTCACGACTGCCCTGTTTCAGGCGTGCGAGAAAGCTTCACCACGCCAGCAAAATCAACTTGAGTATATCTCGCAGTTCACGACGGATATTCGCTACATCAAAGGAGAGGACAACATAGCCGCAGATTGTTTGTCACGTATATCAATCTCCGCCATTACCTCTCCCTGTGTTGTGCCATACAATGAAATGGCCCTTTGCCAACAACACGACCCTCAACTCGCCCAATACCTCGCAGACCCCAACTCTGCCCTCATCCTTGAATTGTTCAGAGTACCCGGACACACGTTACTTTTAACGTGCGACACGTCCACGGGGAAAAAACGACCCTTCGTACCCGCCAAATATCGGAGAATCATCTTCGATTCGATTCATGGGCTCTCGCACCCGAGCGGCCGGACAACTGCCCGTCTGATCGCTAATCGATTCATTTGGCCTGGCCTACGATCTGACTGCCTACGTTGGTCGAAAGAGTGCACCACATGCCAACAAGCTAAAATCGGTAGACACACCAAAGCCCCTCTCCAAGCTTTCCGCCCTACCGATCGCTTAAAGCATGTGCACATCGATATCGTGGATCCGTTGCCGACGGTTAGCGGTCCTCGTCATTGTCTGACAATGATTGACCGCGCCACACGATGGCCTCACGCCATCATGACAACGGATATTTCCGCGGATCGAGTGGCAACACTCTTCGTCCAACACTGGGTGTCCTCCTTCGGCGTCCCTGAAACCATAACGACGGATCAAGGACGCCAGTTCGAAAGCGCTTTATTTAACTCGGTTGCGCGCCAGTTGGGAATACACAAAATCTCAACTACGGCGTATCACCCCCAATCGAACGGCAAAATAGAGCGCTGGCATCGAACTCTCAAAGCCACCATCATGGCCCGCGAGAACTCCAAAGACTCGCGTGGAGAATGGGCAGCCGATTTGCCTCTCATTCTTCTCGGCCTACGCTCGACGGTCATCTCCGATCTCGGCGTATCCCCAGCCCAACTCCTTTATGGTGAAGAGCTCCGTCTCCCGGCTGATTTCTTCGAAGACAGCCCACCAAGTGTCGTCACCCACATCGACGGCACTAACCTTCCTCAACGCATTCGCGAAAGTGCGAATGCGTTCACCCAAATCACCCGCAACCACGGCGATTCCCCCTCATACGTCCCCGCTGATTTAAAATCAGCCCAAAACGTATGGCTACGCGTCGATACACCTTGTAAGGCACTCGACCCACCGTACTCCGGACCGTACAAAGTCCTCAACCGTACGGATAAATGGTTCGAGATCGACATACAAGGACGACACACACGCGTATCGATCGATCGCCTAAAGTCGGCCTATGTCTACACAGACATAGAAGCCGACCCAGATGACTCAACTTCCGTCGATGATCCTTCGAGACCGACAGTTGACTTGTCATCTGAGGTCGTTTTACCTAAAAACGACGACTCAACCCCGAATGCCTCACCCCAACCTTCGACGTCGTCTACACACACAGACGACACGCTCGATTCTTCCCCGATCGTAAATACACACGATCAAAATAAAGAATCACCTCCCGAAGCGTTATCGAAGGAAAATACACAATCGCACCCCATCAGTCAGTCTTCTAGTCGAACAGCTGATACTATGCTCGACGACGAACCGATTGCGATTTCCCTTCCCCTCCCGCACTCGTCCGAGTCGGCTCACGCAACTGACGACAAGTCAAGCGTTGTAGACGACGACGTATTACGAAAATTGTTTCGTGGCGCCACCCAGTCGCATAAGTACGACGCGTCTTCTTCCTCGGAAGACGAACTGGCCCCGCCTACAAAACGAACTCGTAATATTAATGTGCAACAACAGCTGCCGCAACCGCAACTTCATTCGTGTTTACGAGACGAAAATAAACGGCGGTTACGGTCAAGAAAACGAGTGAAATTCGTGTTTTAGACACTCACTCTTCTCTTGACGAGCTTGGCTGTTATATACTCTTCATCAAATGCTACACAACAGGCGCTTTTAATAATATCTCGCATAGCGTAATAGACTGGCGATATGTCCCAAGAGCGTCTTTCCCCTAGCATTCTGGATATTTCCGAAGATGAAGAAACAGCCCTTTTAAGGGCTACCCCCCCATTAACAGAGGGTGGTAACGGCGATGAACCGTCGTCTCTTCGTGCAGACGACCATCGCTCCCCCTCTCCCACCTTTTCCTC
This sequence comes from Ericerus pela, assembly GCA_011428145.1. NCBI lineage: Eukaryota > Metazoa > Arthropoda > Insecta > Hemiptera > Coccidae > Ericerus > Ericerus pela. The sequence continues at coordinate 342,112 of WOFM01000473.1, forward strand.
CCCGACGTCACCAGCTGACGTTGCCCCGTCTCCTTCCACCACGGCTACTGCCACCTTCCCGCCGGTGAAGCAGACGTCGCCTGTACCTTCAACGTCCGATCAAGTATCGGCGTCATCCGTGACGCCTACCTCTGTCGGACCGGCACAAGAAGGTACACGCCGTACTCCTTCGCGAGTACCGCACCGGCGACCGACGCTAAGGCAGAAGGTGGAATCTGCTGCCAGGGGTTGAGGCGCGCCTCTTCGCCAGTACCGGCCTGCTCCCGGGGTAGCAGCGCGAGGCTCCGAGTTCGTACAGCGCGGCCTAGTCCGTAGCTCTCGTTCTCGAGTCTTCGTGCCGCTCCCTAGGAAGACCGCGTACTTGGTGGAGACGCCGCCTCACGCCCGGACCGCTGTACAATTAAGCAATGCGCGGATTGACACCCGCACATTCGCTGAAGTCGTACAGCGCGTTCAATCCAAGGGACCTTTGCCCGGTTCCCAACTGTCTTCCTCGGCGAGCATCCCCTCTGGGGAATTCCCGCCGCTCAAGACAGTTAAACGGATTGAACCGCTTCCTCTTCGGAAGCGCCGGACGCAAGAGACTGCCACGCTGCGAACCAGCGGATTTAAACGTCCGACTGCAGCAGCAAAGCGGCCCCCCCAACCGTCGACTTCTAAAGTCGCGGAGGCACCAGTAGCCTCACAAACGGCATTGTCAGTCCCGAAAGGCAAGTCGCCGTTACTTCGCCCTTCGGTCGTACCGACTGCCCCGGAAGAGACCGCGATGGACGTCGACCCATCTCCGACCCCAACCGTCCATCTCCCACCAACCCCTACGTCGGTCCCTCGACGCGTACTTTCACCAGTACGTGAAGAGGTTGAACCGACAGAAAGTGCTGCCGTCGATAACAACTCCGTTATCGACCCAATGGCAACACCTTCACCGGTAAAAGTCCCCGAGTCAAAGCCGTCCACCTCTCGTAGCAAGAGTCCCCCGGCTGATGACAAACCGGTGAAGCGTCCCCGTTTGAACCGTAAGGCAGGAGGCCCGTCTGTTGTACAGTCCCCTGTACTGCAACCGGTGGTTCCTCCTGTACCGCAGAATCAAACACTGCAGCCGTGGGAGCAGTTTACCGCCGCCGTGCTCGCAGCACACAATGCCCTGTCGCTCGCCCTAGCGACAACACCGATGCCACTCCCCCAAGTTGTAATGCCACTGCCCGGAATTCCCATTCCCCCGCATCTACAACTTGCGACATCGGTCTACTCCCCGGCCATGGTTATGCCGCCTTTAATGGCGCCGCCAATAACCTACCCGCCACCCCTCATGAGCATTCCCACGTCTCGTCCCCAGACTCCTCTCATGAGAACTCAACCTCGAGTGCACCCAATTCCCCAGCCTCGAGCGCCCCGAACACGCCCTTCCCGACCCACACTCCCAGCCAACTTCGGCAAGTCCAAACCGAAGAGACCTGGCAATCCTACTTCGTGAACGGTATCCGTGAGCGTAGTAGTGAACGCCGCGCCACACTTGACTGGCGTCACAGGTCACCGTAAGTTTCCTCGGAAACTTACTAGGAGGAGAGTGGTGTGGCGACGGGTGGTCGATGACGAACGAGTGTGTGACCACCTAGCGGGCCAGCGGGGTAAAACCCGCAAACAACCTTTTTGCGCTCACGGCTGTGTATTTCGTCTACGCAGCTTAATTATTTACTGGGCTCGGCCCGCACATATACTTCTACACGTATACGCAACCGACCTGATTGGTGTTTGTGTGGTGTCGTGTATATATACGCACACACCCACAATTACTATTACAAGCGTCATTATTATTATTATTTCGATTTTTAGCATAGCAATTTCGTGCTATTTGTCCAATCTTATTACAAAAATGACATTTAATATTTGAATGTCCATTGTCAACACCAGAACTACGACCATTTCCATTAAAACTATTATTATTATTGCTTTGTGAGTTAAAATTGTGATTATTATTACTGTTTCGACCTTCATTATTAGAAGATGAGTTATAAAAATTATTATTATTATGATTATTATTTCTGCCTCGATTGAAACCACGATTATTATTTCGATTTTGGGACCTACCACGATTAAAACGATTACTATTATTATTATTATTACCTGAATTTCGTCCGATACTGTAATGATTACCGAAAAACACATTCTCCTCACCAGTGACAACCACTGATGAAGGTTTTTGGGATGCAGAATTCAGAGAGTTACCTCTCACTGTCGACTTACTATCAGATGATAGCTCACGCTGGAAGTTGTTTAGCTTCATAAAAACAGCATCCCAGGTGACAACTTCTGCATCCTCTATCACCACTTTGATCGGACGAAACTCTGCAGGCAGCGATCGCAGCAATACCAATACAAATTGCCTTGTGGTTGTCAGGTCTCCCAATTCGGTTAATCGTCTACAACGGGCACGATAATCAAGCAGATACTTCTGCAAATCAGAACCAGAAACATACCGTTTTGTGTACAATTCACCTCGTAAATCCATGAGTGTTTGGTCGTTTCCGTTGTCAATCAGGTTTGTGAGCACGTTGAACATCTCCTTCGCCGTAGTGTACGTCTGAAGCATCTCCAAATATTCATCTGTCACGTTGTTGGCTATCAGGAACATCGCCTTCGCGTTCTCCTTGGACCAGGCATCTCCCCTATTACGAACAGTAGGCAAAGAATCAACAATTATATTACTTAATGACTCCTTTGCCAGCAGCAGCTCCATTCTAAACTTCCATGTTCGACCATTCTGCCCATTGAACGGCTCAATCGAATTCTTCTTTCTCGCATCCATCTCGTTTACAGGTTACGACGATCAGTTGCACCGCAAAACAGCAATTTCAGCAACTATCAGATACGCCGACCAACGATTCAACACGAACGAGATCACAGGAACATCGAGAAGCGAACATATCAAACAATGAAAAATGAATTAAGAAGCATGGTACTACTTGGGAGTGGCGAGCAGAATTCGACAGCACAACTTTGAAGACTCAGAACAATGGCGATCACGTTGACATCCAGGTAACTGGGCCCATAACCTGTGAGAAAATACGAACTGCCAACGGATCGAACTACACGAAAAGCAACGACAAAACCTACACTGATGAAAAGATTGAACGACGACTAGAAACACACATTACGAACACATAAATAAAAAGACTAAATATTCACTATTTCACGAATTTTATTCCACATAATGTTAGCGGACATGTTGATGGTACAAAGGTTGACGAGCGACGAGAAGGCATACAAAACATATAATCACAGTTGAGTTACAAACACAAATATCACAGATTAATAATAACAACAAAAACAGTGTTGCCACAACATGTGATGTGCGAGAATAATAAGTCAACGTATAAAATAATTTGCTATTATTCCCACAATATCGATGATTTAGCATCACTAGTCTTCTGTCTTGCTGATACAGAGACTGATAATAGATAATGAGAGAGAAGACAGGTGTTCAGCGTTGCCAACCGTAAGGAAAAAGCCGGAAACGTACGGCTTTTGGGTTCTATAAAATGTGTACGGTCCGTATGTAGGGCCGTACGCCAAAACGTACGGCTTTCATTAAAAAATTAAATATAATTTTTTTTTTAATGTAATAGTAATACCTACTGATAAACAAAATCGACCTTTTTAAAAATAAAAGTGTGTCTCAACTCTCAAACATCGACATTCAATTGCTTTTATCATTATCAATTAAGTTGTTTTTTTTTTAATTTTTTTCGTTTGTGAAGAACTGAAAACTGTGATGTGAACTGTGATTTGTGAAGTGAAGTGAAGGTGAGAAGATCAGAATTCAGAAGTCAGAACTCAGAAGATGTGATGTGATGTAATTCCAGAATCTGGATTTCCAGCCGATGGGCTGAGGTAGAACAATCTACAGGTGAGTTAATTGTTAATTATTATTATTATTAATATTATTATTATTATTAATTAGGATTTAGCGACGAATCGAAGAGAATTCATCAACGAATTCTCTTCGATTTGTAGCCATTACATTAATCTGGATTCAGCGATGAATCGAAAAGAATTCATTTACGAAAGACGAATTCTTTTCGATTCATCGCCGTTAAATTAATTAGGAGTCAACGACGAATCGAAGAGAATTCATCTACGAATTCTCTTCGATTCGTAGCCATTACATTAGTCTGGATTCAGCGATGAATCGAAAAGAATTCATTTACGAAAGACGAATTCTTTTCGATTCATCGCCGTTAAATTAATTAGGAGTCAACGACGAATCGAAGAGAATTCATCTATGAATTCTCTTCGATTCGTAGCCATTACATTAATCTGGATTCAGCGATGAATCGAAAAGAATTCATTTACGAAAGACGAATTCTTTTCGATTCATCGCCGTTAAATTAATTAGGAGTCAACGACGAATCGAAGAGAATTCATCTATGAATTCTCTTCGATTCGTCGCCATTGCATTAATCTGGATTCAGCGATGAATCGAAAAGAATTCATTTACAAAAGATGAATTCTTTTCGATTCATCGCCGTTAAATTAATTAGGAGTCAACGACGAATCGAAGAGAATTCATCTATGAATTCTCTTCGATTCGTAGCCATTGCATTAATGTGGATTCAGCGATGAATCAAAAAGAATTCATTTACGAAAGATGAATTCTTTTCGATTCATCGCCGTTAAATTAATTAGGAGTCAACGACGAATCGAAGAGAATTCATAGATGAATTCTCTTCGATTCGTCGCCATTGCATTAATCTGGATTCAGCGATGAATCGAAAAGAATTCATTTACAAAAGATGAATTCTTTTCGATTCATCGCCGTTAAATTAATTAGGAGTCAACGACGAATCGAAGAGAATTCATCTACGAATTAAAATATATACTACATAGACCCTGTAGTGCGCTAAAACTTAAATTTGTCACTTTGCTTTCCTTATTTGCATATAAGATTTCAAACCTAATTAGAATTTTGTGAAATAATATGCTTATCGTTCCATTGTGTAGGTGAGATTGCTCTACATAGATCAAATTGGCAACGAGTGTGGCTGTTGCCTCCTCCCATTGAGGAATTTCAAGTCACTGCTTTATCATGGATACTGGATGGACATGTTCTCCTTACTGCTTACAATAATAGTACGTAGAATTTCATTGGTACCTACCACCAGTATGACATGTAGTTTCTCATCTACTTATCATTTGAAATGTTAATTTATTACTTCTAAAATGTTAGTCGAAATTGGAGAATGTAATTTTCATATCTTTACTTCTTAGTGTTCTTAGAAGTACATGTTGTTGACATCGAAAAGAAAATTATGGTGCACAAAATAAATACTAGTGATAATGTATGTTTCCTTCATTGGACCCAAGAAAACCTGGATAACAACAGATACTAAGAATTTTTGAGACTGGTATACTTTTGTACATTTTTCCATTTAATTTTATTGTAAAATTACCGCGAGCTGTAAATTTATTGAATTTGTAGTGGGATAATTCTGTTGAGTAACTACTGACTACACCTTTGTTCATGTTTTTTTTTTTTTTTTTTTTTTTACAGACAAAAGATGCAGAATCATACTTTTAATCAAATTCAAATCCGTCATCATGCAACTGATGTTGCCTCTAGAAAATTTCCGTAGTATCAAAATTCATTCTCATTTAAATTTTCTTTTGATTGGTTTATCAACTGGAGCAATCAAGTTCACGTTTTTGGATTGTTTTAACGGTTATCTCTCTCTCTCTCGTTCAGCTTATCTATAAGTAAGTGAATTGCCACACAGCCATAGTTTTGACAGATTTCTCATCATATCCTATTTTTCATTTATTGTGTCTGTGAATGAGTAATTTTGGCCATTGTAAGTCAAGTAATTTATATTTTTGCTCTTTTTCTTTCTTGTAGATTTAATGGATCACATCACATTGTCCTATTTCATGATGTGGTGTATACATTCTCCTATTTGGCGTTTTTTGTCATATTTGGCATTTATTATAGTTACATTTAAGTAACATATTAGTCTTGTGATAACTTTGTCTGGTTGGAAGTAATTTTTCAAGATGAATGTAAGCATTAATTTGAAAGTTGGAATATTATTTGGTGTTTTACAAATTGAGGTTAAGCCTAAAAAAAATTTTTTTTTTTCTAGAAGAAATACCAACAACACCGTGCTCAGAAATACAGGGTCGAATGGGAATTGAAGCCAGAATTCAAAGGGTGGCTACAAATGTCAAAAAAATCAGAAGAAAAGGCTTACTGTAAAGCTTGCGATGTAGACATTACTTGCGAAATAACCACTCTCAGGCGGCATTCTACTAGTGGGAAACATCTGATGAAAGTAGCTATTATTAAAAAAAATGTAACTTTAGATTCTCTTATAAAACCAAAAGAAAAAATGAGTACATTTGACCAGCAAGTGAGTACTGCAGAAATAAAGCTGAGTGGGTACTTTGCTGAAAATAATATTTCATTCAGAACCATTATACGTTACTACCTGTGTTATGTCAAATTTTACCTGACTCGAATATTGTCCAAAAAATGCAGCTTGGTAGAACAAAACTTCGAAATATTATTACAAATGTGATTGGTTGTTCTGAGAGACAACGAGTAGCTGGAAAATTGAAATCTATGCCTTTTAGTATATTAGCCGACGAATCTACAGATATCAGTACTTGCAAATTAATGGCAATAGTAGTTCGTTACTTTGATACAGACAAGAATCGTGTTGTATCCAGCTTATGGTGTTTGGCAGAAGTTTATAAACCTAATTCGATTACTGATTCTAATGAAAATATGGAAGTAAATGACCATGAAGTTGAAGATATAGCACAGGTTCCTGTATTATGTGGTTGTACAGCTGCAGATCTCTATAAATTATTAATTGCATCATTTACTGATTTTCAAATACCTGATAAAAATATTCAAGGATTTGGATCTGATGGAGCAAATGTTATGCTAGGTGCCCATAACTCCGTAGCTTCTCGATTTAGACAGAATTATCCAGGTATAACAAATTTTATAGTTGTATATTTCTTAAGTTACTTACATTTTAATTGTCAAGGTACACTTTCTTATCTAATGATAGTTTTTTTTTTGTACTTCAGGTATTTATATTATGAAATGTTTATGTCATTCATTGCATCTCTGTGCTAGTTCAGCTTGCAAGAAGTTACCAAGGCATTGCGAAGATCTCGCAAGAAATGTATTTTCATATTTCAGTCATAGTGCTAAACGAAAGTGTGAATTTCATCAGTTTCAAGTAATTAATACTCTTATTTCCTGATATTATGTTTCATTCAGCCAAATAAAACAAAGCTCTCAATCTGCAAAGTGTGATGCAAATGTGACGGGGAAAAATGACACATTTTGTGAATTTAATGTGACTCAGTTCTACTGTAATTAGAAACTAGATGACACCTTTGCAACTTTACAATGACTCAACTATGATGGTTTTTTTTTTTGAAAATTTATCATATATGTGTCATGCAGATTGGGATTTGGGCTATTATTGACATAATTTGATAAGTGAAGTTGTTTGTAGATTCTTTTGGATGTTCCCATTCATAATTTACTCCATCCTGCACAAACTCGCTGGTTATCACTAAATATGGTTATTACACGTCTTCTGGAATTGTGGACTCCTTTAAAAGTATGTAGTGTATTTTTGAAACACTTTTTTTCAGATATATATATATATGTATATTACTTTTGTTGGTTTCTTTGTTTGTTTTGATTCATATAGAAATATTTTCAACAAAAATGTCAGACAGATAGACTCATAGTTGTTGAAGAAATTTTTAAGTCATTAGCAGATCCATTGGTTCATTTATTCTTCAAGTTCCTGTCTTGGGTCTTGCCTAAATTTACCCAACTTAATACGTATTTTCAGAGTGCAAATGTTGTTATTATGGATGTTCACGATAGAATGAAGATTGTTTTCAAAGAATTATTAATGTGCTACTTAAATCGAAATTACGTACTTTCCTCTCGTTTAACAGATATAGATGTCAAGAATAGTCAGAAATTTCTCTGTGATGAAGAGATGTATTTGGGAGCAGAAGTGGCACTGGCTATGAGAGATGAAGAAATTCATAAAAATATACCTTTGAAAAAAACATTCTTTAGCCATGCACGAGACTTTCTCATTGAGGCAGTCACAGAAATTCGAAATAGGTACGACTTTGAAGACCCGATTTTAGAATTTATTTCTATATTTAACGTTCGTAAATGCTGTTCAAATGAATTACGTCATACAATTCCATCCTTGATCCCATTTATGGAAGCAGTACCAAGAATTACAGCTTTATTTACAATTACTGAAATCCAAAAAATTGATGATGATTGGCGAAAATTACCTCTTTTAGACCTTGGAGATTTAATAGAGATAAAAGAAACTGATATTTTTTGGAGTAGTTTGAAAGATTTAAAAGATTCTACTGAGCAGCCAGTATTAAACATTTTACCTCAATTTGTTTTATATGTTTTATCACTCCCTCATAGTAATGCCGATTGTGAACGTATATTTTCTAAAGTCAATAATATTAAAACCAAATCTAGAAATAAATTAATATCTGATAGTATTAATGGTTGCTTATTAGCAACTCAAAGACTGAAGTTGGAAGGTGGATGTGTTTCCTTCAATCCATCTGAAGACATGTTTCAAAGAATGTCAGCCAAAAATTTATACAATAAAAATAATAATGATAGTAAAGGTAATGAACCTAATGATGAATTTGATGAAAATTTATTTTTTGAGTCATAAATGATTAAGTAGGTATAGTTATTTCTTAAAATTTCATTTTCTTCAATATTTTTACTGGTACTAGGGAAATTATTCTCCTTACCTTACCTTTGAATTACTTCTTCACCATATATTTTTATTTTTTGTTTTTCAATTTAATTGATGTGATTTTTTATGATGTAGCTACTTTGTTATATTTCATTTCCTTTATACCATAGGTGCTCAGGAAATAATTTTTGTTACCCTATACTTTATTTCCAATTTGTTTCATTTGTTTTTGAATTTAAGGGATCAGTCATTTTTTAATAACTTACTTTGGTTTTCTTTCCTTTTTAAAATATAACTGCTAACTGTTGAGCAAATAATTATTGGTAGGTAACCCATTAAATAATTACATATCATTTCCAAATTTTTACATTAATTTTTGAATTTAAGTGGTTTTTTTTCTAAACTTCATATATTTTATTTCCTTTTTACCATAGGTGCTAAGCAAATAATTTTTGCTACCCTATTCTTTGTTTCCAATTTGTTTCATTTGTTTTTGAATTTAAGGGATCAGTCATTTTTTAATAACTTACTTTGGTTTTCTTTCCTTTTTAAAATATAACTGCTAACTGTTGAGCAAATAATTATTGGTAGGTAACCCATTAAATAATTACATATCATTTCCAAATTTTTACATTAATTTTTGAATTTAAGTGTTTTTTTTTTCTAAACTTCATATATTTTATTTCCTTTTTACCATAGGTGCTAAGCAAATAATTTTTTCTACCCTATTCTTTGTTTCCAATTTGTTTCATTTGTTTTTGAATTTAAGGGATCAGTCATTTTTTAATAACTTACTTTGGTTTTCTTTCCTTTTTAAAATATAACTGCTAACTGTTGAGCAAATAATTATTGGTAGGTAACCCATTAAATAATTACATATCATTTCCAAATTTTTACATTAATTTTTGAATTTAAGTGATTTTTTTTCTAAACTTCATATATTTTATTTCCTTTGTATCATAGATGCTAAGCAAATAATTTTCGTTACCTAATACTTTGTTTACAATTTGTCTCACTTGTTTTTGTATTTAAGTGAATTATAATCTTTTTTCATTTTACTGCTTCATTTTGTTTACAAATTACCATAAATACGTGTTAGGAAATAAATAACATGTTAAGGGGGCAAAAACTGAGTTATATTATTCATTATGGTATGGGAGGGGTCAAGAAAAACAATATGTGAAAAATTAAGAAGTGTACGGCTTTGGACCTTGAAATACGGCTTTTTTGTAGTGCGGATACGGCTTTTTCACTATCATTAGTTGGCAACACTGCTGGTGTTGTTCTTCAATATGGATTTGGCGACGAATCAAAGGAAATTTGTAAATGAATTCTCTTTGATTCGTCACCGTGAATTAATAATTAATAATAATAATAATAAATTATATATACATACAATTTTTTTTAAATAATCTTTCCAGTTACAGTAATCAAAGTCAATAAAATGATAAACATTAGTTCATCGTATGGTAGACGTATTCTAGCTTAGATGCTATCATTGGAGCACTTAAAAGATGATCATCATTTTGCCAAAATCGTTTCCGTGAACTTGTACAAGAAAGCAACAAGCGTCGATGGGTTTCATTATTAATTTTTATAGCTTACGTGAAAGTACGTCGACTGGAGGAAATGTAAAAAATATATTAATTTTATAATCCACTGTTTTCTTCGTTTTAATACGTTGGATATGTGAGTTTATGGTTATTCTATAAGCTGTTTTTGCCGTCTTTTTAACTCTTAGATAGTCGAAAATTTAATGTTGAGGAATAAAGTACTTCCATTCGAGACTAATAAATGAAATAGGTCATTAGCCCACCTACACATTGAAAGTGGGGCTGAGCAATGATTTTTAAACATCGTGGTGAACATTATGGTATTAATTAGCATTATTATAGAGTTTTATATCAATCATTTTGAACTCGTAGGTGTTTTTAAATGATGGGTAGTGGTTTATTCGATTTTTTTCAGAATGTGATAAACTTGAGTGAGTTACTTAGTCGAAGAAGTGAATATCACTAGATCAATTTAGGAACTTAATGACCTATTTTGCCGAATATACAATATATTTGCATTACTAGGAATGACGTTGAACAAGAAATAGGTATGAAGGATAAGCGTTGTTGTTCTTCAATACGGATTTGGCGACGAATCAAAGGGAATTTGTAAATGAATTCTCTTTGATTCGTCGCCGTGAAATTAATCAGGATTCAGCGACGAATCAAAGAGAATTAATCTACGAATTCTCTTCGATTCGTCGCTGTTAAATTAATTAGGAATCGGCGATGAATCGAAGAGAATTCATCTACGAATTCTCTTCGATATGTCGCCGTTAAATTGGTCAAGATTCAACGACGAATTGAAGAGAATTCATCTACGAATTAAGGAATTCTCTTCAATTCGTCGAAACCCAGGAAATCTATACTTATTTGTCCCAATTACGGCAATTAGAGGTATTCTAAATTTTTCATCTGATAAATAAAAATCACACACATCAAAATAATTATGAAGGTTGTCATCAAGTAGTCCTACCTGGGAACCGGCGTGCTGGAACTAATCAAAGTGACTTAAATAAAAGCGTATAAAAAGACATTTTTATTACTGCTATAAATGACATTACAACAATTACTAGTGTTGTTCCGGTGGTATCGATCTGATGATATCAGAATCCCCGGGATCGGTCACGGACAGCGTGCTTACGCGGAAATATTTACCGCAGGCAGTTCCCAGTTCGATGTTATTGCCAGAATAATGATGAACGCCGGTTTTGGCTAACATAGCGTAATATTCAATTTCCGATTTCCTGTTGAGAATAAGACAATTAGTCGTCCAAATAAAACACCAATTATTTACGATCAGCAGCGCTCGACGATGATCTTCAGCTCAAATCGTGAGAGACTACTCCATAGCTTTCCCACCGGAAAAGTCTACTTCTCAGTCTCACCTTAATGGAGGCGTGTTACTGGCGATGATTACTAATTTTGCTTTTCCTTGTCGCAATGTTTTCAGCGTTTGTTTGAATCCGAGAACACATTTACCCGACTTCATTACCAGTTGTAGTCGGGTGTTGATGCTTTCCATCGCTTTTTTCTACAAAAATCAACATTATTATTCCATTGACATATGATGGAATAAGGCACAAGCAATGACAAATGTAAAACAAATACTCAAGTAACATAAATGGTTTAACTCACCGATTTCTTTTGAATTGCCATTGTAGAAGATAGAAAGATGATACGTTCGTGATAGAAATTAGGAACTAAACGGTTTCCAAAGAGGAAACTGAAAAATAAATCTAACTTAAATGAATAATGACGACGCACCGAAGCCGAAAGGAATACTACAACGTGCAATGTAGACCAGGGTTGCCAGGTTTCAAATATGAAAAGTCCGTACTCTGCTTTGGTACTCTGTCATATTTCTACATTTTTCAACGGCCAAAAAATCTGTACAAATCCGTACAGTGTTGCAAACTCGTTTTGAAAGAAAAAGTACCTTCTTTTCTTTTTTTTTTTTTTATGTTTTGAGACTTTTGAGGGATAATATTTCAAGTATTCGCCTTTTTTTCTGAATTTGCAAAAATGATAAAAAAAACCGCTATTCCTAGTTTACCAGGAGAATTTTATAAGTTGAAATGTAGAAATACAATAAATAGGTTAACACTAAGGCTGTTTGTCATTAGTCATTATAGTCTTTCAATATCTGAGTTTAGCATTTCATTTCTCATAAAATGAGGAAAAAAACTAGGGTATGATCTTAACTGTAGCTCCAGGCGTGTTTATGGCTGATTCTAGCTCAATGATATTGCAGCTTCATTCATAATCAGGTTGACTTGAAAGAATTTCTATTACTCAAATTCAATCTAGATTCTAGTCACTCCTGTGATCCTGTTATTGTGTATATATATTTGAATTTTTTTTTCTATTAATTTTTGTTGACTTTTGGGCTTCGGCTTCTCTTATCTGTTTTATCTCTTCTCCGATATTCTTGACATTATAAATTTATACTCTGGATGGCAAAAGCCAACAAACATTGAAAATTTGACTGTGAGAATGGTATCTACGTAAGAGTATTACGTAAAGTAAATAAGAAAGAACATATAAGCAAGAGTAAGAACTCTCAGATATATAATACAGGTGTGGAACCTATCAATAGTTATCGATATAACTATCGATATATATTCAACGTACATATCGATACAAGACATCGAGAACCTCAAGAATATACTACGCCATATTTTATGTTACGTATGTTACAGTTTGTCCGTTGTACTCACTCAATAAACTCATATAGTTCCTCGTGTACACATTATTCTTACAACTTTTTTTTTCATCAGCAATCAGGGCAACTAAACTTTGTGATGAAAAAAACGCTTAATTATAATTTATATTGTATTTTTGCTCAAAAATCCGTACTAGTGGCAAGAAATCCGTGTGAATCCGTACCCTCTTACAATATCTGTACAAAATGCGTACTCAGATTTTCATACCTTGAAAAATCCGTACACGTACGGATAAATCCGTACCTCTGGCAACCCTGCTGTAGACACAGGTGTCATGCTGTCAGGATTACCATATAAATTATCTCTCAGAGACAGAGACGAGACATTTCGCTTTCGAATTCCAACATATTGTTGATACAAAATCCAACCTCATCTCATTCTTCATCATCATCATCATCACATCAGTCTATATATATATATATATATATATATGTCACGCGTACACTCTCATCACAAATCGCTTCCCCTACTTTCCGTTACCGATAATGCTGTGCTTCGCCATTTTGTATTTTACTTGAAATTATATTTTTAGTCTGCTAATAAATTCTATCGTGAATACATCTCTCTTATTCTTTTTCGATCCTCGTACTTACTGCCTCACATCATGGTAGCCATCGCTGCGGTTGAACAGTAAGAGCGAAAATAAATTTTTAATTATAAAAAAGCAGACTTATTTTTGAAATTGATTCATTGTTGTGCATAAATTTTATCGTTTTTACACAAATAATACACGAAAAGTGTCGTGCAATCGAGAAAGTTAAACTCAAATTTTTTCTTTGAATTAAATTTTTTTTCGTAAGTCGAAAAAATAAAAGTAAACCAAAATTGTTCCTGATCCAATAATGGCCAACCCTGAAAGTCATCGAACTACAATTCAGAAAGGACCGCCAACGATATAGCGAACCACCCGAGGAAATCTTCTGCTCGCGTCTTCAAGGACTCTACTAGAGATCATCAACGACAAAGACCACAAATTTTTGGGCCAACCTACACCAAAATTCAGTGGAGATTATGACGGTGAAATAGGGAATCGATAACTACAAATTTGCACAGCAACGGATCGATGTAGAAAATTTTTCATGTCAAGGTAATATATGTTGAGTTAAATTATTTTTTGTGTTTTTCAAATTTTTTTTTTTTTGTGTTATAGGTAGAGAGAAATAATTTTTTCCCCCTCATAAAATATATATGTCAATGATAATAAATACGTTAGAGAGTAAAATAGGAGAATACAAGATTGAAAAAGAAGAATTAGAGGAATTGTTGAAAAAGTGTGAAGGTGAGAAAGTAGTTGATTTGAAATTGGAAACGTATAATCTTCCTTTTTACACGTATTTTACGGGCAAAATTATATTAGAGTCCTTCACAATAGACATTTCCAGGAAAATAGAGGAAATCAGTTCATTTAAATATATTAAAATATCTGATTTAACTCCAAATTATTTTTCATCTCGAATATACAGTTCATTGGAATCAGAAAATATTCATGATTAGATTTTTGAAATAATATGTAAAATTTAAAAAAATAAAAAAACTGGATAAAAAAGAAAAAGAAAAAATTAATAACAGTGAAAAAGAATACGAAAAAATTGAATTAAAAGAACAAAATCTCATAAGAAATATAGAAAAAGAAGTAATAGAAAATAAAAAATATATACCTATTACGAATATAGAAAATAAATTATTAGGTTTTAAAAAATTTGAGGAAAACATGTCGAATACAAACGAAATAAAACCGATACAAGCCCCATTAGGGAAAGTTTTTAACGGGAAATATTACTTGGATTGGAGGCGAATGATTATTTCAGCCATAAGGGGTGCTGGTTATTATGACATCTTTGGTGAGCATGAATTCTTACAATCTTATATATCCCATATTGATGATTCGAACTGTAAGCCCGATAAAGAAATGATAAACTACTGTGAGATGCAAGACAATGCCAAAGCATTTGTACTTGAGAGGGTTTCTAACAATATTACAAAGCAAATACGAGATTGTAATACAGCCATTATGATGTTAAAAAAATTGGACAATATCTATGATACTAAAACATCAGTTACAGATAACATGGCAAAATCTAAGTGGATGGAATTCAGATTCCAGCCGGGGGGCAACATGAGAGGATTTCTTAAAAAATGGGATGAGTTGGTTACAGATGTAAGAGATAGTGGAAAAGAAATGAATGAAGAAGAAGAGTTAGAAAATTTGCAACTTGCACTATGTTACGAACAGGCCCTGACGAAAATACAATTCAAAAATTTACCCCTCAATGAAAAAAATTTAGATAACTTTAAACGAATCTTAAGAGAAGATTCGGATCAAAAATTTATAGATCAAACCCTAAAAAAACAAAATAATAATTATAATAATAATAATAACAATTTTAGAAATAATGGAAATGGCAATGGTTATAGAGGTCGTAATGGGAATTATAGAGGTCGGAATAATTATAGGGGTAATAATTATAACAACTATAGAAACAACAATCGAAATTATGGAACGAATAATAATGGAAATAGCAATGAGTCAAACACACCACAAAATAATAATAACAATAATTCAAATAATAATGGAAATGGTAATTATAGGGGAAACAATTATCGAAATAATAATAATTACCGAGGCAACAACTATAGAGGTAATAATAGGAATTATAACCAAAACAATCCAAAATGTTATAAATGTGGTCAAAACGGATACATAGCTCAAAATTGTAACAATAATAACCCACCACAAAATAATAATAATGAAAATACTAATAAAAATCAAAGCAATTACCCACCCAAACCAATACAAAATAATAATAATACAAATAAAAAAGAGAATCCCGAACAACAGGTAAAAATGTCCTGTATGATTAAAAAATACTCAAACGACTCGAATGATTGGTTACTAAGTAAACTAATTAAAAATAATAAATATAATGAAAATTATACGAATTTAAATAATAAAGCAATTTTGGATGGAGTGGCAGAGGTCCATTTGACATCTGATATAAATAAATTGGTGAATATTAAAAAATTTATCACCCCTGTTAAACTTCAATGTGCTGGTAAAAATGCTTTCTTGTATGCCACACATACCGGTCAAATAATTATAAAAATTGAAAATTCAAATAAAATACAATCATTGATTGAATTAAATGATGTATATTACGTACCTGATTTGAATATCCATATAATTAGTGCAATTAAAATCACAAATACGGATACAGTAAATATCGACCAACAAAAAAATTGTGCCAACATATATTTTATAGAAACTGGTGAAATCTTAATAACAGCTCAAAAGAAAACGGCATATTTTATATCCACTATAATACAATTAATAATAATTATGAAATAAAAAAAAAAAAAAAAAAGGAAGAAAATTTTGAATCAGAATTGGATGATTCTACAAAAATATGCCTGGTAACCCAGGAAAATGAGGATGAATGGGAGGATTTTTCGATTGAACTAGAAATACAAGAAGATGATAATAACAGCATATTAAATGATAATACAGATCTATCTGAGGGGGGTGATAATAATAATAATAATTGCGAACATATACCAAATGATGACAAATCACATAATAATGGTAATACTGATAGTACAAACGATGTTCATAATAATAATAATAATAATAAAAATACATTAAATAAAAAAATGATTATACACAGAAGGTTGGGACACTTAAATGCTCATACATCCAAAAACTTAAAAATTTATCTGTGGGAATACCAGAAAATTTAAATTTCAAGGACGATGATTTTAAAAACTGTCAAATTTGTTGCATTGCAAATAATACGAAATTAGGTCTCAATGGATCATGAACAAAGCCATCACAAAAATTAGAAATAACTTCTTCAGATATAATGGGTCCATTCACACCATCGGTTGCCAACCAAAAATATATTTTAACCTTTATTGATCATTATTCAAAATACACCTTTGTTATGCCAATATCAACAAAAAATCAAGTGGCAACCGAATTTAAAAATATAATAATGTCAATGAAAAATAAATTTCCCAATTTCCCCATAAGGACTATCAGATGCGACAATGCAAAAGAATACACAGATGTAAAAATAGTCAATTATTGTCAGGAAAATGGTATTACAATTGATTATGTGGTTCCTTATTCTCCAGAGTTGAATGGCGTAGCCAAAAGGCAAAACCAGACACTTATGAGGAGAGTAAGAGCTATGCTCATTGACGCCAATCTTGACATTAAATACTGGTCATACGCAATTGTAACATCAGCCTATCTGATAAATCATTCACCCACAAAAGCCAATATAGATTTCAAAACTCCCTACAAACTATTTTATGGCATAAAACCTAACTTAAAAAATTTAAAAGTATTCGGCTCATTAACATACATGCGACGTAGGGGTAGATGAGTCCCAAAATATTAAATCATTAGAAACATCTGATAAAACACTAATAATAAAACCGGCAAATTACGAACAAGATTTGAATATAATAAACCCCATAGTTATGAACATTAATATCAATTATAGTAAATCATATATATAGGATTGCATACCAAAAACTTTTAATGAAATAAGCAACAATCCGTTTAGGAAAGAATGGCAAAATACAATTAATGATGAATTTAATTCTTTGAGTGACATGAGTGTTTGGGAGATAGTGGATTATGATCGTCAAAAATTAATCGATACAAGATGGATATTTACCATAAAATACGATGAGTTTGGCAACCCTAAACCCAAAGCCAAATTAGTAGCAAGGGGCTTCAAAGATCAAACTGAATACAATATTATTGAAACACATGGCCCTGTTGCATCCATAAGTACTATTAGATGGTTGCTTTCTATAGTTAACAAACAAAAGTTAATTCTTGTACAATATGACGTGAAAACGGCATATTTGAACTCTCCCATTATAAAACCAATTTATGTTAAAAAACCTGAAGGGATAAATATCAATTCAAATCAAGTCCTCGAATTAAAAAAATCAATATATGGACTCAAAACGTCCAGCAAATCCTGGTACGACCTATTGGACTACAAAATAAAAGAAATGGGTTTCTTAAGAACTAAGGCAGATAGATGTTTGTATCAAATGAATGCCAACAATGAAAATACATATTTCTTAAGTTACGTACATGATATTTTGATAGCCTCAAATTCACAAATGGCAGTTACAAAAATTAACAAACAATTAGAAAAATCATTTACTATTACAATCATCAATAACTCAAAATTTTTTGTGGGACTAGAGATCGAAAGAAATGTTGAAAATAAGGCAATAATACTATCCCAAAATAAACATATCAAAAAAATGATCAAAAAATTTGGAATTTTGGAAATAAAAAAGACAAATACCCCAATGGAAACTGGCCTAAAAATTGAAAATGTTCAAAATGGTAGAGACGACACAGAATACAGATCGATGATTGGCGGATTATTGTACTTAGCCAGATTAACCAGACCTGATATATTATTTCCAGTAAACTTTTTCTCAAATTTTCAAAATAATTCGAATGATACACTTAAAAATTATGTAAGGAGAATATTCAGGTATATCAGCTCCACAAAAAATTATAATTTAACATATAGATCTGAGGGAGATGGGATACAAGCATATGTTGACGCCTCATATGCCCCTCAAGTGGATGATAACAATATTAACCCAAATAATTTACAAAAAGGAAAATCAATTACTGGATTCATGATTTTTGCAAATGAAGATTTGATAGAATGGAATTGTTCGAAACAGACAATCCATGCTTCATCTAGCACCGCTGCAGAAATCATAGCAGTTTTTGACACCTTGGACATAATAAAAGTAATACAACATATGAATTCCGAAATTTTCGGGAAAAAAATAACTGTAGACATAATGGAGAATAATATCTCAACCCAAAAAATTTGCTCCAGGGGAAGCCAAAAGAAATTGAGAGCACTTATGATAAAATGCTACTCGATCTTGGAGGCAATGGAGGAAAAAATAATCCACTTTAGATGTCAATTCCAAAAATCAACTTGTGGATTTACTTACGAAATCCTTAGACAGAACAAAATTTGAAAATTTAATAATCAAAATTCTTGAAGATACGAATTTGTACATATAATATTACATAGATTTATTAAGAAAAATACCCATCCAAAAGTCAAGTCGTACCAAGTCAAATATCAAAGTCCAAACACGAAACATATTGTACAAGAAAAATACCGCTATATTGTTCACAAATAATACTTATAAGGCTCGTATATCTTAAACTCTTTTGTCAATTTTATTTCCTTTTAATTTAATTTTTTTTCTTTTTCCTTTCATACTTTATACTCGTGAATGTTCGAGAATGTATTTAGGCACACGCCACAATGAATCATATATTAGTCATTTATAAACACGAAATAATTTTTTGCATGTTACCATTTTATTATTTTTATTTTTTTTACAAATATTTTTTTTACAGGTTACCACTTTTTATATATACATATATTATTTAAATACTCATATGCATGTGATTTAATTATTTATTATATTCGTTTAATCATTTTCGAAGCGCAGCAAACAAAATTCTTTTTGAAACTCAAGTTACCATAATTTTTTTTCTGAAACATCATACTGTTACAATATTTTTTGTTTTTTTTATGTTTTTTATGTGAATATTCAATTTCAGCGATCGTACAGATGAAGAACTCGAACGGTAAAATTTCAAATGGATGTTGATACGAAATCCCACCTCATCTCATTCTTCATCATCACCATCACATCAGTCTATATATATATGTCACACGTACACTCTCATCACAAATCGCTTCCCCTACTTTCCGTTACCGATAATGCTGTGCTTCGCCATTTCGTATTTTACTTGAAATTATATTTTTAGTCTGCTAATAAATTCTATCGTGAATACATCTCTCTTGTTCTTTTTCAATCCTTGTACTTACCGCCTCACATCACATATAATGCAATTTGGATATTGTTTGTAAACATTCCAAGCCTAGCTTTACAGGGTTGGACAATTTACGCCAAATTAATTCTCTACAGTAATTAATATAAATAATGTAAATAATGTAAATAAATGTAAATAAAGGTAAAAAATGATAGAAAATTGAATTGATGTGGAAAGAAATTTCAAAAAAGTAAGGTGACGTGATTTATGATAATGAGTGTTTGGCTTTCCAAGTACTATTGTGTCTTGACTCAATCTTGTTCAGAGTTGAAATTTACATTGCAAATTAAATTAAAATGGAGGGTAATCAGAGTAGACCAAAATCTACTCCAGGCAGGAAAACCAGCACAGCTTATGGAGCTACTTAAGTTCTGTAGTTGAATGACTTCGATTCTGTATTCAAAGTTTTGAAAATCAAACTGATCTAAACTGAAGGCTGTTGGGTACCTAGCCCAGATCAAATGAAAAAAGTAAAAGGTATTAGCAAGATTCACGGTAATATCTCCACAGACATGAAAAACTCAGTCCAACTCAACCAGCTGAATTTTCTGAAATATACAAAATTAGGAATACGAACTTTTTGTCTGGAAAAGTTAATGACCACTGTTCCATTTGCCACTGTTTTACTTTACCGAACACAAGCTTGATAAATTTTTCAAATTGTAGTGAAAAACCAAAATGCTCTTTAAATATAGGTTCTTTATAACGAAGTATCTATTATACTATTGTTTGTTTTTTGATAAAACAGAAGCTAAAGCTAAAATAAAACATGAGACTCATACAAAAAAACAGTTAATATTATGAAAACAAAAAATTATAGTAATTGGTATTTAAGCTACCAATGTGGAAGCTGTACTTGACTCATACTTCTAATTTGGAGCAATTTTAGATTTATGTTTATCGTAAGGAGCAAGTCTGTAAATTCTGATTTGACCAAAATTGAATGGAATTTGGAGTCTCTATTTTTGCTGAAAACAAAAAAAAGAATATATTAGTAACTAAATAATGCGAAAAGGTAAAAAACAATAAATTGTCATACTAGTTCCTTTCTAAATGTTTACAAATAGCTACAGCTTTCTTAATTAAATAATATAAATCTTCCGGCAACTGAGGTCCTAGACTCATAGCATTCATAATACACAGAATCTTGTTTCCAGTGAAGAAACAAACCTGAGCAACACCATGGAGTCACGTAGAATTACACCTGAACATATAATAAGTGGGTCAGGACTTTGCCAGTGTAATAAAAATAGCTATTACTGATGATAATCCTTCAACTTACCGATCTGTGATTTCAACCGTAAGGTAATGCTGATTTAGAAATATCTTTACTGAGCGAACATTCCAGTATGTATTTAATTCAGTGGTTTTGATTTTAACGAGAGATATTGACTATTAAAATTTAATAGATGCGTTTATTTCTTAATAAAGTATACATTAATTAATGATTTATGAATTGTTATCAAAAAATTCACTTTTTTCTGTTTATTTACATTTATTACATTATTTACATTATTTACATTATTTACATTATTTACATGAATTCTCTACGTGTATTTAATACATGTAAATAATCACGTAAATAAAAAATAATTATTTACTTAGCCAACCCTGAGCGTTAACTATCTATCGTCTTTAATTGTGTTGTTCTGCACTCCACCTGCACTCGCTTCTGTTGATGTACACTTCTGTGTGACAAACCTGCGCGTTCATTTCAGTATTACCAACTGTTAATTTTAAGAAGATTAAATGTCCGTCAATTATACCCGTCTTACTAGTTGTACCTAATCATTGTCACCACCTGTACCTCTAGATTTACTTAAGTTCGATTATTATCATACGATGTGCAGCTCATTATTTAGTTGAATATACACTTGTGAATTTGAAATTTGTCCTCAACTGAACGCCTAAGATGGCGGTACATAATAAAGTGGTGAAACTAAAACTTTATTTTTTAATACAAATTTTGTTCGAATTGTGAGCTAAATTCAATAGGTTATGGGCCCAGCAGCACGTTTTCACTGTGATATATGTAATTTTTTCTAGTCATTTGTTTTAAGTTTTGTTTATTTTCGTGTTCCTAGTTCCTGTGATTGATGTACGTACATAAGACAAGTTTGTTCAATGACCGGTTCCTATTGTTTTTGCACATGATGTGTTATTTTGTTTTTCGGATTTAATTGGCAATATTAGCTTAACATGGATTGCGAAACTCCATTTTACGCTAAACTCGATGCGATTGAGAAGAGTCACAGCCTTGGCCGATTTAATGGTACCAATTACAATCCATGGCGTTTTTGTCTGTTTATGACAATCAGAGGAGAAGGATTGGCTGATTTGCTGACCCGAGAAACTGCAGGAACTACTAACTGTGATTACTATAAGAAAGCAGATAGATGTTTATCATTAATTGTTCGTTTTATCGCAGACTCTCATCTCTCATATGCACAAGATGTCACTGAGCCATATGAAGTCATTGAGAAACTTGATCGTGTTTATCAATGGTCCGGTACCGCTAGTCGCATTATGTTGAAACGAGAATGGTCCAATTTGCATCTGAAAGAGGGTGGAAATCTTGAAGATCATCTGCGTCATTTTGAGGAGCTCATCGTGAAAATGAAAACCGCTGACATTCTTCTCGAAGTTCCTGATGTAGTGGAACAACTTCTTATGTCACTTCCACCATCATATAACACTGTTGTTACTATTTTAGAAAATGAAAACAATCCTAAGTTGGAGGATGTGAAGCTGAAACTCCTAAATGAGTATGCGAAGCAGAAAAGTCTGTCCGTAACATCAAAAGTCAACGATTCACAGTCAGCGATGGTAGCTAGTCACTCAAATGGCAATGGTTATCAACATAGTGGTAATGTCCATCAGTCAAATGGTTTTGGTCATCCTTTCAATGGCAATGGTCGTCGAAGTCATGATGGTAATGGTTAACACAATGGTCAACGAGATGGTAATCACCAATTGGGTAATAGTCAATCAAATCATGTTAATAATTATGCTTCCAATTGTAATTTTAAATGTTTTAACTGTGGTAAACCAAGTCATATTAGTCGTGACTGCCGACTGAAGGCAAATCATTCTGGTAATAACTACAATTATGGAAATTCACAAATAAAATGTCATAAATGTAATCGTTTTGGCCACATAGCCAGAAATTGTCGCGTTGATGTTAATAGGGCTAATTTATCCGAAAATTCAAATTGTGTTGGTGGTAAAGCTGGGTCATCAACCAATAATAATAGTAATAACAATTGTAATAGTAATTTAGGAGCTACAGTTAGGTGCTCATTGTTTATGTGTTTGTCCGATTCATCTGATACATCAGTCAGTGGTAAACAGGTGTGGTTTAAATAGATTCTGGAGCCACAAATCATAATGCAAATGACGCTGGACTGTTCACCAAAAGTATAACATTAAAAAATCCAATTCAAATTAAAATTTATAAGAGATGTTTATGTGTACGCCACTAAGGTGGGCACTATTGTTTGTTGGTCCAAAACGGGTGAAAAATGTATAATTAATAATGTCTTTTTCCCTGAAGAATTCCCCACCAACCTTTTATCGATTTGTAAGCTCACTCAGGGAGGGATTAATGTCAATTTTAATACTAACGGAAATGCACAGCTAATTCGAGCAGAAACTGGTGAATCGCTTGATCAACAATTGTATAATGTTCGTTTCTTTTTGAAAGATTATTCAAAATCATATATTAATGAATCAAATGGCGATGTAAATTTTTGGCATGCACGGTTGGGTCATCCAAACTTCACGATTATGAAGAAAATGTCGAAAGCCCGTTTCATACAAGATTTTAATTATAATAACGTAGAATTTTGCAGGTCTTGTGTTGAAGGTAAACAATCTAAACTGCCTCACAGTCCATCACAACACCACACCTCTAGTCCACTCGAACTTGTGCATACCGATTTGGTCAGACCCATGCAGACCACCAGTTATGATGGAAAACGATTTATATTAAAGTTTATTGATGATTTCACAGCATTCGCTACAATTTATTTGTTAGAAACAAAAGACCAGGTGTTTGAGTACTTCCTCGATTATGAGGCAAGAGTTAAAAACATGTTTGGTCGTGGTATTGGCAAAATTTGCCGTGATAATGGAACGGTGTACATGAATGTGAGACTTAAAACACAAAGTAAATTGAACGGAATTGTTATTGGCAATACGGTACCTTTCTGTCCACAAATGAATGGACGTGCTGAGCGTTTCAATGGTACATTAGTTGAAAAGGCTCGCACGATGCTGTTGCATGCAAAGATGCATAACAAATATTGGTCCGAGGCTGTTCTATGTTCTACATACTTATATAATCGAACCTTCAATTACAGGTGTCAATTCCCGGCGAAGCTTTGGTATAACAAATAGGGTTGATCTGTCGAATGTTAGGATTTTTGGTTGTGACGCGTAAGCTTTAATTCCTAAAGAGAAAAGGAAAGATAAATTTGATTCTAAAACTTGCTCCCTGGTATTCGTTGGATATAATCATGAGGGGTATTGGCTGTTAAATACTAACTCCGATGAATTGGTCGTAGCTAGAGACGTGACCTTTGACGAGACCAAATTTATGAAAAATTTAAATAAAAATTTAGAAGATAGGGAACAGGTTGCGTCTAAAAGCACTTCAGGATCTAACGTAAATGGTAACTCGAATGCAACTAACGTAAATAAACATAACGTAAGTCCTTATAACATAGAAAATATTGATAATATTGTTATTGATGAATTAAGTGACAATGACCTCTGTCATTACGCTTACTCAGTTTTTAACGAGTTTCCTTTGAATTTTCAAGAAGTTAATGCTTCAGAACATAAGTCTGAATGGGAGGTTGCCATAGCCAAGGAATTGGACGCGCTTCACCCAAACAATACTTGGACTCTGACAGACCGCCCTTGTACCACAAAGCCCATTTGTAGCCGATGGTTGTTTAAAGTAAAGGAAGACAACGATGGCATTAAGTTATATAAAGCTTGTTTAGTCGCTCGTGGGTTTGAGGTTAAGAAGGAATTCAATTTTAAGGAACTTTATGCTCCGGTAGCAAAGATGAGTACTCTCCGTGCACTTTTGGCATATTGTAATAATCATGGTTATATTATTTCTCAGATCGATATCAAAAATGCCTTTTTAAATGGAATTTTGCATGATGAGGTCTACATGGAAATTTTGGACGGCATATATAATAAAGTAAATAAAGATAAAAAGGTCCTTAAGTTAAATAAAGCTCTGTATGGACTGAAACAAGCTCCTAAAGCCTAGTTCAAAAAATGGAGGAATTTCATCACCTCCATTGGTTTTGTAGCCTCAAGACACGATAAGTGTCTTTATATTAGACAAAATTCAGAAGATGTTGTGTTCGTCCTTGCATATGTAGACGATATTTTGATCTGTGGCCGAACTAATAGTATAGTTGATAAAATTAAAATAAGTCTTAACAACATCTTCAAGACCCACAATACGGGCAATGTTTGATCTTATTTGGGATTGCAAATAACGTACGAAAGAGAAAATAAAATATTAAAGTTAAATCAAAAACAATTAATAAATAAAGTAGCTGAAAAATTTAAATTAATGAATTGCAATCCGGTCTATACACCAATAGAAGAAAACTATATCTACTGGTTGATGGTGAAAAAGAAAAAGATGAAAAATTATGCACTCGTTATAAGGAGTTACTCGGTTGCTTGATGTATGTCATGCTTGGAACTAGGCCTGATATTTGTTATGCGGTTTCTTATTTTGACAGTTCCAATGTTGTGCCAATAAGGTCGTGTATTGTCACTTATTAAGAGTACTGAAATATCTTGTTACTACTATAAATTTGGGAATTGTATATCGTTGTGTTCCTAATTCCGAACAAATTGTTTCCTACGTTGACGCTGACTAGGCCAACTGCCCGACTACACGAAGGTCAGTCAGTAGGTACTGTACATTTATTCATGGCAATATAATTTTATGGAGAAGCCGTAAACAATCTCTCGTCACTTTATCTACCACCGATGCAGAGATTGTGGCTCTTTGCCACTGTGTACTCGATACAGTTGCCATATGTAATATATTATCGGACATGTATGTAAATGTTTCGTCTCCATGCCTCATTTTTGAGGATAATGATAATTACATCAAATTTGCCAATGGCTCAATTAGTAAGAAACATTTTGACGTAAAATTTTATTTTGTCTGAGACTACGTTGATGCTAAAATCATAAGTATGAAAAGAATGCCAACCCTGGACCAGTTGGCCGATGTGTTTACTAAAGGATTGGGTCGTACAAAATTTTTGAAGTTTTGAGACTTGTTGCTCGACTGAAGTCGCTTAGTCGCGCATTTGAGGGAACAAGCCTAAAATGCCCAATGCCTTAGTGTCTGGTAATAGACACATTTGCCCTTGTACATACAACTGGTTGTGCACATGCACATTTATGTTTTAATATATTTTAAACCGTCTTTCCAATTGTTAGGAGTGTTGTATCCATTGGAAACCACAAAGTTTTATTATGTGATGCATGTATTTTTAAATTTTGAATTTTTATCATAGTTACCGCGTTTTTATATTTTTTTGTAACCGTTTAAAATGGACATATATCGATATTGATTTTTTATTTGTTTTGTATTGATTACTGAGCTTGCACATATATATTTGTACACGTTTGTTTATGTTCTGTGATGTTTGATAATATCGCAGGTTTGGGGGGAGGTGTTGATATACACTTCCGTGTGGCAAAACTGCGCGCTCATTTCAGTATTACCAACTGTTAATTTTATGAAGATTAAATGTCCGTCGCATATACCCATCTTACTAGTTGTACCTAATCATTGTCACCACCTGTACCTCTAGATTTACTTAAGTTCGATTATTATCATATGATGTGCAGCTCATTATTTAGTTGAATATACACTTGTGAATTTGAAATTTGTCCTCAACTGAACACCTAATATGGCGGTACATAATAAAGTGGTGAAACTAAAACTTCGTTTTTTAATACAAATTTTGTTCGAATAGTGAACTAAATTCAATAGCTTCCTAACTATTAGCGCTACTACTTTCGACAACATATACTAGCACATTCAGGTTGTACGAACAAACACGACTTTTTTCTCACGTTTACCCGAGAACGCTGAAACACATTTACCACTCAAACTTTAATCTCGTAATGGAGGGAGATCGCTCATCTTCCTCAAACTTGTAAATTGTACATTCGTTTAATGCATTTTAGTATTTCAAACTAACTTGTTTCTTTCCTTGGAAGTTAAACCTCACTTCAAATTGAAAGGTAGAGGCTCCACAAGGAGCGCTAAATTCGCCCCATATCTTGTTTTGTTCCCAGTAATTTAGCAAACCTGCTCTTTTAATATTATCTAGTTGCGAGAAGTTACAGAATTAACATGGACTGCTATTATTGTGATAAGAATGACGTTACAAGATGTAAGATGAAGTTAGTCGGGTCGGGTATGATAAGGATTCGTAAAACAGTAAAATATTGCTAAAATTTGAGTTTGAACTGAATTAATTATATTTTTAAATTTTTATTAACGAGAAAGTAATAAGTAGAAGCATTTTCTATAGTATTAAATTAAATTTTCATAATTTCTATTCTAAATAAAATTAGCGCGCAAAGAACATTAAAATCATTATCAAACCAACTTGATTAACTTTTTCCACCTATGTCTTGGCAATTGATAACGAAATTTTGTACGTATTTTTCAATCAAATAGCAGTCCATGTTAATTCTGTATAGTCAATGGTTTTGTTTAGTTACTATGTTGAAGTGAAGTTGAAATCCAAGGAAAGAAACAAGTTAGTTAGAGATACTGTAATGCAATGATTGAAAGTACAAATTACAAGTTTGAGGAAGATAAACGATCTCCCTCCATTACGAGATTAAAGTTTGAGTGGGAACTGAGTTTCAGCATTCTCGGGTGAACAAATGAAAAAAGTCGTGTTTGTTCGCTCAACCTGTGTTGATTTGATCAAACTTGCCCATCTCTAGGTGTAGAACCTGTTCGTTTTGTATTCGGTTCTTGGTTCTTGGAACCTTGTTATTTACAGCTCTTTTTATGTGATAATCTTTTGATGATAGTCTTGTACTGTACTTCGAATTTCGTGTCCATCATGGACGGACCTAATAAAGTTTGGTCTGAGTAAACTTCTCGTATTTCTTGTGTTTTACCAGTTCTCATCGCGTTTCAACTCAACATAACCAACAGGTTATGGGCCCAGGGAATGTGCTCTGGTAAAATGTGTTTGTTTTAATATTTATTCATTTTTTTACTAAGTTATGTTCTCCTCTTGGCAAATGCTTCAAAGAGAACTTTTCATGTTTGTACAAAGTCAGTGATCTTTTGTTTGAGCACGCCTTCGATGTTCATGTTCGTTTTATGATTTGGTGTTCCATTGTGAAGCTCTTTTAAATTATGGAAGAGTCCCAGCCTTTCTTTCAGAAGCTGGATGCGCTAGAACGTAGCAGTGGTGTTGGCAGATTTAGTGGACACAATTATGATGGTTGGCGTTTTCGTTTGTTCATGACAATTCGTGGCGAAGGCCTTGCTCAGTTGCTGAAACGTGAAACAGCTCATGAAATCGGAAAGGATTACCGGAGAAAAGCAGATAAGTGTAGTGCAATGATAGTTCGTTTTTTAGCAGATTCACATTTATCATATGCACAGGATGCTGTTGAACCATTTGAAATTATTGAAAAACTTGATCGTGTGTATTTGAAGTCAGGAACTGCAAGCAGAATCATGCTCAAAAGACAATGGATCGAATTGCGTTTGAAAGAGAATGGAAATATGGAGGAGCATCTTCGCCGTTTTGAGGAACTGGTTGTTAAGTTGAAGGCTGCTGATGTGTCATTGACACAACAAGATATCGTAGAACAACTTCTGATGTCACTGCCACAAACCTACAATGTCGTAGTATCGATCCTTGAAAACGAATTCGACCCGGATTTAGAACAAGTAAAATTAAAATTATTAAATGAGTTCGCGAAACAAAAAGGTATTTCGTCTACCGCCGCTAAGTTAGAAACCGAATCCGCTTTGGTTGCTGGTCGATTCGATCGCGGAAATATCGATAATAGTAATTCTTCTAAAATAATTAAATGTTTTGGATGCGGAAAATCCGGCCATATTCGTAAAAATTGTCGCGCTAAAAATGCTAGTAGCTCCGTTACGTCTAGTAATACGTCTAATAATACGCAAAATAACACGTATAATAATACGCAAAATAAAATAAAATGTTTTAATTGTCAAAAGTTCGGACATGTTGCACGTTTTTGCAGAAATCCGAAAGCGAATTTCTCGCAAAATACGAACATCGATCGCGGTACTGGTAATAATAAATCGAAGAATGATGAATCAATTTCGTTCATCAGTAATGTCGGGAATATTTACGTCGCGGAAACGAGTGGAAACGTCGAATTTAAGCTTGATTCAGGTGCGACGAATCATAATGTTAATAATGATAAATTATTTGCGAAGTATATTACGTTAAAAAGCCCTATTAGAATAAAAGTTTTCAAGCGAGACAGCTATGTGTACGCCACTAAAGTTGGAACGATCATTTGTTGGTCAAGTACAGGTATCAGATGCGTGATAAATAATGTATTTTATTCAGAGGAATTTCCAACCAACCTACTTTCAATTAAAAAGCTGTGCCAGTCAGGTATAAAAGTTAATTTTGATTGTAATAGTAATGTTTATTTAATTCGTGAGAATGATGGCCAGCTGATAAATCATGGAAAATCACCGGACAACGAATTATATAATATTAATTTTTATCTTAACCCAAATCAAAATTTTAAAGCTTTGGCTACTGTGTCCGATGAAAATGTAAATTTGTGGCATGCCAGGTTGGGGCATCCCAACTTTGAAACTATGAAACATATGTCTCGCTCCCAGTTAATTAGTAACTTTGATTATAACAATGTTAAATTTTGCAAAAGTTGTGTTGAAGGTAAGCAATCGAAGCTTCCTCACAGATCTGTCGACAGAAAATCCACTCGTCCGTTGGAATTAGTGCACACTGATGTTTGTAGCCGATGCAAACTATTTCGTATAATAATAAGAGATATATGTTAACCTTTTTAGATGATTTTACTTCATTTGCTACTGTTTACATACTTGAGTCGAAAGATCAAGTTTATGAGAAGTTTTTGGATTACGAAGTTCGCGTTAGGAATATGTTTGGCAGAGGAATCGGTGAAATACGGTGTGATAACGGCACTGAATATATTAATACTCATTTCAGGACCCAATGTAGGTTATTAGGTATTGCAATTGGGAATACTGTACCATTCTGTCCACAGATGAACGGACGCGCCGAACGATTAAATCGAACGTTAATTGAAAAAGCGCGTACTATGTTAATTCACTCTGGTTTAGAAACTAAGTATTGGTCTGAAGCTGTGCTATGTGCCACGTATCTGTACAATAGAACACTCAACTATCGAAACGAGCAACCAGCGAAAACATGGTATGGTAATAATGTAAATTTAAGTAACGTAAAAGTTTTTGGCTGTTATGGTTATGCCTTGATCCCAAAAGATAAAAGGAAGGATAAATTTCTAAGTAAAAGTGTACCTCTGGTGTTTGTTGGCTACAACCCAGAAGGCTATCGTTTGTTGAATACCAACAACGATCAATTGATAATTGCGAGAGACGTGACGTTTGATGAAAGTAAGTTTGTTAAAAGTAATGTCGATAATAAGGAAAACGTCTCTTCGCCAAGTGCCTCCAGTAACGTAAATAGAAACTCGGATGTCAACGTAAAGGTCCCTAATAACGTAAATTTAGATGATATAGAAAATATAGTGATTGATGAACCCGAAGTAGATGACACATGTCACTACGCTTATAATGTGTTTAATGAGTTTCCTTCAAATTTTGAAGAGGCCAAGTCATCAATAGATAAACGTGAGTGGGAGATAGCTATTTCTAAAGAGTTGGATGCATTTCATGCAAACAACACTTGGGACTTAGTTGATCGTCCCGTTAATATGAAGCCAATTTCGTCTCGATGGCTATTTAAAATTAAAGAAGATGGACAAGGTA
Source organism: Ericerus pela (assembly GCA_011428145.1). NCBI lineage: Eukaryota > Metazoa > Arthropoda > Insecta > Hemiptera > Coccidae > Ericerus > Ericerus pela. The sequence goes on from WOFM01000473.1 coordinate 373,158, forward strand.
ACAAGTTGTATAAAGCCAGATTGGTCGCTCGAGGTTTTGAAGTTGACAAAAGTTTTGATTTTAAGGAGTTGTATGCTCCAGTGGCAAAAATGAGTACATTGAGAACTCTTTTAGTAATGTGTAATCAAAGAGGGTACAATATTTCACAAATTGATATAAAGAATGCGTTTTTGAATGGGATACTCCATGATGATGTATATCTGGAAATCCCAGATGGTATTTATGATAATGTAAATCGTAAAAATAAAGTTTTGAAATTAAATAAATCATTATATGGTCTCAAGCAAGCCCCTAAAGCTTGGTATGAGAAATGGAGAAATTTCGTCTTCTCTTTAGGATACAAAAATAGTAAGCATGATGAATGCCTCTACTATAAGAAAAATGGAAAAGGTTTGGTGTATATTTTGGTCTATGTCGATGACATGTTAATATGTGGAGAAAATATCGAATTAATTAATGAGTTAAAAAGTCAATTGAACACCACCTTTAAGACCCACGATTTGGGCACTGTAAAATCTTATTTAGGGTTACAAATAGACTATAATAAAGAAGAAAAAGTTTTAAAATTACATCAAAAACAATTAATAGATGAAGTAATAGAAAAGTTTAAAGTAAAAGATTGTAACCCGGTTTATACCCCGATAGAAGAAAAATTATATTTGAAAATAGACGAAAATAAAGTAAAGTCAGAAAGTTTAATAACAAAATATAAAGAGTTACTCGGATGTTTAATGTATGTCATGTTAGGTACTAGACCCGACATATGTTATGCTGTAAGTTACTTTGGCCAGTTTCAATCTAATGCTGATAACGTTGTGTATTCTCATTTGCTACGAGTGTTAAAATATTTAGTCACTACTCGAGATTATGAACTTGTCTACCGTTTTTCACCTGATTCTGATGTCGTTAAGTCTTATGTAGATGCCGATTGGGCTAACTGTCCAATCTCTCGCCGATCAATTAGTGGTTATTGTATATTTGTTCACGATGCTCTGGTACTCTGGAGAAGTAAGAAACAGTCGTTAGTGACACTGTCCACCACAGATGTGGAAATAGTCGCTCTGTGTGATTGTACTTTAGATACTTTATCGTTGTGAAATTTATTATGTGATTTAAACGTTAATGTTATGTCCCCGTGTCCAATTTTCGAGGACAATGAAAATTGTGTTAAGTTTGCCAATGGTTCCATGTTGAAGAAGCATCTCGATGTCAAATACCATTTCGTGCGAGATCATGTATCCGATAATTTAGTTTGTTTAAAAAGTATAGCTACAGGTGATCAGATTGCTGATGTTTTCACCAAGGGACTTGGACGCGCAAAATTCAGCAGTTTTAGAACTTTGCTTTTTAGAGATCGTTAGTTCGATCCCTTTGGGAATAACCCTCAGCTCCAAGTCTTCTTGTGTTGTTATCTATCGTGTTTGTCCTGTTAGTGTATTTATGTTAGTCATGTTTATGTATGTCATCAGCTTTTGTCGGATCCAAATTGATATTACCACTATGTTTATTCTCCTCATTGTTTTTTTTTGTTTTGTTCACAATGATTATCCTTTTATGTGTTTTACCTTTTTTTACAGTTACCATTTATGTAACTTTTTGTAGTCGTTTTGAAATTTTAATGTTCCTACTAGATGATACGATTTTTTTAATGTATATGTCAATTTGTTTTATTCTCTGATAAGTGTTTATATTTTGTGAAATAAGTTATTAATTGCAAGTTTGGGGGGAAGTGTTGATTTGATCAAACTTGCCCATCTCTAGGTGTAGAACCTGTTCGTTTTGTATTCGGTTCTTGGTTCTTGGAACCTTGTTATTTACAGCTCTTTTTATGTGATAATCTTTTGATGATAGTCTTGTACTGTACTTCAAATTTCGTGTCCATCATGGACGGACCTAATAAAGTTTGGTCTGAGTAAACTTCTCGTATTTCTTGTGTTTTACCAGTTCTCATCGCGTTTCAACTCAACATAACCAACAACCTGAATAGTGTTAGTTCGCATTATCGAAAGTAGTTGCGCTAAGAGTTAGTAAGCAAGTGTAGGTGGAGTGCAGAACAACACCCCCCACAGTCCAACGAAACAAGCAAACATGAATTATCGCGAGAACGAATATTATAAATAAATTAATTTTCAATTATCGTATTATTGTACATTTATGTTCATTTCCCAAACAAAAATAAAATAAATTACATAAAAAAATGACTAGATTATTATACGATCGTAACATATATCTCGATTTATTTTCGAAATAATTTATCGATATATTATATTGCGGTAATGTATTTCGATTCGGGTATTTTCCGATCTTCCATGCTGTTTGAGAAAAGTTTTGTTCAAATTTGTTTAATACTTGTTGAATAAGGGTGTTCCGAAATGTGATAAGCTAATATCAACCAAACGTGTGAAATCATGTCAATGATTTGTATTCAAGTCTCTGTTCATTCGAATATTGAATTAGCAGAGATGACAATGAATACCTACACGAAAATAAATTTTGTTTCAACAAGTATTTTTTGGCCTAAAGGATATAATATATTATTAATTTTGTTTGAACATGTGATTTTTTCTTTTCTTTTTTCAAACATTATATTTTCAGGTACTATGCTGCAAAGAAAAAAGAGATTATTATATTCAGCGATTTATGAATTGAAATATTATTTAGCTTCGAATATTCATATTCCTTCCCCTTTTGAAATAAATTATTTTCCCATATATTATTATGAATTCGAGAAACTTTATTGTGATATATTTGATGTTGTTAATATTTTGTCAACTAAGTTTCTAGATTTTTGTTTGTCAAGACTTTTTGTTAGCATGTCTGCTAATTGTGAATTCGTACCAACAGTTTTGAATTTGATTTATTTATCCTCCACCGATTGTGTAATGGCATAACATTTTATCATTAAAGCTCTTGCTCTTTTTTGAGCTCCTCCCAACACTATTCTAAGTGCTGATATATTGTTCTCAAATATTCCCACGGGGTCACTTCCCTCAAATATTTCCCCTTGCAAAAGGAATGCAACTTGTATATCGTCTAAAGCATCAAACACCGCGATTACTTCAGCAGCAGTTGAGCCTGCAGCCACGATCGTTTGTCCTCCCACATTCCAATTTACCAAATCCCCATTAAAATATACCAAAAACCCCGACATAGACCTTCCCAAGTTTAAATTTGACATCTCCATTTCGTGATCCTCCACATCCGGGGCGTAAGATGCATCCACAAAAGAGTGCACGCCTTCACCATCCAACGTGAACTCAATCAAAAATTCCTCCGTTGCGTTCACATATCCAAATAACCGTCCCACATGATTTCACAATTCAGAATTTGATTCTGTCCGGAATCCCGAGAAAAAATTCACTGCAAATGAAATATCGGGTCCCGCTTTTCCAGCCAGATACAACAGAGCCCCAATCACCAAATGATACTCTGCATCGCCTGTGCAGCCGCCATCTTCCCCAATTTTCAAAGATGTTTCCACGGGGGTATTTACAAAATTTGATTCGCTTTGACTACATTTTTTCAACATTTTTTCTATATACCCTGATTGTATTAAAGTTACTGCATTTTCCCCTCTATCTCTCATTATTTCAAATCCTAAACAAAATCCCGTGTTACCAACCATTTCCATGGTAAATCCTTTTTGAAAAGAATCATTTACATTTCCCATCCATTCAGGTGTGTTTGATGCCATCTGTACGTCATCAACATATGTAATCACAATAATTATTTTTTCATTTAATTTTTTAAAATATAAGCATTTGTCTGCTTTAGATCTTTCAAAGTTCATTTTTAAAATATACTCATTTATTAGATTATACCACGATTTAGACGATGTTTTTAGGCCATAAATAGATTTTTTTAGTTTTAATAATTTATTACTTTCCATTAGTAAACCTTCTGGGGGTTTTAAATATATGGGGACTATAGCAGGGGAGTTTAGATATGCTGTTTTCACGTCATATTGTACCATTTCCAAGTCATATTTATTAACATTTGATAGGAACCATCTTACTATCCAAATTGGAATAACTGGGACGAATACTTGTCCCAATTTGTATTCAGTTCTGTCCTTAAAACACCTAAAAACTAATCTTCCTTTTGGTTGGTGGTATCCTTCATCGTTTGGTTTGGTTACAAAAACCCATCTTGTATCAATTGTTTTTAAAGATTTATCGTAATCCACCTCTTCCCAGACGTCCATTTCCCCAGGGAAATAAATTCGTCCTCAATAGCTTTCATCCATTTTTTTTTGAAAGGGTCGTTTTTTACATCTTTATAGCATGTTGGTATACAATCTTCGATCCACCTATTGTCTATAGTTTTTGTAATGTTAAAGGTGTTTATGTTAACTATATTTTTAATAAAATTTGCTGGTTTAAGTACCAGTTCTTGTTCGAAATTTTTTAAACTTGATATATTTTTATTTTTGTCAAATTTAGCATCACATGATATATTAAATTTATTTGAAAAAGGGTCTCTAATGCAGTATCCTGTGGTGGTATATCCCATCAGTATTCCCCTTTCTCCCCTTGGTGCAAATTTTGGGTCTATTCTTTGTTCTTTTTTGTTTTTTGATTTAGTCGCATTCTGTTGTCGAACTTCGAGTGAAATATGTCTTTATACTAAGGATCCAAAAATTTTTAAATTATCCAAATTTGGTTTTTTGCCAAAAAAAAATTTTGTACGGGGTTTTATATTCTAAGTTTACTCTTGTTGGTGATCTATTTATTAAGTATGCAGCTGTAGCTATTGCATGTGCCCAATACTTAATATCTAGATAACCATCAATTAGTAAGCTTCTTACTCTTTTCATCAATGTTCGATTTTGACGTTCAGCTATTCCATTTAATTCTGGTGAGTAAGGAACCACATTTTCTATTTGTACTCCATTGTCTTCACAAAATTTTACTAATTTTTGATCGGTATATTCTTTAGCGTTGTCGCACCTTATTATTTGACTAATTGGTGTTTAAGGGGATTTATTCTTCATTGAAAAAAAAATATTTTTAAATTCTGTGAATACCTGACTTTTATTTGATATTGGTATCACGAAGGTGTATTTGCTATAGTTGTCAATAAATGTCAATATATATTTCTGATTAGCTATTGTGGGTGTGAAGGGTCCCATATAATTTCTAGTCTTCTTTGTGGTTTATTTCTGACATTAATATGACATAAACGTTGGCTATTAGCTATTTTACAAATTTCACAATTAATGAAATCATCGTTTTTAAAATTAATTGTTTTTGGAATTCCTATTGTTACTTTATGTAAATATCTCATATATTTTCCATTTAAATGGCCTAATCGTCTATGCCAAATCATTTTTTTTGGTTATTTGTGTTATTTTGAATTATTTCTAATGAATTATCTGAAATTTTTATTATTATTATTATTATTATTATTATCCTCATTATTATTATTTTCTATTATGGTATTGTCATTTTCGTTATTTTCTTCTAAGTTATTATTATTATTAATGGGTTCTTCTTCCTCTTCTTCTATTTCTAATTTGACAGAAAAGGAATCCCATTTGTCATCATTTTGATTTTGAGTGACAGGCATACATTTTTTTGGTATATTTATATAATCATAATTTACTTGGAAGACACCATCAATTTTGTAAGATGTAAATAAAATGTCTCCAGTTTCTATAAAATATGTTTGTATTTTTTCTTTTCCCTGGTCCATATGTAATATTCCGGATTCTGTTACTTTAATTCCAGACATAATATCTAATGACAGATCAGGTACATAATGGACTTCTAATAATTCAATTGCTGTTTGAGTTTTATTTTCGTTTTCCACTAATATTCTCATATTTCCCATATGTGTAGCATATAAATATGTATCATTAAGTGCACATTGTAATTTTACAGGTATTTTAAATTTTGTTACATAAATTAATTTTTTGATGTTTGATATGAGATGGACTTTCGCCTCCCCATCAAGTAACATTTTTTTTTTAATTGTATGTAATTTTCATTTTTTGTATTATCTTTAATTAATTTTTTTAAGAGCCAATCTTCATTATTATTGTATTTTTTAAGCATATATGATAGTTTTATTGGTCTTCCCTCCTCTTTTTTATCTTTATTTTTTGGTTTTTCTTTGTTTTGATCTTTATTTTCGGGTTTATAATCGGGGAATTTATTTTTGTAATGTCCTGTTTGGTTACATATAAAGCATCTTTCTTCTTTATTATTTTTTCTAGGCGATTGATTATTATTTCTATTATTATTTGGGTTTTTCTTATAATTATTTTGATTATTTTGATTATTATTTTCATTTCTTGGATTATTATTTCTATAATTATAATTATTATTATTATTATTATTATTTCCATTATTATTTCCATTTATGTTATTATTTCGTCTATAATTATTATTTCTATTCCATCTATTGTCTTTATTATTATTATTATTATAATTTGTATTATTATTTCTAAATTTATTCCCATTATTACTGAATTTTTTATTAGATGATTGGTATTGTAATTTAATTTGTTTATCTCTTATTTTTTGATCACCGTCTTCTTTTAATATTTGTTTGAATACTTCTAAATTTTTTCTATTTTCAGGGAGGTTATCAAATTGCATTTTTGCAATAGTTTGTTCGTATCCTAATGCCAATTGAAGATTTTCTAACTCCTCTTCCTCAGATACTTCTTTCCCTGCATCACGAACTTCTTGTACTAAAATATCCCATTTATTTAAAAAACCTCTTATATTTCTACCTGGTGTAAAGCGAAAGGTGGTCCATTTTGATTTGGCCATATTTGCAACTATTTTAGTTTTAGAACCATAAGTTATATCCAATTTTTCAAAAATTTGATCCACTGTTTTACATTCTCTAATTTGTTTCGATACATTATATGTCATGCGTTCCATGATAAATGCTTTTGCACATTCCTGTTTTTTAAAATATGTTTTAGCAGAATTCGAAGATGGTCTGTATTGCAAATTGTCCATATTTTCGATATAAATCTTTAGTTCAGGGTGTGGGCCAAAAACATCCCAATATCCCAAACCCCTTATTAGAGCTATAATCATACGTTTCCAGTCCAAGTAATATTGACCATCAAATATTTTCTCACTTGGACCTTGTATCGGACGTATGGTTTCATCAGCTGGCATAACATAATGTACTTGAGGGTGTGTACTTCCAGAGCCTGATCCTCCTTGAGGGGATGGAGTAGTGGTTCTTTCACTTGCTGTATTCATGCTTTCTGGAGTACTTGGTAATGTGCTTAGTTCTGATAACTCAATTTTGAAATAAAATAATAAAATTTATTTTCAAAAAATTAATTCCAAAAGAAATTTATTTTATTCTTTGGAAAAAAATTATTTTATTTTTAATTAATAATAATAATTATTATTATTATTATTTTTTTTTTTATTTAAATTATTAATTTTTGTTATTATTTGTATGTATATTGTATATTTAAAATATGAAAAGAGCGAAGAAAAGAAAAAAATATTCCAACTGAGAATATATTTCAAAAATGAACTTGAATAAATCTTGTTTGGTTTTGAATCCTTGTGAATGTATATAACAAAGGATCTATTGAAAAATATTTTTGAAAGGTATCTATAATATTTTATTGTAAAAAATTTTCAAGTTTGTGCATTGGTATTTTGAACTAAAGAATTTTGTGACATAAAAGTTCACAAGTAAACCTGTCTAGTATCACAAAGGATTTTTTCTTTTTGTGACAATAACTTGTTAAATTATGAAGTTTGTTCAGTTATGAAAGTATTTTTCCTGTTAGTATTATATTATGAGTTTTAATTTTTGTAATTTTACGTATTTTTAAAGAGGATTTTCTCTCTCAAAATTTTCAAGAAAAATTCTGAAGGATTCTATCAAGTCCAAAGCTTGAATACTGAAAATATTTTTTGAAATTTCTACAAATTTTGCGACTTCGATACCTCTTTTATAATGAATTATTCCACTAACATTTACTGAGAAAGTTTCCAAAACTATTTCTCCTGAAAATGTTCTCCAGAATGGAAATTCAATTAAATTAATCCTTACGTCTGTTATTTTTTTGTTTTCAAAAATATTTAATAATTTTTTATAATCTTTTTCTTTAATTTTTATTGTTCCTTCACAATTTGATGTGCAATTAGCAATTTGTTTCCATAACCTTATCATTCGTAACCTGCTTTATTCTTAACTTATTTTTAAGCTTAATCGTCCTGTGACTTTTTCACTTGATTTTTACCAAACTAAAGGGGGTTCTTGAAATTAAGCATTTTGGAAATTGAAGGAAAAAAGATATTTAAAAAAATTTTATATTACTAATGTCGCTCAATATCCCACAAAATCACTGAATATATCCCTTCGTTTTCCGCAATAGTAAATGAAATATATAATTTGAAAGTATTGAAAATTACATTACCCGTAATCTGCGGAATTCCATTGAATATTTCCCAGTTGAGTTCGTGGGTAATTGGCGTTTTCCCGTGTGTCAGTACTCGGTTTAATCTCAGATCGTCGTCAAAAAATTTCAGCCTTGGTAGCATACAGATCGGTTGAATCAGCAACACTTGATTGACGAAATTTCAATGATGATTTTTAGCGGATGATGGCATTTGAAGATCACAATAATTGAGTTCGACGTAACAGCAATTTCCGATTTGAATTTAATTATTGATTCACCTTACTGTAACAGACGATCCAGGTCCAAAGTAAACTGCAATTCCACGGCAAAAATCCTTTTTTGTTTCACCTTACCGCAAAAAGACGATCCAGTATTTTTCGGAAGATGATTAAAATGGCGTTGAATTATTTTGGCGCCAACATAATTTAATTTAACTTTGAACAATTTTCGATGAACTTTTCGAAAAATTAAACGAGAAAAAAAAATCCATTGAGTTAACAACTCATGAATTAAATTATACTTCGTAAAATATTAACTTTTGAACAAAAAAAAAAGGCTTATAGTTCCCTTAACTTTTGGATACTATAGCAAAAAATCAAAATGAAAGATTAAGTATCGCTCTGTACTAACTGTTCAGGAATCGCAGCTCTGCCTACCATGAAGTGAGGTTGAAATCCAAGGAAAGAAACAAGTTAGTTAGAGATACTGTAATGCAATGATTGAAAGTACAAATTACAAGTTTGAGGAAGATGAACGATCTCCCTCCATTACGAGATTAAAGTTTGAGTGGGAAATGAGTTTCAGCATTCTCGGGTGAACGAATGAAAAAAGTCGTGTTTGTTCGCACAACCTGAATAGTGTTAGTTCGCGTTATCGAAAGTAGTTGTGCTAAGGGTTAGTAAGTGAAGTGAGGTTGAAATCCAAAGAAAGGAACAAGTTAGTTAGAGATACTTTAATGCAATGATCGAAGATACAAATTATAAGTTTGAGGAAGATGAACGATCTCTCTCCATTACGAGATTACAGTTTGAGTAGGAAATGAGTTTCAGCGTTCTTGGGTGAACGAACAAAAAAAGTCGTGTTTGTTCGCACAACCTGAAAGTGTTAGTTTACAATATCGAAAGTAGTTGCGCTAAGTGTTAGTAAGCGAGTGTAGGTTGAGTGTAGAACAACAGTAAGCGAGTGTAGATGGAGCGCAGAACAACATATGTTGTTAAGCTTCGTTTATATGTGCAGCTTCTTTGGTTGTTTCACCAAACATCTTTATAATGATGATTTGTCCCTTTTGAAACGCCAAGTATGGTGGTCATGAATAAAGTTGATGTCGTGAGAAACTTGGATATGTCATTCAATTTGGTCTTTCCAAAATAATAATTAATAATGAATGAAATCATTTCTATTCAAATCATTTGTGACAAGATATTCTTGTTCACTTATTCTGAACATTATTATCTGTGATACGGTGCTACTCACAGCACTTAACATTTTGTGATTATACAGTATAATATATATGAATATGACAGTAATGTAAAATCTTTGATCGATCAATTACACTGTTTTTGTGCAATATATTTAGCTTGTTTTTAATGTTTATTTCATTTATGTGTGTCAAGCTTTATTCAATGATGTTTGTCTAATATTTGTTTGTTTGACTCACTCTCTCATCATGTCTCATCGGTCCATTCACCAATCTTCAGACTTTGAAACTTCAGTCTTAAACCTAAATTATTATAATTATTAACAGGTTATGAGTCCACTTATGTTGCCAGCCCATCATAATGTGTTTCTCCAGTCTTTAGTTTGTTTTTTGTTTTTTTTTTCAATGTATAAATGTCCTCCTCTTGGCAGATGCTTCAAAGAGTGACACCATATGTAGGTTTATATGTGAATGACTCTTATTTGTGTTAACACATTGATAGTTTTTGTCTCCTTTTGTGTGTACCTCATCAATAATATTTGAGGCCCTTACTTTCGATGCAAAGCAGGATGTGCTGGAATGTGGCAGTGGTTTGAATCAATTTATAGGACAGAACAATGATGGCTGGAGAATTCAACTCTTCATGATGAACTCTTTTATCGAAAAATCATTTTATTATTAATATTTTATGATTAATTAAAGATACTTCAAGATCTCATTCTTCAATTTTTATATTGAGATCGTCTTTTAGGTGCAACTACATTCATTCCTCACTCATTTTACTCCTAATAATTTCATTGTTGGTTGGATTCATCATTTTTCAAACTTGATTGTTTACAACACAGTTTTAATTTCAAAAATGATGAGAAATACAAGGATTCTTATATCATCTTACATTCATTTAATTATTTTTTTCTGTAGATTATAGTCATTCACGATGGCAAAGATCAAGTCTTCACATATCTTTGATTGCAGAAATTATGAGGTATGACGGGCTACTATTATAAATATCTTATATGCCATTGATTTCCAAACATTGCTATTTTTATTACTGAAATGTTATCTCAAATATTTTTACAGAACTAGACGAATTACTGAATTGATTAAATAAATACCAAGTAAATTTTATGTCATTTAAAGTATCATGTAATGCAATCATTTCAGTAGCAGTAGATGAAGCGGCTATTATATTTTGTTGATGTACCCCTCAATTAATTAAGTCTCCTTTGTTATATATTAAGCATCCTGTGATAGAATATCCTGTTTATATATTGTTTATGTCTATTTGTTCTTCATCTACTCCTGGTGAATAAGATGCATCTATGTTTTTGTGATTTGTTCATTACTTCTAAATACTAATTTATAATCAATTGTTGTTTTTAAATATCTAAAAATTCTTTTTATATAGGTTTTTGTTGTATTATCTGAACAACTTTGCATTCTAGAAAGATAATTTATGGGAAATACTATATCAGGTCTGGTTAAAAGTGAGATGTATAATAAAACCCCAATTATTCCTCTGAATTCTCTATCGTCTATTCCATTTTAGGGTTTATTAATTTTTAAGGAAGCTTCCATAAGTGTTTGACTGGGGATAATGTATTCCAAGTTATATTTTTTAAGTTCTTTCTCAATTTATAATTTTTGGGATAGCCTTATGATATTATGTTTATTATCTCTATCTATTTCAAATCCTACAAAAAGTTTCGGTTCATAATTGATTTTAACATTAAATTTTTCCTATAGGTTTTTATTAAATTCATCAACCCAATATTGATATTCTGTTACCAATAACATATCATCAACATAAATTATTAAATAAGCCGTATTTCCAGTATCATATTTCTTTTCATATACACATTGATTTAAAAATTCAAACCAATTTTTGGCAGATGTTTTTAATCCATATATAGATTTTAATAGTTGTAAACAATTTTTTTTTCTTCATAACCCTTGGGTATAGTTAAGCAGATAGGTATTTTTAAATTGTAGTTACAAAAGGCTGTTTTTATATTATATTATACTAATTTTAAATTATATTTATTTGTTATTAAAAGGAGCCATCGTATAATTCAATATTGAACTACTGGGGCATATGTTTCTTAAATACTATAATTTGTTTTATCTTTAAATCCTCTTGTCACCAGATGTGCATGAGCTAATTATTTTCCATTTTCATCCTGTTTTGTTTAAATACTCATTTAGTATTAATAATATAAATTTTTTTTTGTACTATTTTCCATACTTTTAATTTTAACAAAGCTAGAAATTCTTTTTTTATAGCATCTAATCATTCTTCTTTAAAGGGATTATTTTCTATTTCTTATATTTTTTCTGGCATATTATCTTCTATAAATTTATGGTATGTTTGTTGAATAACAGTACATATTCTAGGGGTTTTTTCTACTTCATATTAATTTTCTTCAAATTGATTTATATTTTTGGCTACATAAAATAAACATCACAAGCTATATATGATTTGTTTCAAATAGGATTTCTTAAACAGTAGCCTATTGTAATATACCCAGACATTATGGTTTTTTTTCAGATCTTTTTATTAATTTTGCGTCTTTTCTTTCTAAACATTTTTTTTTGCTTTAGTAGCTTTTTGATTTCTTACTTCTACAGGATTGTGTCTATGGGTAATTGTCCAAAATGTTTTAAGATTTGACAGGTCAGGTATTTCATCAAAAAATATATCAATGGTGTTTTAAAGCTTTCATTTACTCTACTAGATGATCTACTCACTAAATAAGTACTAACAGCATAGTTCCAGTAAGACATATCCTATTTAGAATCTATTGCCAGTGGTGACAAACACTTGATGAAACGCTACGATATTTTGACTAGTAAACTTGATCTCATAACCACTACATTTTAAATATTGAAAGACTTGAATTAACACAAATGACTAGAACAAATTTTAGAGCAATTATATATTCATGTAAGCTCTACAACAGTGTATGATAGAATGACTAAAAACATTATAACACAGATAAACGTAATTGTGTGACTTGATGACATAAGAACATGAGACATGATATTACAATCACAGATAAAAATATAAGTACAAATCAGACTATTTTAAACGTAAATGATTTGCTATACGCAACACACCTCTCCAAATCATAGGAGTTTAAAAACCGATACACAGTAAAAATATAAAAATTCAAAAGTTTAAAAAGGTTTAAAAAATTTAAAATGACAATCACATAAAATTAAAACACGATACATACACCTGAAGGGTAACAAGAAAAATTAGGCACCAAATTATTTGAGATTTAATTGCTCAATGAATTTCTGAAATGCAATGGTCGGAAGACCTTTTGTGAACATGTCACCAATTTGAGATGTGGTGTTGACCTCAAATAATTTTTTATTTAAAACATCACAAATAAAACGGTAATGAACATCGATATGCTTAGTGTGTTTTGCATTCCAGCAACCAGACTCAATAATAGCTAAACAGCTCTAATTAGCTTCGTATATTACATATTTACCAGTACAATTAACATAGAAATCAAATAGTAAGCGATGAAGCCAAAGACCCTCACACGTACGTAGTGTAGCCCATTGCTACTAACTCATTCTTGGTACTAGAGAGTGCAACAATTGGCTGCTTATGGCTGCTCCATGACACTAAACAGTTATACACAAAAGAGCAATAACCTAAAATAGATTTACTAGTCGTTATGCAGTTTGCCCAGTCTGCATCACTATAAATTTTAAGTACAAAGTTACTCTGATTATTATTCCAAACATAAGTTAATTTCAAGTCCTTGGTAGTCACGAGATACCGAAGAACACATTTTAAATAAGAAAAGTGTTCGTTATTGGGCGCACTTTGGAACTGGCTGAAGTAGCTGATGGAATGACAAATGTCCGGACAGGAACCTAACATGACATACATAAGACAGCCTAAAAGCTGTTGATAATCCTTCACTGCTGTAATGTTACTTGAATTGAGAGTTGTCTCCAGCTGAAGGCGAGGTTCGATTGGTGAATAAGTTGTCTTACATTTTTTAAGACCAAAACGCATCTTTTGACAAATATACAATTTTCCCTCGTCTTTTTCGTCAGAAATTTGGAGTCCTAGATAATTACTTACTTCATTTAGATCTTTACATTTAAATTTATTGCAAATCATAGTCTTGAAATGTTTAATAAATCTTACGTTATTCAAAGCCAACAAAATATCATCAACATACGTTAATAAATAGACTGTATTACCATTTTCATTATAAATAAACAAACAATCATCTGCCTTTGATACATTAAACTTTAACAATTTCAAAAATTGCGTAAACATTGTATTCCATACCTTAAGGGCCTGTTTTAAGCCATATAAGGTACAATTCAACTTTAATACGTTATCATTACGATTTAAATTCAAGTGTGTCCCATCTGGAATTTCTACATAAACAAGGTCATCAAAATGACCATTTAGGAAGGCACTACAAATGTCCAGTTGGTGAATGTGGAGATTTAATTGATTGCAAATTGCTAAAAACATACGTACAGTGGAGAGCTTCGCAATGGGAGAGTATACTTCCTCAAAATTGAAGCCTCGTTCCTGTTGGAAGCCTCTCGCTACTATCCTAGCTTTAAAAGTAACATTACCGTGACTATCATATTCTTCGTAAAAACCCGACACGTAATTGTTGGGGCATTCGAAGGTCTTTTAACAACAGTCCAAGTTGAATTGGATGACAAAACCGCTATTTTAGCATTCAGCTGCATCAGAAGAGGCCATTGCCTCCTTCAACATTTGCGGATTATCACTGACATCATTCGACATCACAAAACACAAATTAATAGTATCATATGAAAAACATGAATTAGCACTGATATCAATATCAACAATATCAACAGTATCATCGACCTCAATACTATCGACGTTAGATTCAGTCACCTTATTAAAGATGGCATCCTCATTTGAGTAATTATTAGTGCGATTGCAAATCTCATTAAATTCCACATCCCTGGATAAAAACACTTTACGTTGTTCCTCATCAAGCAACTTATAGCCAACCGATGCGTACCCAATAAACTTTAACTTGCCACTTTTCTCATTAAATTTATTAGATGAGTGTTTGTAGTTGAGCATATAGGCGTCACTTCCAAATACTCTTAATTTCGTATAATCATAACGCTTGTTGAACCACCAGTTAAAAGGAATAAAATTTCTGTTGGTGGGACAACAATTTACAACATATGCGGCCCACATTAAGGCTTCGGGCCAAAAAACTTCATTAATTCCAGATTCATAAATAAGGGTTCTAGCCCTTTCCACGAGGGTGTGGTTAAAACGCTCTGCTTTGCCATTAGATTGTGGGCAATTACTAACTGCCGGCTCCAGTTTGATACCTTTTTTGCTACAAAACAAATAAAAAGGCTCATTCAGGTATTCCATTCCACAGTCACAACGCAACCTCATAACATTACGGTTAAAACAATTGGACACCAACTTGTGACAATCCTTAAATTTTGATAAAACCTTAGTTTTATTTTCTAAAAGGTAAATGTGGCAAAAATTAGTATAATCGTCGATAAACGTAACAAAATAACGTTTCAAATTATAACTGACTGGATTATGTGGACCACAAACGTCTGTGTGAATTAATTCCAGTGGGAAAGTAGTTTTCTTCTGTTGCCTCGGAAATGGAAATCTTTGCTGCTTTCCCATCACACATGGTTCGCAAAAAAATTTATTATCCAACGATTTATCATTTGGTATAAGACCATCTCTCATTATAAATTTAATATCCTCTCTATGAAGGTGGGCGAGCCGTTTATGCCACAAATGTGTCGTACTATCATTTACATTATCCGTTAAGTTACAAGATTGAATTACGTTATTAAGAAAAAGAGTAATTTAGTACAAGTTTGAAATCGTACATTTACCTACTAAGACAGTTTTTCGATTATGTCCACTTCTGCCATCCACAATATTAACAGTATCGTTACTAAATTCTGAGAAAAATCCAAATTTGGCAAGGCATTTTACAGATAACAAATTTGTGGGCAGCTCTTTTGCAAAATGAACATTGTTTAGGGTGATGTCAGCACCATCTTTCTTTTTTAATTTAATATTACCAACAGCTGAAATAATTAAGTCAACACCCTTCTTTGTCACATTTACTTTCATAGGTTTCTTCAACATAATAAATTCAGAAAAAAGCTTAATATCGTTTACCATATGCGAGGTACATCCTGAGTCCAAAATAAAATTAACAATAGACTTAACTGGCTGATTAGACTGACTAGTGGACATAATGGACTCAGGACTGAAGAAACTATAACCTTCAGACTCAACACAATCAACCTTGTCAGTAAAATTGCAAGAATCACTATACCTATTTTCATTATGATTGTTTCTCCTAGCACACCATTTCTAAGCGATGTGGCCCAATTTACTACAGTTATGACGCCTCACATTACTATAATTTTGATTATCATTACGATCTCAGTGATAAGAATTATTATTAGAGTTGCTCCGATCTTCCCTTGAATGTAAATACTAGTTGCAATCATAATGGCTTCCCTGGCTATTACTACCACTAGAACAGCCCTTGTTTTGAGAATAATGACGATAGGAATTAGAGTTATTATCACGAAAATTTGATGTATTGCCACTGCCGCGACCTCGATAATTATTACTTGAGTTATTATGAAAATTATGATGAAAATTATTACAACTATTATTACTGTTACTATTACCAGATGCGACGAAAGCTTTCTCATCATCAGATTTTATCTCAGACACTGGCTTTGATTTAGCGCTCGATAAATTACTGGCAACATTCGATGCATATGACGATAAACGTGTTGAATTATCAGCTACAAGATCGCGATGTAGGTCTAATAACTTCATTGTAGCATAGTCCCACGTTAGCGTCTTGTGATCTTCCAATGACGTGCGCACATATAGATACTGCGATGGCAGAGTTTGAACCATATGTAAAATAAACTGACAGGTTGAGGTGGAATCGCCCAGCTCCGATAGAAGACGACTGCGATTACGATAATCAAGAATATAATTCTCCAGACTATCACCAAACTTGTAGCACAACGCAAATAATTTGGTTCAAAGATCGATCTGCTTTACTTCAGAATTGGAAACATGCATATTTGATAAAGCATCGTACATATAGTAGGCAGTATCATACCCTCTAATGGTTTCCAAAAACTTGTCCGCAACATTCAGGGCAATATGGTACATCGCATCAGTATTGTTATCAGCCCAAACTTCATCACAATTACGTACAGGAGTTAATGTTTTCACCACATCGTACAAGTCCTTTTTTCATAGGAAAAGTTTGAAACAAAACTTCTAGCTCTGCCAGTTGCTTCTATGGAGTGGTTCAAATTTGTGTCTCTTCTCAGCATCCATGATAAACAAATTTCAGCAATTAATCGGATAGGAAGAACCAGGCACTCGGTCAAAACAAAGAATAACACTTGTAACGAGACGATCAAGTTGAGACATTACCAACTAAGATGGAAGGTTGAATTTGAAATTTCATCACTACCAGTGACTGGGCCCATAACCTATTGCGAGTGGTGAACCCGAACCAAATTAAAACACAAACATTCGATGAAACTGTGAGAATAATGGCAAATTATAATATTCGATAGCCACTTATTCTCGCACATCACATGCTGTGGCAACACTGTTTCTGTTGTTGTTGTTTTATCTGTGATATTTGTGTTTTGTAACTCAGCTGTGATTATATGTTTTTGTGCCTTCTTGTCGCTCATCTCTCGTCGATGAAATAACATGTATGTCATCATGGTGTTTAATAAAAATTCGTGAAACATTCAAAGTATCTAGTCTTCTCTTTTATATGTCGTAATGTGTGCTTCTAGTCATCGTTTCTTTAATTCGTCGTTTTAAGTTCTTCATCGTCGTAGTTCGTGTATGGTGATCCGTTGAGAATTCCACCGTTTTTTCTCACAGGTTATGGGCCCAGGTACCTGATTGTCAACGTGGTCGCCATTGTCCTGAGTATGCAGAGTTGTGCTGTCGAATCCTGTTCATCACTCCCAAGTAGTACCATCCCTTGTTTGTAATTTTTTCCTTTAAAAGTGTTCGTATTTATTTTCGATGTTCCTGGGATCTCGTTCGTTTTTATTCGTTGGTCGACGTATCTGAAAGGTTGCTGAAGTCGCTGATTCGCGGTGCAACTGATCGTCGTAGCCTGATCACGAGATGGACATTCGAAAGCAGAATACTATCGAACCGTTCAATGGGCAGAATGGTCGGACATGGAAATTCAGGATGGAGCTGCTGTTAGCAAAGGAATCTTTGGGTAACATAATCTTTGATTCTTTGCCAACTGTTCGAAATAGGGGAGATGTATGGTCGAAGGAGAATGCCAAGGCGATGTTCCTGATAGCCAACAACGTGACGGACGAATACCTCGAAATCATCCAGACCTACACAACCGCGAAGGAGATGTTCAACGCGCTGACGAACCTGATTGATAGCGGAAATGACAGGACGCTAATGGATTTACGAGCTGAGCTGTATACAAAACGGTATGTTTCTGGTTCTGACTTACAAAAGTATTTACTTGATTTTCGTGCCCGCTGTAGACGATTGACCGAGTTGGGGGACCTGACTACCACCAAACAATTTGTACTGGTATTGCTACGTTCGCTGCCAGCGGAGTTTCGTCCTATCAAGGTGGTGTTAGAGGATGGTGAAGTCGTAACCTGGGATGGCGTGTTCATGAGGTTGAACAACTTTCAACGTGAACTGTCCCTGGATAGTAAATCGACGTTGAGAAGTAATTCTCAATATTCAGCTCCTCAAAAACCTTCATCGGTGGTGGCCACTGGTGAAGAGAACGTATTTTTTGGCAACACCACGAATGGTGGACGAAATTTCGGTAATAATAACAATAATAATAATAGTAATAATCGTTTCAGTCGTGGTAGGTCTCAACATCGGGGAAACAATCGTGGTTATAATCGAGGCGGAAGTAATAATAATTTTAATAATAACCGGAATTCAAACGCACAGAGCAATAATAATAATAATAATTCAAATGGACATGGTCGGAATTTTGGGAATGATAATGGGCATTCAAATATAAAATGCCATTTCTGTAACAAAATCGGTCACATAGCACGTAATTGCTATGCAAAAAATAGAAATAATAATAGTACGGATAATTGTAATAACGTTAATAATAATAATGGAAATCGTACTAACGACCATGGTACCAATAATAATAACAATAATAATAATCGTAACTCAGCACAAATGTGCAATGATAATTTTAATTCAAATGACAATCGCTCTGAAGATGGTTACAGCTTTACACTGCAGAATAATAATAATAATAAAATAAATGATTTCGTTGATGCTAAAAATGATGTAAATTCGATGCTCCGTACCACTTTCGTAGTGGATAGTGGATGCACAATTCACTTGATAAATGATATAAGTCTGTTCAGTGACTATTTAGACTTGATAAAACCCTACAGTATCTGTGTCGCGAAGAAAGGAGTCTCGCTTGCTGTCACGTCAGTCGGTACCGTAAAATTAAAATTGTTGAATGGCATCGCAATAGAACTAAAAAATGTAAGGTATGCTCGGGAGCTGCCACAGAATCTGCTGTCCGTTAAGCGCATGAGCAAGTCGGGTTTCGACACTCTGTTTCGAGAGGAGTCTGTTGAGGTCATCCAACGCTGCAGTGGTAAAATCGTGACCACTGGTGTGAGCGTTGACTCGGATTTGTACACGATTGATTTTTTGAAAATACCAAATCACTCATGCAATCTGATGTCTGAGGATGAACCTAGCCCACTGACTGTGTGGCACCGTCGACTTGCCCATTTGAATGTAAACGATGTTAGGTTATTGTCAACTAGGGGTTTGATACCAAATGTTGACACTAACCGCAGATTGCTGTGTGAGCCCTGTGTCATGGGCAAACAGAAACGGAAACCGTTCCTGAGGCACGAACGAAAAACAAGTAGGCCTTTGGAACTAATACATACCGATCTGTGTGGCCCGATAAATCCTCCGTCATATAATGGAGTGAAGTATTTTATGACCTTTATCGATGACTACTCAAATTTTTGCTGTGTGTACCTGTTGACGAGTAAGACAGAAGCCTTTTCGAAATTTAAAATTTATCATGAGATGGTAGCAAATAAATTCGGCTACAATATTAAAAGACTCAGGTGCGATCGAGGCACAGAATACTTAAACACAAATTTTCAATCATATTGTAATGAAAAAGGAATTGTTGTCGAACCCACTGTTGGTGGCTGCCCTCAGCAAAATGGAAAGGCTGAGAGGATGAACAGGACACTGTGTGAAAGGGCAAGGACATTGTTGTTCGAGAGCGGTCTTGAAAAGATATATTGGACAGAAGCCATATTGTGCTCTGTATATATTGTGAACCGTTGCCCTACAAACAAAGATTTTGTTCCTTATGAAAGATGGTTTAATGAACAGTTTGATTATAATAAATTACGGACGTTTGGATGTGACGCTTATATGCTGTCCTTCAAACATGACTCAAATAAATTTAAAAATAAAAGCGAGAAACTTGTAATGGTCGGTTATTCCCCCTGCGGCTACAGACTACTCAATGTGACTACTAAGGAGGTACGTTTGTCACGTGATGTCGAGTTTTTTGAAAGTAAAATAGGTGCCAAAGATTCTAGTAAATATAATAATAATGATGGTATTTTTGTAGAGGTCACCGAATCGAATCTTGAGAACATTGAAGTTGATGGTGACGTAAATTTGGATTGTCTGTCAGGTGCAACGGCTGATTGTGATGGGACTGCAGGAAATATTTACCTAGCGGAGGACGGCATCCCCTTGACGTTTGAGGAGGCGAATGGTGCACCGGATGGTCTGATGTGGAGGGAGGCTATTTCTTCGGAAATCAGTGCCCTGAATTCAAATCAGACCTGGTGGGTGACCAAACGTCCAAGGGACGCTCCTACCATCACATGTCGTTGGGTATTTAATAAAAAATACGATATGAATAATGAGGTACTCTATAAGGCAAGATTGGTCGCCAGAGGATGTCAACAGAAGAAAGGCTTCAACTTTAATGAAGTTTACGCGCCGGTGGCAAAGCTTTCGACTGTGAGGACTCTCTTGGCTATCAGTAATAAAATGAAATTTCATATAGAGCAAATAGACATTTGCAGTGCTTTTTTAAACGGAATTCTGTCTGAAGACGTGTACCTCGAAATACCTGAGGGAATTGAAACAAAGATAGATAGGAAAAATAATGTCTTGAAGTTGAATAAATCTATATATGGTCTGAAGCAGTCGCCTAAAGTTTGGAATACGTTATTTAACGAGTTTCTGGTTGCTCTCGGTTTTGAGCAGAGTAAGGCTGATGACTGCTTGTATATTTATAAAAGTAGGACTGACAATACGGTCGTCTACTTGCTCACTTACGTTGACGACGTCCTCATTAGCTCCAATAATAAGGCAAAAATTGCTTTCTTTAAAAATGAAATAAATAAACGTTTTAAATGTAAGGATCTTGGAGAAGTCAAAAAATATTTGGGTCTGAATATTAGCTACGATCGGGAGAAGGCCATGCTGGAGATTGAGCAGAGGGCTCTCATCGAGTCTGTTGCTAGACGTTTTGGTGTTGAAAATTGCTCACCAACCTTCACACCCATTGACCCCGGACTCCAACTGGACAGGGACCTCAATGCGTGTGATAGTGTTTTGAATAACCGGTATCAACAGCTCGTGGGATGTTTAATGTACTTAATGTTAGGATCACGGCCCGATATTTGCTTTGCAATATCTTACTTCAGCCAATTCTCCAGCTGTGCCACGGATGAGCATTACAAGTATCTTCTGCGAGTTCTGAAATACCTGATAACCACCAAGGACAAAAAATTAATTTTTCTACATGATGATAAGAGTAACGGCAGTATATTGGAAATATATTCCGATGCCGATTGGGGCAATTGCGTTAATACAAGACGGTCGGTTACCGGATACTGTGCCTTTGTCTACGGGTCACTGGTGTCCTGGTCAAGCAAGAAGCAGCCAACAGTGGCTTTATCTAGTACAGAGAGTGAATTGATCGCAATATGCGATGCTACCACTGAGTCCATATGGCTAAAATATCTACTAGGTGATTTTTGCATCCAACTTGCTGATAGGGCTGTAATCTATGAGGATAATCAGAGCTGTCTGTCTCTGTTGCACTCCGGCAAGTGGAATACCCGTAGGTCAAAACATATAGACGTAAAATACCGTTTTGTATGCAGTCATGTAGATGTAGAATTTAGATACTTATACGTGCCAACCTCGCGACAATTGGCTGATATGTTCACGAAGGGCTGCCCGAGGCCCAAATTTACCGAATTTTGTAGACTGTTAAATTTAACGTAACTTTTTGTTTATGTATACCATTTTTGTTTGTATGTTAATGTTGTTGTTTTGTGACCACATGTTTATTTTTAATCGTTTGTTGACTTTTTGTCATTATGTATCGAAATGACAGTATTAGATTAATAACGTTATTTTTATTGTTACCTTTTTTTTTTAAAAAAAAAAAAAAATCTTAAATCTTAAATCTTAAATCGAATATATATAATTTGAGGAGGCGTGTGAGAATAATGGCAAATTATAATATTCGATAGCCACTTATTCTCGCACATCACATGCTGTGGCAACACTGTTTCTGTTGTTGTTGTTTTATCTGTGATATTTGTGTTTTGTAACTCAGCTGTGATTATATGTTTTTGTGCCTTCTTGTCGCTCATCTCTCGTCGATGAAATAACATGTATGTCATCATGGTGTTTAATAAAAATTCGTGAAACATTCAAAGTATCTAGTCTTCTCTTTTATATGTCGTAATGTGTGCTTCTAGTCATCGTTTCTTTAATTCGTCGTTTTAAGTTCTTCATCGTCGTAGTTCGTGTATGGTGATCCGTTGAGAATTCCACCGTTTTTTCTCACAGAAACGCTACGACATTTCAACTAGTAAACTTGATCTCGTAACCACTACATTCTAAATATTGAAAGACGAGAATTAACACAAATGACTAGAACAAATTTCAGAGCAATTATATATTCACGTAAGCTCTACAACAGGAGGGCGTTCAGAAATGTAACTCAGGGTGACGAGTGCGCAACCATGGTGGACTATCACATGACTTGAAAATTAAAACAGTTGTTCATTAGGCCACACCCTTTTCTAAACAACTTTACGGTGATGAATGGTTGTCCCTTAGTTGTGGTGGACAACCCACTTATTTTTGAATGCAAATAATGGTCAACCATGACCTCTAGACTATTTTTTATCATATTCAAATATTTTTGAATAAACTGACATTCATAAGTTTGATGTGACAAATTGATTTTGTGAGAATTTTAAATTTTATTTTGTTTTGTGCTAAATTAAATAAAAATGAATTATAATATTGTGTCAGATACTAGAACAGGAATGCCATTCATGTATGATGATCATATTCTTGTTCCACATGAGGATGATTGTAAGTATTAGCATAGACTTCATCATTTCTTGGTCAAAAAGAGAAAATAGCTCTTCAATAGGTTTTGTTTTTTTTTTTTTTCTTAGCGGACAATCTGTTGTGGTGCCGGTACACTATAAACAAAAATGGAGATTATTCAGTTCAAATTGACTCAGCTACTCCAGCCACGCTCGATATGTTAGTAGATTGTGATTCAGAATTAATCAGTATCAACGATGTCTCTGCTGTGTCAAAAAATAGTACTGCTGCAGTTGATGAAGTAGTATCTGATGATACTACTAGCGAATTATTACCGCCAAAAGAGAAAAATGATGCAGTCGTCACAATTCCCTCCGATGGTACCAGTGGTGACTCATCAGCAACAGTCGAATTACCTCATACTTCTAGACAACCCGATCTTGAAGTACAAAACAGACAACAAGATGTAGAATTACATCAACAACCGGAGGTACAAAGTACCTCGAACTATAAAAAATCCGTTATTTCAATGCCAAAAAATATTATGGAAGCTTTACATAAAAATGGTAGCAAAGAACGGATATATATGCAAGAACGTATGTCGAAACCTGCGCAAAATGATACAAAAAAAGCGCTGGGTAATACGATTCAACCGAAAACAAATCTTTCAAATATTGATTCTGAAAAAGAGGATTAAATATTATTCGAGAAACAAACATCCGAGGCTAGACTACAAGAAGAACAAGATGCTCAATATGAAGAAGATATTGTAAACCTTGATGACTCACCTGTACAGAGTACAGTATATAATGCTGTTGAATTTAATGATGATCTGTGTACATCGACTGGGCCACTGTGGAAACAAGCACTTGTCTTGGAGTTACTGACATTGTTTAAAGATGCTAAGCATCTCTTCAAATCAACAACCTGTAAAAATTCAAAGGTTTGGCAACAGATTGCTGCCAAATTGGTCCCATACACAGCTAGACAATGTGAAAATAAATTGAAGTACCTGAAAAAACAGTACATTACTAAAATTGACAATATGAGCAGTGGAGATACCGGAAAAAAAAGAGTACACTGCGATTTTTTTGAAGAACTTGATGCCATATTTCATAAATCACACAATGTTCGTCCTCCTCCTTCTTCTGTGAATGGACCAAAAAATATATGTGAAAAAGTTGTTACTGTCAGTGGATATGAAACCGGTGAGTCGACGTCTCCTGAAGAAACAACCGTTTCGACATGTCTGAACGAAGAAGTTGAATATGAAGATACTCCAAAAATAAAAAAATCGAAAATTAGACCTCAATCATCGTCATTGACCAGAAGTGAAAATCTTGTCTATAAAGAAAGAGCTGTTAATGCTCTCAAAAGAATTGCGACGGCATTTGAGTCATTCGTCAGAAAAATGTAATGAAGAAATGCAATTTGATTTCGAATAATAATCTATTTTTCATCAAAAAATAGTTCCAGCATTGATCGACCAATCACAGAGCTAGTAGCATCGTTCATCCTTGATGTGATATACATCTACATCGTCATTTGGTAGCGTCGTTTTTGTCATCACAATGTGCTTCTCTTCGAAATTCACTCGTGCGTGTTGGTGCTTGTATCGAGGAATCTAAATTTCAGAAATTTATGAAAAATACGAGGTTTGTGAACAGATTTTTTTTATTAACATTTAAATTTGTACGTGAAGATGTTATTTGTTTTGTTATTGTTATAGCTCATCTTAAAATGAATAATCCTCCTCGTCGTGGTGTTCCACATGCTTTGTGGAGGCGTTACATGGTGGAATTAATGGAACGCAATCCACGGCAACCTAACGCTGTCCCACCTGAACAAGCACCAGCAGTAGAACGACAACCAGAAAATGATATGAGACAACCTGAGATTGATGTGAGACAACCAGAGATTGATGTTCGACAACTGGAGAGTGATGAACCACGAGGTGATCATGATCATGAACACAATGCTAGAGAAGACGATGCTAGATTAGACCAACGCGGAGATTTGAATGAAAGGTAAGAATTTGATATAATTTTAAGTAAAATGTTGTGTCCTCTTTATCATAACACAGCCCATCGAATTTAGCGATGGGATGCGATGAAATTGATAATTTGTTGACAGTTATTATATTACATTAAATGGCATTAGTATAATATTACAAGGATGAAAATCCTGAAGATTCCCATTGATTGTGTTGTATTGCGTTTGTGCTCGGTTCCAATGAATAAATCGTCGAATTGTAACTATCTGTTTGTTTGTTTATTGTTTCACAGACTGCCTCTCCCACGTAATGAAAATGGACAACCACAAGTTCGACAACCAGAAGTTTGAGAACCAGAAGTTCGAGAACCTGAAGAAATACCTGACGATAGACTGTTAGATCAAAGGTAACACTTTGATTATTATTCATCATATTTTGTTTCTGTCATTATTTTTGATAATTTTTTTCTTTCGATTTATATGTGCAGACCACCAAATCCGGTTCCCAATGCTTGGAATCCCTACATGTGGCCTGAATTGGCGCATGTTACATGTGTAAATTGCGGGTTCAAGGAACATCGAACTACTCAATGTCCCTACCCAGGTCGTTGTTGCTACCGATTAAACAATTTGGCCACATTGCTCGTGATTGTCAACAGTACACGAGTGACAGGTAAAAATTTGTTAATTATTTTCTTATCTCATTAATATTATCTGTCACATTTTTATTATTTATTACAGAAGAAATTTGTGTACCAACTGCGGCTTTTATGGACACCAATATCAGAACTGTCCCACTGGTGAAAAGGTATGTTATACCTGTAACCAGAGGGGACACATTTCAGTTGAGTGTCCGACAAGAGGTCATAGCAGCAGTAGCAGTAGTATTAGTCGTAGACTACAAGAATCAGCTAGACAATCAGAAGTTCGTGAACCAGAAGTAAGACAACCAGAAGAAAGTAGACGACGTGAATTAGAACATGACAATGGTGGTTAAGTACATCGGCAGCATCAACAGCAGCAACAACTGGATCAAATTTGTGTGATTTGTTTTGAAAATGAACAACTGATACAAAGGGATGTAAGTATATGTTTGCATTAGTCGTCATACCTGAAAACATGATGAAGTTGGTTATCCTATGTGCACCTCACCGAATCAACCGAGTTGAATAAAAACGTATAAAAAATTAACTAATTTCTTTGGAAAATAATAGCCCAATCACACCTTAATTTTCATAGGGCTAGAATATTCGTTCAATAGAATGTCAGTAGAAAGTGACAATATAATATGAAAATTAATAAATATTATATGAATCAAACCGATATTCGATAACCTATATACCCATAATATTCATACAACTTTAGTCGACAACAATTTTAAAATAAAAATGACATTTATTACACATTTTGATTATACAATAATCTTGTAAATACACTGATAAATATTGACATCATTTACGGCGTCTTCATTATAAAACTACATCATCTGACTATTGACGCCAATATTATTACAAAAAATAAAATACATATATTTAAAACAAGGAAATATCACATCACAGTCACATTGTCAAAGATTGTCTCACTGTCCAATATCATTGAGTAATCCCATTTCTAAAGCTAACTGATCTTGAAATTCTCTACCCACTCCATTTGTTGCACTACCTTGAGTTAATAATTGTTCTTGTTCTGGTGCTACAATCGTACGTTGCTGCAAATACACTGCACCTTCTGCCTCAAACCGAGGATGTAACGTATCAGAAGAATTCGTTAAACAAATATTATGTAGAACACACGCAGCTATAATAGAAGCTAGTATGAGGTCTGTGCGAGACATATCGAGATCCTTAAAACAACGAAATCTACCAAAGAATAAAGCGAATGTACGTTCGATTACTTGTCGTGTCTTAGCATGTTGATGATTGAAGTTTCACTGCCATTGAGTAAAATTACGTCTCTCTCGATATGGTGGTACACAAAAAGGTTTTGGCTCATAAGCTTTATCACCTAGAATATATTTATGTGTTGAAAAATAATTTGAAGGATTATCAACAATTGCCTTATAAATTTCTGATTGTCTAAATATTCTAGTATCTGACACTGAACTCGGATATCCAGCAAAACAATCGATGAACTGATGTCTATCATCACATATTGCTTGTAATGTAATCCCTTAGAAACATTTCCAATTAATGTAAACTTGTGCATTATCTGATGGTGCCTTGATTTTCACGTAGGTGCCATCAATAGCTCCGATAATGCCTTCAAAACCACCCATATGTTTGAATTTTTGGGATATGATCTGCCTCCTCTCCGAATTTGGCCAGGAAATACTTGTTGGTGCCAAACAGTTGAGAGCATTAATACATGCAAAAAGCAGGCATGTAATGTTCCTTTAGATAAATCAAATCGACATGCAACAGATCTGTCATCAAAAAAACGGTAACTTCAGTTAGTATTATCAATTAAAAATTTAAAAATATATGATTTACAAAAATTTTTACCTGAAACTATCAGGAGTTGCAAACAACCACAATACTGCTAGTAACTGCTTCCTCGGACATGTACTTAGGCGACCAATTGTCCGTTTTCTGGCCAATTTTGATGAAAGTTTATTTAAAAGCCATTCAAAGGCATGTACCGATAATCGAAAATGAGATTGAAATTCAATGTCAGTAAATCTTGGTACAGTATACTCAACAAATGATTGTATTCGCGATATTTGGGCAGCAGTTCGTTTCCTCTTTTTTTGTCTCCTGGGATGTTCCTCATTCGAGGAATCTTCATCATCTACATAAATACAAAAAATCTTATTAATTCATATAAATAAAACACATATTATCACCTACTAATCATAATGCATTTACCTGCTTCAGATGATGGAAGAAGGAAATCTTCATAAAATTTCACTGTACTTCGCACAATGGCAGTCACTATAATTTTTAAACGCTCATCCATCTTTTAATAACTTATAATAAAATTCACTGACACTAATAACTGAGCATTAAAATATTTTCTAATTATTTTTTAATTAACATTTTCATAATATTTAATGGTAAAATATGAATTTGTGCGTGATATGTGTAAATAAACGAAATCTCCCGTGTGATAAGAAATCGATATTTCCAAAATTTAAAATCGACAACCAATTTCATTACCCGGGGTGACAATATGAACCATCTCTGGACCAGAGTGATATTAATTCAGTATTATCAACATACTTGAGTTCGTCAAAACGGTTCATGACAGCAATCATGTCATGAATCATCTTGCTACCATACTGCCTCTTGAGTTCTTGATAGACTTCGCAAGCTGATTTGAGATGAAAAATGAGCGTCTTGATCGGTTGTGCTACATTCATCCGAATCAGGTTTTGAACTTGAGCATCGACTCCTCGGTGAATGTTCTCAGGTAGATTGAGGTGTTCAGCTCGAGGGAATGCGATCCACTCAATCGCATTTGCCGCCGCTAAGTCGTTCTTGATATCCCTCTCCCACATCTTGAAATTTTGCTTACCCTTTAGCTTCTCATTGTTACCATATGTACGCAATGGAATCAATGGAACCATTTGAAATTGGCCCATAGTCGGGTAACATTGATACTGAAACGAAGTATTCATTGGAGTATAAATGTTACCCGATAGTGTTTGATTCGCATCGCGCACAAATGAGCTTGAATCTTGAAATGCCGCAGGGTAACGTGACACTTGAGGTGCAGGCATAAAGCCTGCTCTTGATTCTTGAAAATTTGGTGCTTGACCAAAACTTGACTCTTGACCGACGTTAGTTAGTCCGGGAGGGGGAACAAACTGACTTTTTGGCAACATTTTCAAAAAATGAAGCTCCGCGAGTGTGTTTGATGCGGAATCTACGATCATGCTATCGACATTCGACGACGACTTAATATCTGAAATAACACTTGAATAATTTTTATTAATATTTACTTGACTTGAGATCGATGACCTGGCAGACGGTGAATTTCTTGAACTTGATATTTCTACTTGATTCGACGAACTGCTTGACGGACTTGAGAACGACGTAGACGAGATATCTTGACTTAGCATACATAACGGTATTACATTATCTTGAATTGACTCACTGGATGATATAGACGAATGCCCTGGTTGAACTTTCTTGACTATCTTTCCAGAATCTGAGAAAGTAACTGTGATGGTTGGTAGAGCCACAGTGCTTGAAGACATCTTGATTTCACCAGCCATATCGGACAATTCTTGAACCAGTGGTAAATCTTGAATTTGGACGATCTCGTCTATCGTATCGGTTGTCACTGTATTCACAATCGGATTGAATGACACCTTCTTGACTTTTGAAACCTGTTTCTTCTTTGTGACCGGAAGAGCAGGAGCTTGAGATCGGCTTTTACATGTTTTCGGAGCCATAAAACAACAGACGAAAACGGCAAACACAACCCGCGAATTTCTTGATACACGAACTTGAAAAATTAAGTGATCTTAATTTACGTACTTGAGATTTTTTCGTAACATAAAATACGAACGTGATTCTTGACAATAACAAAGGCGCGAACAC
Organism: Ericerus pela; assembly: GCA_011428145.1. Classification (NCBI taxonomy): domain Eukaryota; kingdom Metazoa; phylum Arthropoda; class Insecta; order Hemiptera; family Coccidae; genus Ericerus; species Ericerus pela. The sequence goes on from WOFM01000473.1 coordinate 402,962, forward strand.
ACTTGAACTCTGCTATCACTTTATATTTAGAAGAGAAATTAATTACGAGCAACTATCTCAGTTCTAAACGTAAATTTACTTGATTTAACTCATAAAAAGAACTTGAACACTATCATAATAGAAAAACTAATTTATTATAAGAACGAAACTTATTAATGTAGTATCGCCATATTGAATACAACAAAGTTGAATAAGCGTCACCTCTTGACCAGAAAACAGAAAGAAGAAGAGACACAGATAAAAACGACGAGAACTTGACTGTGGGAGATCTTGATTGCAGTAGTACCAACTACTGACATCTAACAGATATTGTTGTTCGAATTTCAAGTCCATCATGGACGGACCTAATAAAGTCTGGTCTGAGTAAACTTATCATTTTTCTTGTGTTTTACTTTGATTCCATTACGTTTTCACACAAAATAACCAACAATTCTTGTTGTTTTAGTCTCCACAATTTAGCAAACCTGCTCATTTAATGTAATCTAGAGGCGAGATGTCATACTGAGTTTGTTTTGTTTGGCTGTGATGTTTTGTTTTTTCATTTTTATGTGTAGCCTGTTTGGTCATTTCCCCGAACGTTTTTATAAGTGTATCGTGTCCTGGTGTCTGTATTGAAATGCCGTTAATGGTGGTCCTAATGAAGATCGTGTCATCTGAAATGTGTGTTTTTTTCATTTTATTTTTTGATCCAAACCTCGATTCAATCAACAGGTTATGAGCCCAGTTAGGTTGCTAACTGATATAATGTGTTTTTTATAGTAATAGTTCGTTATATGTATTTCTTTTATATATTAAAGTTCTCCTCTTGGCAAATGCTTCGATAAGTGACACCTTGGCAAGTTTGTGCATGATCAGCTCTCCTTTGTGTTAGCACATTGTTAGTTGTGATTCTTTTTTTTTATGTACCTCGTTGATAATGGCAGAGGCCTAGCCATTTTACAGGGAGCTGGATGTGCTGGAATGTGGCAGTAGTTTGAATAGATTCAATGGACACAACTACAATGGCTGGATTCCAACTCTTTATGACAGTTCATGGAGGAGGGTTTGCTGAGATGCTGAATCAGACACAAGTAGGGAACATTGATCGAGATTATTGTAAGAAATCTGATAAATGTTCCTCACTTATTGTTTGTTTTCTAGGTGATTTGCCCCTGTGGTAGGCTCAGGATACCACTGAGCCATACAAAATTATCAAGAAACTTGATGGTGTATACTTGAGGTCTGATACTGCAAAGTGAATCCTGCTCAAGCATGAGTAGATGGACCTGTACCTGAAGGATGGTGGTAACATGGAGGAACATCTCTGACACTTTGAAGAAACTGTGGTCAAGTTGAAAGCAGCAAACCTAGTTCTATTAAAACAGGATATAATTGAGCAACTATTAATATCTCTTAATTTAAGTTATAGCCCTGTGGTGGTAATACTCGATAATAAAGAGGATCTGGATCTCAAGCAGATAAAATTGAAACTCCTGAATGAATATGCTAAACTATGTGGATCATAGAACTCATCAAAGAATCCTGAGGCCTATATTCACAAATGTCACTTTAACTTACCTTCACTTAAACTTTACTTAAAAATGACTTTTGGCACAATTTTGTATTTAAGAAAGTGATAACATTTTATAACATTAGAACTCTCATAGAAATGCAATGTTCCCATATTTTTAATTACAAAATTGTGCAAAAAACTTTAAAGTGAAGTTTAAGTGAAGGGAGGTTAAAGTGACATTTGTGAATATGGGCCTGAGGCAAAGTTGGCTATGATAGCTAACCATTATGGGAATGGTCAGCAGTATGATGACTGGAATTCAAACGCTGGAAGTCAGGACCTGAGTTACAGTTGGCTATTATAACTAATTGTCATGAGAATGGTCAGCAGTATGATGATTGGAATTTGAACACTGGAAGTCATTGGAATATCAATGGTAATATTGGTAATAGTAATAGTAATAGTACTGATTTATCGTGTAATGGTGAGTCAAATTATTGTAATTACTCACCATAATATTTGTTGGTTCGAAGCTGTATTGTGTTCAACATACTTGGATAATCAAATATTAAATTACCACAATGAAATCTCAGCTAAAATTTTGTATAATAAAGAAATAAATTTGTCATATGTTAAAATATTCTGATGTGATGCATATGTTCGCATTCCAAAAGATAAAATGAAAAAAAAATTGAAAGTAAATCAATCCTCTGGTGTTAGTTGGCTATAATCCAGAAGATATTGTTTGTTGAATACCAATACAAATGAAATAATTGTGTCCAGTGAAGTGACTTAATAAAAATAATGAAAATAAGAAAAATGTCACATCTTTAAGACAAACACATATTGTAACAGAAAATTCAACATAAATAATAATGAAACGGGAAATATAAATCTTGGAAATAAAATTTCCACAAAATAAAAATTTGGAAAATGGAGAAAATTTTTGAAAAAATGAAAATTTAAAATGTTATAATTGTGGAAAGTTGGGACATACTAAGAGATTTTGTAATCAAGGATTTTGGAATCAAAATTACTCTTATTATAATCGAAACTCATATAACTATAACCAGAATCAAATAAATAATAATCAAAATAACACAAATATGATACAACAAAATGAAAACACAAGTAACCAAAGTGAAACAAATAATAATACAAATAATAATGTCCAATTAGCCAAGATGGTTAAAAAAATTGAAAATGAAAAATTGTATGGGCTGGAACTTAAACGAAAAATCATGTTAGATGGAGGAACTAATGTACACATTGTATCTTCTCTAAAAAAAAATTAAACAAATACAAAAAATTAGACCAACCTATAAAATTACAAACTGAGTTAAAAAATAGTTATATGTTAGCAACTCACTTAGGAAAAATGGTAATTAAAGTTTAAAATTTATATGGGGGAAAAAACATTAATTAAATTGGAAAATACAAAGTATGTACTAGAATTAGAAATTGATGTTTGTATCAAGAATTAAAGTAACAGAAAAAGATACCTTAAATTTGGAGTAAACAAGTAATTATATAAATATTTTCTTTAAACAAACCAAAAAATTACGACTGCTTGGAAGGTAAACGAAGTATACATTATCAATTATGAGACTGTATTAGAATATATAGATAAAACTAAAGAATATAATAAATTAGAGAAAATAATATGCATACCAAATAATGAAGAACAACAAAATGAATGGAAAATATTTGATATAGAAGTAGAAATTGAAGAAAAGGAACCTGGTAACCAAATACAAGATTTAGATCACAAGAACAAAATTTCAACAGAAAATAGAAATTTTAAAAATAATTTTGAAAATGAAACTGAAATATTAAAGGATGCATTACTGAATGATGAAGAAATCCAAGAAAATGAAAAAATTGAATTAACTCAAGTAGACATGCACCAAAACCAAATAGAATCACAAATACATAATAAACATGATAAAAATACGTGGCATAGAAGATTAGGCCATTTAAGTTCAAAATATTTGAAACAATTAAAAAAAACTTCTATAGGCATACCAGAAAAAATAAATTTTGAAGAAAATGATTTTTTTAAATGTAAAATTTGTATAAAGTCTAGATCTAAACCAACAAGAAGGTTAGAAATTGTGTTGTCAAATATTATAGGCCTCTGATGCCATCAATTTATGATGATAGGTATATAATAACATACATAGATAATTTTTCTAATTATACATTTGTTATACCAATACAAAAAGAAGTCTAATGTATGAAAAATTTTAAAAACACTTTAATAATAAAAAATAAATTTCCCAAAGACCCTATGCCAACATTAAGATGAGATAATGCCAAATAATATTCAGATATAAAAGTTAAAAATTTTTGCAAAGAAAACAGACTATTATTAGAACATGTTTTTATTTATTCACCTGAATTAAATGCTGCAGCTGAAAGAAAAAATAGGACTATAATGGAAAGAGTAAGATGTATCCTGTTTGATTCTGTTGGGTATAGCAAATCATTTACGTTTAAAATAGTCTGATTTGTACTCATATTTTTATCTGTGATTGTAATATCATGTCTCATGTTCTCATGTCATCAAGTCACATAATTACGTTTATCTGTGTTATAATGTTTTTAGGCATTCGATCATACACTGGAGGGCGTTCAGAAATTCACTCCGAGTGACAACAACATTGAAAATTGAAAAACTACCTGTTCGGAAATTCACCCCTGACTCCGCCCATAAAAATGGTTGACCGTGGTTGTCACACTTACCGCGTTCAAAAATTCACCTCAGAATAATGCTGTAGCTCACATTCACCAAGTTTTAAACTATTGAGCTTTCCCGAAAGATAAAACATTGGGACAAGCTGGTAAAGATAGTGTATTAAAGGCTACAGGTGAGGGTATAATATTATTTACCTTAAATCACGAATCGTCGTCAAGAATATTTACCTTTATTTTAAAAGAAGTCTTAGTAGTTCCCGGTCTTGCAAATGGGCTTGTTAGTGTTAACCATTTTGTTAAAGACAATAATATCAAGTTACTCTTCGAGTCTAATCAAGTTACATTTCACAGGCAAGAAGAGGTTGGGTTGAATAAACCCCTTATCAAGATAATCTCAAGTCAAGATAGATATCAATTTGTCCCTTCAAGTATGAATAAAAATATCAAGAACTACAAAAAGGCTTTATCAAGAATATTTAAAGGTAAATCAATTTTATTATCTGAATACACTAATGATCCGAGTTTGTCAGAAATTGCTGATCAAAGTGGTCTGGGTAATAAAAGCCAAGTCAAGTCCCCCAAATCAAGTAAATCGTCTGGTAACAAAAAGTCTGATAATAATGGGTCTAATGTTGCTACTGATGGTTCCGATGTTGATGACTCCTGGATCGATGAGTTCGATAAAATGGAGTTAAGTAAAAGTCAACAAAATAAATCAAGTAATGTCGATTCCGCAAATTCTGGTAAAATTGTGCAGGATTCGAAGGGGGTATCAAGTCAAGAAAATTCAAGTAATGTTAAGAATAATTCGAATTCTTTACCAGTTTATTGTACAAAAACTGGTAAAAGGAAAAATCAAAAAGTCAAGAAAATGATAAGTGACGAACAAAGAACAAGGTTGGTGAATGAAGGGAATATTTGGCATCGTAGGATGGGACATATTTCTTCTCCAAATTTATATCGTCTTCGTTCTGTTGCTATTGGTGTCCCGGACATAATTTGTCCGGACACATTTCAAGATTGTCAAGTTTGTAACCAAACAAAAATGACTCGTAAGTGTTTCGATAAAGATCGTGAACGAGCTTCAAGACCAGGTGAATTAACTCACGCTGATGTGATTGGCCCAATCTCTCCCCCTACCTTTGCCAAGAAAAATATTTATTTACTAGTATTTTTAGATGATTATACTCGTTATATTAGTATTTTTGCTCTCAAGAAAAAGTATGAAGTGACTAGGTTTTTCAAGATGTATGTCAAGAGAATTAAGGTTCAATTCCCTCAAGAAGGCCAATGTAAAACTTTACGTTGTGATAATGGTACTGAATTTGTTAATCAGGCCATGGATCAGTTAATCGAAGAATTAGGAATTGAGAGAGAAACCTCTGGTCCTTATACTAGTGAACATAATGGTACTGCTGAGAGGGCTAATCGAACTATTGAGGTCAAGATTCGTTCATTAATTCAAGAGAGTGGATTTCCTACTTCTTTTTGGGGCTTAGCTGCTGATGCTACCGAATATTTATATAATAGGTCACCACACAGAGCACTAAATTTCAAGACACCCTATGAAATGTTTTACAGTAATAAGCCTGATTTATCAAGTATTCACGTTTTTGGCTGTCTGGCTTATGCACTTCAAGAAAATCAACCTACTGGTTGAAAATTTGATGTAGTTAGTACTAAACAATATTTAGTAGGGTATACTAAAAGAGGTTATATTTTATATAATCCTGCTACTAAAAAAACTAACGTTTCTTGTAATGTCAAATTCGACGAAAGTAAAACATTTAGGGATGCAATTAATGAATGTCTAGAAACTATTCAAGAATTTAGTAATCAAGAATTAGATTTTCCTGATGAAAATCTAACTCAAGTTGAAAATCAAGATGACTCTCTATCTACTAACGTTGCTTGTAATGATAGTTTGGTAGGGAATCAAGTTGATTCAAGTCCAAGTCCCAATCAAGATATTGCTCCTCCTGTTGTTCAAGTTCAAGTTGGTGAAGATAATTCCCAAGATGAGATAATCGAAATTGATTATAATTGGGATCTTTCTCAAGAAAGTCAAGTGATTGATGGCTCTGTGCAAATTCTTCGTATCTCTGATGCAAATAATAAAAGAGATGAAACAGAAGTTTCTTCTCCTAATGCACCACAATCGTATAAAGAGGCATTAAAATCACCTGACTGGCCTAAATGGAAGGAGACAATTACTCAAGAGATCAAGTATCTAAATTGTTACAAGGTTTGGTGTATTGTCCCAAAATCAAATACTAAGGGTCATCAACTACTTCCGTGGAAGTGGATTTTTACCATTAAACCTGATGGAGCTTTTAAAGCTCGCCTTGTAATAGTTGGTGCTGTTGATCAAGAAAAATATTCAACTCAAGATACCTACTCACCTACTGCAACTGCAACCACAATTCGTTGGTTCTTCTCTTTAGCTTGTAAACTTAAGTTAAGAATTACACAGCTAGATATCAAGACTGCCTTTCTCAATAGTGAGATTGATCGAGATAAATATACCTCAATACCTCAGGGTATTGATCTCAACAACAAACTCTATGCACTCAAGTTAAATAAAGCTTTGTATGGGTTAGCTACTGCACCTAGGTCATGGTATGTAAAATTTTCAAGAATTCTCAAGAGTAAGGGTTTTGAACCATTATTACGTCAAGGCTGCATTTTCATGAAATCAAGTGGTAATAATTTTGTCATAATGTTAGCATACGTTGATGACATTTTAATTATGGGCTCTAGCAATCAAGTTGTTCAAGATGCTATCAAGAGTATCCAAGAAAATTTTGAAGTCAAGAACTTAGGTTCCCCAAGTCGTTATGTTGGTTTTCAAATTGAAATTGATAATAACACTGGTAATCTTCGTCTACATCAAGAGGACTATATCAAAACCCTAATTCACGAATTCAAGTTAAAAAATTGTGGTGAACGTTTAGTTCCAATGAACTCTTTCGCCAATTTTCCAAAAATTCAAGAAACACCCCTACCTCCTTATAATTCGTATAGGACGGCTATTGGGTCACTCTTATATTTAGCTAATACTACTCGCCCAGATATTTCTTTTGTGGTAAGTTTCTTAGCTAGATTTCAAGAAAAACCTACGGAGTTACATCGTACTTTAGTAAGTCATGTAGTTCGTTATCTAAAACACACTCCGACTTTAGGTTTAACCTACTCAAGTTCTGGTGAAGATATTGTTGCGTATGTTGATGCTGACTTCGCAGCAGATAAATCAAGAAAATCTACTACTGGCTATTGTATTAAACAGTTTGGTAATACAATTGCTTGGGGCAGCAGAAAACAAGACGTAATTGCTGAGTCAACTACTGAGGCCGAGTTTGTAGCCGTTGCTGTTGCTTCAAGTCATATGCTCTATTGTAGTAGGTTAACTGAAGAAACTTTTCCTCAGTTTAAAACTCAAGTTACCGTGTATGAAGATAATCAGTCTACCTGTAACTTATTATCTATCTTCTATAATCATGGTAAACTTAAACATATCGAACGTCGATATCTCAAGGTAAAAGAGTATGTTCGTGATAACTTACTCAAAATCGTTCATGTATCAACAAATAATCAAGTTGCTGATATTTTAACAAAACCTCTTACGGCTCAGCAACATGAGTTCTTACGTGAAAAACTGTTAAGCAATTAAGATGGTAAGTCAAGAGAGTCACTCAAGTATATTCGAAAACTTTAATTTATCAAGTTACCATCTCTATTGTTCAAGTCAAGTCAAGCTAATAAAATTTTCGTTATTCATAAATGAAAATTCGTTAAACTTCTGTTATTCATAAATAGAAGAAATTTCTCAAAAATTTGTAAGTTGTATAAATTTTAGAAAAATATTAACGGTCAAGTAAATCAAGTTTCAAGTTCAAAAATCAAGATATATTTACTCAAGTTCGGATAATTCCAAATTGGGTACGAGTTTCATATTTTCCTAGTTTGCTGAATATAATTCATCGATCGATATCCAGACTCAAAATTATGCTATAATATTGACTCTAACCTCAAGAAATAATGACAAGTTTAGTTCAAGTAAATTAATTTTTCTCAAGAGTCGACATTTTTATGAAATCAAGTCTTTCTTTTATTATCAAGACCAAGTTGATGTCAAGCAGTCTGATGAACTCATCTATTTAATGTGATGAAATACTAATATATCTGTTTATTGTTCCAGATGTATTCCATCAAGATGAATTCAATTTCTCGATCAAGAATAATATTAATAATTGTATTTTCTTTTTCAGATACTTTTATAATTTTATGTTTGTTCTTGTTCCTGGTTAATCATGTGTTCTTTATTTTCAGGAAGACTTATTATTTTTAAGTATCATTTTTATTTGAAAATACTAATATTATTTTGTTTGCAGGTGACTCGTTACCTAGTATTAATTTTATGATTCTCATTTTGTTTGTTAATTTTGACGTTTTTCCTTTTTCTCTGGTCAATTAATTTTGTAATTTTATTTGCTCAATTTTGTTTAGTATTATGACTAAAATTTAAGAATTTAAGTTTGTTTTGTTTTTGGAGCGTCATACTAGTTTTGTTTTGTTAAGATTAAGTAAACTCAAGTTCCTGTGATTCTCAAGCTGCTGTGATTCTTCAAGTCTGTGATAACTCAAGAACATCAATTCTCAAGAAATTTCAATAAAAACGGCTCGACACTCGCCAGGAAGGGGGTGTTAGATGTCAGTAGTTGGTACTACTGCAATCAAGATCTCCCACAGTCAAGTTCTCGTCGTTTTTATCTGTGTCTCTTCTTCTTTCTGTTTTCTGGTCAAGAGGTGACGCTCATTCAACTTTGTTGTATTCAATATGGCGATACTACATTAATAAGTTTCGTTCTTATAATAAATTAGTTTTTCTATTATGATAGTGTTCAAGTTCTTTTTATGAGTTAAATCAAGTAAATTTACGTTTAGAACTGAGATAGTTGCTCGTAATTAATTTCTCTTCTAAATATAAAGATATCAAACTACAAAGACTGATTATGATATTAGAAAGTTGTAAATAGCAATGTTCCGAAAAAAAAGAACCATATACAAAACGAACACATTTTACACTCAGGGATGGGCAAGTTTGTTCAAATCAACATGAATACCGTTATTAGCGCTTCAAGGGACAATAAAATTCATTCATCCATTTTAAAATCACAAAATTAGCATCTGTCCGTCTGTGACATATGAATTTTTGACCAATTACGCAGAACAACAAGACTAACGTTATACACACAAGACCTTTATATTATGTTGCTTATGATGAACAAATTTAATAACTTTAGAAGTAACTAATTTTTTAATTCTATGTCCCTCTTTGATAATGTCGGGCTGGTAATATAAAAAACTTTTTTTCTTTCTTAGTTCGGTCAGCGTGTGCTCAGTGCCTTAATTAATCGGACTTTTTACAGCCGATTTTGTCGTTTGTTCAGAAACTGAAAAATAGTATCGCGTATTTTCTCATCAACTGTTTTGTGGTATTTTTTCTTAAATTTCGGTTTCGTCTCTATAAATTTTAATCTTTCGAGTGGGAATAGTATTGTCTGGTGAAACAGGTGTGTCTGTGAGTGTGTTATACATTCGAAAGTTTCGCGAGTTAGACTTGAAACTATTCTATTCTTTTCCAACTCGTGTACAGACTTTTTTCTACCTTAAATACCGATATTACTTTGTGTATGCGTTTTAAATGCAGCGAGTAAAAGGACACGGAAATCCGGGTAAGTATAATGTTCTATGTCCGTAACCAATTCATTTGCAGTACTACGATATTATTTATGCCCTTATGTTAACACGGTTTAGGTGGCGTACGAAATGGAACTGAAACCAACGAACACGAAAACGTAAATAATTGGACGCATCGAGTAAGAAATACTTTGATAACATTGTTGTAGCTGTCTAATGACAAATTTTATCGAACTCTTTTAATGGACCCCCTTGGAAAGGGACCATGCCATGATGAGATTTTAAATTATTGCCGTTAAGTATCATTTGATGTGTCGTCATTCGCGATGGTATGCTCGTTTTCAACTATCGTCAAGAGACGTAGAGATTAAGTTATTTCTGCTTACGTATGTATCGTTTTATTTTTCGTCATTGTTAGAGATAGACTTCTGTCCCTAGGAAGGACCGACTTCCTCATTCATTCTCTTGGGTATGACCATCGATTACATCCCTGCAACTGAGTATTTTCTTTTATGTTTGATGGATGTTGGCTGGTCATTGATTTCCCATTAGACATACATTGTATTATGCGAACTTGTTCCGGTGAAGGGTAGAATTTAAATTTGGTCGGATACAGATCCATTAAACTTGTCTATATGTTCATGATTCTAATCACGCCTTCCTCCTGACTTTCACGTTGAGTAGATGAATTTCACAAATTGTAATTATGAAAACTAAATTCGTTAGTAGATAAATGATTCCTTAGCTCTGAAGAGTACGTTAACTGTAGGCGAACAGGGATGAAATTTTGAAGCTGATTTATTGAGAGTTCTAGAAAAATCTGTCTCCTTCGATTGTCTGTTACAACTTGAAGAGTCTTGTTGCGAATAGTGATAGAAAATGGAGGATATTATAGTTAAATTTTAAGGCTTGTACTCTTCAGGCTTGAAACCTTAGTTCTAAACTTAATTCTCTTCTCCTTCAATTCTTAGTTCTAAAAAGAATACAGTATTTCGCTTTTTAGACTGAATTTCTCATTTTTTGACTTTTTTTTTCCGAGTATACTTTTGATGATTGTTTTAAGAATTCAATGATTTTGCCAGTTAATCTTTTCGGATTCTGGAGATATCTTATTGGTGGACTATGATATTTTTGTGATAGAAATTTGAGACTATCAATTCATAGTAGAACAACTGGAAAATGAATGTACGGCGATAACCCCAATTGGATTTTGATGAAGAAAAAAAATCATGAAATTAAATACTGCAATATCCTGTTCGGACTTTCCACGAATTTCATGAATTCTGCAGAAAAGGTGTAACACAAAAAAAGAAAAAAATTCTTATCCCAGACCCCTCTTTCAACCTGTAGGATTTTCCCTCGAAGATAGTAGGTCTTTGGTTTTGTTTTCTCTTCAGAAACAGAGATAAATTTTCTACGTTCGTTCTCAACATACCCTCATAATTTTCATTCTTCCATCAGTTACCAACACTATTTTAATTTTATGAGCAAAGTTTTCATTTCTTGTAATTTGGTCGACAGTTTATTCATATTTATGAAAGGCAAATAATTCTCCTAGTCATATCCTGCTCCGGACTCGATACATTTCCCAGTTAGGATTTACATTATTCTCGTGCAATTCTGCACGAGTTCGTTATTTTGTAACTTCATTTTATTTATTATGCTCCAAGAATTTTCTGTTTTATAATAATTCAGTAGTAAAAATTATGAATAGGTCTTAACTTAAAATAATTTTCAGTTTACTACTTTAGTTCTCAATGAATTCCGAAAAGGGCCACCGTTAAATATTTTTTGACATCTCACTTTTTTATTTAAGAATGTTTTCATTACAGTAATATGCCTTTATGGAATTTTTGTACTTCGAAATTTCCTCCCATAAAGTGTATTTTATTTTTTTCACCATATTTTGTTTCATTGCCATTGTTTATGTTGGTTGAAAACTGGGTCTGCGATCAATAGTCACTGTTTTGTTGGTGTTGTTCTTATTTGTAGAATTCAAGAAATTCGTGGAAAACCTAGCAGGATAATTCTATTATTACAGAATTAAATTTTTTGGTTTGTCACATTTATATCAGAACCCTGCTTGAGTTATCACTGCGTTTTCATTTCTAGAATTTTTTTGTTTTATGAATAAATCGCCTCACGTTTCTATCGCATAAATATAAATTCATCTGTAGCAATATTTTCGGAGGCCTAAAGGATTAATTTCAGAAATTATTTACTATTCTCCTTTCAAGATGAAAAAAAATCTTATCAACTCTCACAATGAATATTATGTTGGTAAATTGAAATTTTCCATGTATTCTGAATTAGACTCTTCACACAGCTTTCGTAAATCGTAGAATGCAGTCATCGAAGAAAAGTCGATTTTGCAATTTATAAAAATCTGACAACATGATGAATCCATATTGTCTTCGCATGAACTACCTACTAATTCTTTTTTGTAATGAAGAGCTGAAAGCTGTTTTCGTTTTCCTATTTTTGACCGACTTCATTTCTTCCTCTTCATTTTTTTCAATGATAAATTCATCTTTTGATAGCGTCGGCTAGTGATTAAGCCAATCATTTTGAAGATTTTTCTGCTTATATTTAAAAAATTTTTCAGCATTCGTTTCTTTCTTTTCCCTGTTTGCTAATAGTTCAGTGAAATTTTAAACTCGTCTCGTGTTTCTGCATAGTAGTTTACCTTCGTCAAAACAAATTCAAGTCACAAGTCAGTCCGTTTGACATTTTTCCTGAGAATTATTCGTATAGCCGAGGCAAATTAGCCTAAAAAATGCCTTCAAAACGATATAATTAGAAGAAAGCTTAATTGTGGTATATACGTCGGCTTCACCATTCTTAACAACCACCCGAAAGTCTCAATTCGAAGGATTTCTCTTCTCCCAGGTGTGTTAAAATGGTGGTGGGAGATGGTTTTTCTTAATTATATCGCTTAATTTTCATTTGAGCGAAAAATTGTTCAAACAAAATTGAAAGAAGACTAGAGAATCTAAAAAAAGCATTTCACTAATTGTTTTGGTTAGGTACTTAGTTTTTGCGTAAATCACCATTAAAAATATCTATTTTTCTGTAAATGCTTATTTAACACAGTAAACACTTGCATTGTAATGGATCTGTACCAAGTACAGTAAATGAGTTCAGTTCACCATTAATTTTATTCATAGTTCGTAGACCGACATATGAAGTGAAATTCTCCCCCTTACCGCATTTCAGCTCCACCTCACAACCTGACATATACTACGAGTACATACTCTGTTTCTTATACAAAATATAATGAAAAATCGGTTGAGTAGATGATACTGAAATGTGGTAATGCGGAAAATTTCACTTCACATGTTGGTCTATAAACTATGAATAAAATTATTGGTGAACTGAACTCATTTACTGTATTTAGTGTAGATGCATTGCACTGTATCTGTTTATTGTGTCAAATAGGCATTTACAGAAAAATAGTATTTTTAATGGTGATTTATGCGAAAACTACGTGCCTGACTAAATAATAAACTTTATTAAAAAAAAAAAAACGACTACGTTAATTTGAATGAGTAGCTCTTATTGGTGGATATCCCTAAATTTATGACAATAATTTTTTCAATCTTTAAATTCTTATTTTCTTCAATTACACCCTTCTAATGTTTTAATTCTCAAATATGAATAGCGTAAGACGGTCTTCGGATGGTCAGGAACATTTGAGCCTACTTCGTTAAAATCTATAGAGTAAGATACTTGTTCTGAGTGAATAAAATTCCGTTAGTTCAGGAGATAGGCATACCAAACATATAACCTCCTCCGTACACAGTCGGTAAAAAATATTGAAACACTTTTTTATAGATTGTCTAGTCTTCATTGAATTTTGTTCGAACAATTATATACTTAAATGAAAATTAAGCGATATAAACGTGAAAAACCTCGTTAAACCAACATTTTAAAATCATTGGGGGAAGCAGAAGTCCTTCGCATTGGGACTTTTGAGTGTTGTAAAGGATTGTAAAGGATAGTAAAGCCAACATGTATTCCAAAATTCAGCTTTTTTCCAATTATTTCCCTTTCAAATCTTAATTTGCCTCAACTAATAGTTGAATAAATGTGTCTAGTAGTGGGCACTAAGGAATGAAAAATTCAGGTGGTAATCAGCAGAATGGAGTAGCAGTTATTATAATTTCGTTTATTTGCAAAAATGAATACGGATTTCAAATGGAAATAATTATGTAGTTGATTAGAAAAGCTGAAAGAGTTATGCAAATACAGAAGCGATCTTAACAATCTGATGAAAACCGTGTGAAAAAACAAAAATACATAATAAATTGTACCCTTTATGGTAGTTATTGTAAATTAGATGAATGAAATGGAATTGGTAGCTGTGCCTTATCGCGGAAAAAGCTGTATGAATTATGAATACCTGCTCTGTGCGTCAAACGTAATGAATAGTGACTTTCCAAAAGTTTCAAATTTTGTGTTGACTGCAATTCGAAAATTAATTTATCAATTTTGCCCAAAATTAATACCAAACCATTCTCTAATAGCCTCTGACTACCAAAAATTTCAATCCCAAATTATTCAATGTACAGTAAAACCTCGATAAGTGAAAACTCGATAACTGAAAAACCTCATTATCTGCAATAAAATCGCCTTCCCTTCACCTTGAACGAATTTCCATGTAAATCTTACTCTGTAACTGAATGGAACTGAATAGGCATGACTCGTTAACTGCAAAAACATTTAGCTTCAACCAGCTCATTTCGTTTCCGAAACTCGTTCAGTTATGTACTCTCCCATGTACTGTATGAAGTTTGACTCTACAAGTGAAATGTTTTATTGAAAAACTCTGTTAGTGAACTACCGATTATCGTGTGCTGGGTAAACCTGTAACAACTTGATTTTTCACTACACTGGTGAGCGATCGTGTTTAATGCTATGGCGCAGAGAAAGTTGACGTCTTTATCGGTAAGTGATAAAATTAAAGTGCTTGAAGAATTGGAGACAAATTTGAGAAGTGATGTGGGTAAGAAGTTTAAGATTAGCCAATCGACTATAACTCGTATCCTCGGACGAAAAAACAAACTTCTAGCAGATTATAAGAATTCTTCTCGAAAACGGTGACGAGAAGCCGAACGTTAACGAGGAACCACCTCAATGGCAGAGATGACACAACTTCTTCCTTGTGAAACTAATGCTTCGTTGACTTTCGATGATTTCGTGCGCTTCGATGATAACGTTTACATGTGAGGTCAAGTCACTGAAGAAGACATTGTAGCTGAGGTTACAGAACCACATGAAAGTGCCGATGAAAGTGAGGAAGACGACGATGATGGCTCCCCACCTCTAAATGTTACACGACGAGATGCACAGTCTGCTCTTATTACTTTACAAAATTTTTTAGAAAGTAAAGAGGGTGTGCCCGATTCATATTTTTCATCCCTTGTAAATCTCCAGAAATTTGTAAAAAATAGTACAGTACATAAGCAATCGAAAATAACCAGCTTTTTTTCTAAGTAAATTGTATGTATGTATGTACATACATATGTAATTTTACTAAACTCTGTAACTGAAAATAAACTGTTTTTGACTCTACAAGTGAAAAACTCGTTAAGTAACCTTTTTTTCTCGCGTCCTCTATAAGTGAAAAGTTTCTTTTACTGAAAAACTCGTTAAATGAACATCAACAGGCCTTCCCTTGCAAAATCACCTATCGAGGTTTTACTGTATATCAATTATCGGTATGACAACTTGGAGGGTTTACAAAAATTTGAAAGCCCCTCCCTCCAAAGCAACTTGAATTTAAAAAACTTTAACGCAAGTATGTTGGTATTTAGAGTTTCTAACATTGCTTCAAGTTTCACTATGGGTTAGAAAGCAGAAGTTCCACAGACTCCAAAAAATAACCTAAAGTAGTAAAAAAAAAAAAGAAGAAAAAAATAATTGTTATAATAGTCACTTGTGAGAAGTCTAGAACAGGAGACGTTGTTCGCAGGTAACTTTATGGCTCCTCGTTGGTTGTGCGCATGCGCCTGAACTTGTCTTCTTTCCATAATATTGGTTAGTTTATTTTCGGATATTTCGATCTGTTCTTACCTGTTATCACTGATCCTATATTATATATTATTATCGATGTGTGTTTATAGAATTCATCAATGAATTCATGATGTTAAATTAACACAAGTTCGTCGATGAATTCTCTTTGATTTGTTTGCATTTATCGGCATTAATTCGTCGACGAATTAAGGCTGTTAAATATACCCGAATTCCCCTTGATTCTTGTGGGTTTATAGACATGAATTTGTCGACAAATTCCTTTTGATTTGTGTATATTCAATGACTGATTTGTCGATGAATTCCCTTCAATTTATCGGCGAATTAATGTTCTTAAACACAAATGAATCAAAGGGAATTTATATGCGTTTAATGGCATTAATTCATGTGCATTCAATGCCCTTAATTTGTCAACAAATTAATGTTAATAAACTCACACGAATCGAAGGGAATTTGTGTGCATCTAGGAGCCTTAATTCATCGACAAATCAATGTTACTAAATGCACACAAATTGAATAGAATTTATTGTTGAATTCTATTCGATTTGTTTGCATTTATCGGCATTAATTCATCGACGAATTAAGGCCGTTAAATATACCTGAATTCTCCTTGATTCTTGTGGGTTTATAGACATGGAATCATCGACAAATTCCTTTCAATTCTTGTGTGTTCAACGACTGATTCATTCACGCTTATAATTATCACAGTGGGATTTAAATTTCATGTTTTATAACAAACTATATGGAAAGAAGACAAGTTCAGGCGCATGTGCACAACCAACGAGGAGCCATAAAGTTACCTGCAAACAACGTCTCCTGTCTAGAACAAAATAGTCTCCCTCTGGTGGCAGAAGTTAATAGTGCTGAAAGGGTGGTCATGTATGTTTGATACTGTTTTTAAACATTAGACTAGCATTTTTGAAACTAAATATTTAATGTGAGAAGTGAAATTTTTGTTGACTAAATCATGATTTTTTTTTATTTTTGTTACTAGTATATGATGAAATTGACATTTGTTCAAAAAATAACTCCAAAAGGAACGTATGAGTGCTTCTTTCTTTATGGAAAATAGCATGTAAAAACATGTAAAGAATCACCTTGAATACCTTTCAGAAGTGATAGCACTTGACAAGCACTAACGCTCCATCATCACTGGACATCCTAATAATAAGATGGTGTTAAAAACAAGTTTTTATAAGATAAACTTTTTTTTTGGCTTTAGCTTCATGCGAAATAAACATTATTTTGTTGTTAGTTGGCTGTAGTATTGGTATGATTTTAAAATGGGAGTACGGCAGTAGTGGGTGGAATAAAAGCTTATATAAACATAAAGGTAAGAAATTTTTTTATCTAAGAATCTTCAAAATTATTTCGCTAAATTAAACACATGTACCATCTTTTGAGAGGAAAGGAGAAGCAAAAGTGGAAAGAATAAGTTATGTTAAAAACGAGTTTTTAAAAAATATGCTTTTATAATTCGAAGAAGAAAATTATGGCGAAACAGAAAATAAAATTTCTCGCTTTTTTTTCCGAGACAGAAACAAACAAAAATTAAAAAAACAACTGATAAAAACGGATATGTGGGTATGTGTGCGTGTGTCGCTACACGTGAAAGCAGCGCTGAAGTTGGTCATCCGGTGTGCTTCAACAAATTGAGTGAGTAGAATAAAAGCGTATAAAAATAAAGAAAGATATGCAGCTGTGAACCTGTGAGGCACAATTCCTTTTTTGATCAATGTCTTATGCTAGCGCAAGTCAGAGCGCTACAAAGAGTACTCAATGCTACAAGGCAGCAATAATTCACAGTCCTGCATAAATGTGTTGGAATTATCAATTAAACAGGTTTCTTGATATGATATTCTGATGAAAAAAGTGATTTCGAGTTAGACTCAAATAAATATATCTATGAAACTGGTCACATGAAAGCCTTACAAAAGAGGCTTTTATACATGAGATTAAAGTTGAATGTCGTCCATGTAACAGAATTTTCTTTGGAAGTAAGAATAATTATTTTCAGACCTGTTTTTACTTAACCAAAAAATTTGTAAATTCATAAAATACTGTAAACTTACAATTAGATCAAACTGACATGAATAATGGATAACATTGAGGACTTGGTGAATAAAAGGGACATCGAAGATGAAAGAGAAATGGATTTAGCTTGATAAGTAATCTTTTTTTTTTAAATATTTTTGCAATATTTCAATAGGACTAGTTATTTAAAGTCGGTGTATTTTTGCAATTTCTATTCAATCCTTGCCCTAAGTAAATAAGCAACTATAAATTGGTAAATTTCGAAAAAGCAGTCAAGCAAAAAAACAAAGAAACAAAAAAAATTCCAGCAAAGCTAGCCTCGTTGGGACAAGTAGGTTTTTGAGAAGAAGAATTATGAATCTTGATGGGCACATTAATTGTCTGTAAGTTCTTATACATTAATGGTATGTTATGATTGTATGAAATTTGTTAGCTGCTGACAAAATATTAGACAATGTGAAATTTATAAGCATTATTTCTGGAAATGAAAAATTAATTATGATGATAAAAGTATGATAAATAATCATATTATTTCAAATAAAACCAAAGAAATATAATAAAGTTATATATAAAAGTAAAAAAACATGAACATTGGGTTGATTTTTGTAAAAAGAAAAGTTAATGCAAATTAGGGGAAAAAAAGGAAAAAAAGCTTCACTGGAAGTACTGTCTGATCAATCCGCATCAAAATTGGTGGCATGCTACAATAAATTATAATAAATATTTGTTTTCAAATTTTGTTCATACGTTTCCAAAATTTCACATTTTATGACCAATATAAAAACAAAAATAGCAGTACTGGAAGTACCATCCTGCCGATCCACGCCAAAATTAGTCGCGTACTACAATGAATTAAAATAAATATTTATTGCAAATTTTGTGGTACTGGTGCAAAATTGAACATTTTATAGCTAAAATAAAAACAAAAATGGTGGTACCAAAAGTAGGGTCCTGCTAATCCGCATCAAAATCAATAGGTCTGGTCTTTGTCTTAGTACAAATGTTTGTCCTAAATTTCGTGTTTATGGGACCAAAATTGCAACCTGTACCGTGGGAACAAGAAATTGACTTATATATATCTATCTATCTGTCTGTCTGTCTTTCTGTCTTTCTGTCTGACTGACTAAGAGGAAGGTGTGATTTTGCCCCTCTCACCCCTCAAAAAGTTTTTAATAATATTTTTCCACAAAAACATATTGTACTCAATGACCTAAGTATACCCTCAAAATTTCATGGCTCCATATTGCCCCTTTCTTAAAATATGACGCTGCTAAAAGTTACAAAGTTCAAAATCAATACCTACCTACCTATTATACCTACTGTATTGTGAAAAAAATGAGAAAAATAGTTATTTAACTTCTTAGAGGAACATAGAGAAGTACAGAGTGAAAAAGTGTGATGGAGAGAAGGAGGCAGAAATATTGAGGGAGCAGGAGAGAGATCAGACAAAAGTATATCATAAATGAGCTGTTATTTTGCTTTAGCTGCTGCGACATGTAGTCTCAGTGTGTGCTTCCCTTATGGGAGGTGTTCAGTTTGATTCCCAGACAAGATATAATTTTTTTCAAATTTTTTATAAATTATTTTTTTACTGTGGGTGGTTAAATGATGTGAGGTAAAAGAGAAAAAAAAGAAGAAAAGGACGTTTGGAAAGCAAAGTTCTCTATTAAATAAAAATTTGAAAACTATGAAAACACACACACTTATCTCTTCTATAATGACCAAGAAATTTCCCCAAAAATACTTGCCAAAAATATCTCCACCATGTGCTAGTGTATATTTATAAGCATGAGTGAGAGAGATATCTGTTCTAATAGGAAGGTGTTCTATACTTATAGAGAAGCTAACAACCCTAAGCTAGTAGAATAATTCTCGAATTGCCTGCATCACTTGGAGAAGCAGCTAGTAGTAATACGTAATTATGTTAGTTTGAAAGACCAGAATATGATGAATGTTGACAATCCCTGGTGAATTTTGTCAGTCTCTGGAACCAACAGTTTGTATATATAGAAAAATTTAAAAATTATTTTTTTGAATTCAGAAGTATGTCTGTTTTCAGTGACATTTTGACTAATATTTTATTGGTCTAAACTTTCTATAAAAAAACAGCTTTAGCCACAGAGATACTACAGACTTCTCAGTTAGCTTAAAATCTTCTTTTGGACAAAACAAATACACTCGGAGAATTTCAATTCGCTTGGTTGAGTGGTTTTGAAAGTATGGTGTTGCAAATAAACATACACACACATACGCCTACACACGCGCGTACATAAAAATAAAAAATTTTCTATTCATATGTATTACATATGGTAAACCTGTCGACTTGACAAGGTATACTGGTGTAGTATGTATAAGGGAGACTCGACCTCATCTTCTACAGTACACCTTCAGTAGTGGTATATGCAGACTTCCAAGTCATTTTGTGTACTTTCTATGGCATTTATGAAAAAATGTGGATGAACTTGTTTGGTAGAAAATTTTATCTACTATATTGTTTGTTTGAATAAATTTTTTATAACTTTATTAGAAAAATAGTAAACCACAAAAAAACCTATCGAGGGCAGATTAAGAGGATTTTCAAGGGCAAAGAGGCAGTCAGATTTTGTGGGATATTTATGTTTGAAAGGCCTTTCAAATTACCGGATTCTGAAGAAAAATCTCTTCCCTGATATTAAGGTGAAACATCGAATTTGACTGGCCTAATAATGGATGAAGTACTTGGTTCACTGATCTTTGCTTAGATTAATATCATAGTTAGTAACTACTGTACTGTACACTAAAAAGTGAAAAACTATATTTTAAATTCAGTATTATTCAGTTATAAAATTCTGTGTCTGAGCTCGGAAGCCAATATCAATTTATTATCTAACAATTAAAATTGTAGTGTTTAGCGTTAATCAAAACATTTGATGATACGTAGATCGAAAAATGACATTCATTTGAGGCATATTTTTCATAGTTATCGGTTATCACTTACTGCTGATCGATAGATAGAGATGCTCATACTTCTGTTTATAGAATTTTCTCAAATTTGAGACTTATCTAATAATTTTTTTGTATATAAAAACCTCTAATCATCAAATTTCAGCCACGTTGTTGGTACTGGCACCGAAGAGGAAATGATGTCCTCTGGATAATTCTGGTAATTGCAGTCCGGAAGAAAATGATTTAAAATTAATTTTTAAGCCAATAAAAACAAATTAGATTTATAAGGCATGTATACAGCGGTTGAATAGTTTTTACTTTTACTTCGATGTTTTCATCATATTAGATGAAAACATTGTTTTTAGGTTCTAATAACGAAGTACAAATCAAATAATTTTATATTTGCATACAATAAAACGATCTGAGAACAGAACATTTCCTTTTCTATTCTGAAAAATGCTTTTATTTAAATTCTGTAGGATAATTCATTTCAATTTTCGATACAGTTTCGCATAGTCGATGTCAAATCTTGATGTGTACGATCGTCAAATTTAGCCATTTCTCTCTGTCTTCATGTTTTCGCATAATGTCCCAATCATTTAAATATGTTTCAACTAGAAGGAGTCTGAGGCTAAATTTACTTCAACGGCTTCTTATCAACCGATGAAATAGATAGAATTTTGTTAGAATTAGTCCTCTACCAGTAGGGATTATTTTAATAGCGTTGAAAATTTTATTTTCAAAGTCGTTATTGTTTATACAAAAAAGTTTTTTTTTTACAGTTTTGCTGGGTTTTCCTGGCTCCCAAGTTCGTTGAAAAATTATAAATGTATATAGTTGTGAGTGCTTAGTATATTTTTTCTATTTTACTTGCTCATAATTTAAATTTAATGAAGTATTTAAGGTGACCACCGAAAGCAGTACGATCACAATGCGAATCATTGGTTTTGTGTTGTTATCTCGTTCTTGTATAGGGTGTTTTTTGCATACTCTACCATCTCTTATTAAGCCGCATGTTAGCTTTCTGGTCTTTCACGTGTAGAGACAGTTGTGGAGATGTTGTTTCAAATGTGGGACTGGCCTAATTTTTAAATTCAATTTTTTTTCAATTTTTTAGTTTTTTTTAAATAATTTTAGACTTTTAACTATTTTTTATACACTTCTATTGCAGTTACTAATGCAAAAAAATGTGACGTAGTTTGAAAGATATAATGTGAAAAAATAAAAAAAAATAATGAAAAAATAAAATTATAAAAATTTTTATTTTAATTTTTGTAAATATTCGAGTACGGGTTACTAGTCTATGTCGTATAGCTTGGAAGCTTGTGAATTTTCTAATTTACACATTGTTACAAACAACATCATGCTAAAAACTATTATGATAACCTATGATTACACAAATAAAAATATCCTCTTTGACTGAATGTAGACACTTCTCAAATTTCTTCTTTCGCCTCTAACCATTTTTATGGCATTGTAGAAATGATGCGGTAGTGCATGCAAAGTACTCAAAACCCGTGTTCAAGTCACTAAAGCAATGGAATTTTTGTAATTTTTTTTCTAAATTATAAAACGTTATTTTTTAAAAACTTGTTCTTAACCTAAACTTATTTATCTTTCAGAGAGCACTAAGTTCACTTCACTTACCATTTTACATGTCCTATTGAAGCATATTTAAAAAAAAATTCATTTTTCAATTTAGAATCAACTATATTTGGTTTGATATTATAGAGTAGATCAGAATTTGTGTTAATAATTTGAATATTTCCAAAAATTGCTCAAAATCGTTTTCTTACGATTTGTTTTTGATTTTTACTTTCTTCTATGTTAAAAGTCAAGTGCTAAAATAATGGTCTCTTAGTATATGTTGTAGTTAATTTATTTTCCGTGTCATTGCTAATTATTAATATATGCTCTGGTTTACATCGACAGGTTTGGCCAATTTCTAACTACTATGGGACATCGTATCCGTATGCAACATACTGTGTAGGAGATGCAAGTGGTAATGCGTGGGCTAGTAATGAGCCAATTGCATACGTAGGTAATTATAATGGACAGCCAGCACCTGATGCTACCTCCTATGGCATGGAGGGGGTGTACAATCCTCCAGCTGGAGGACCATATGCAACTGCTGCTACCTATGGTCAGGTGGCATCAAACAACAGCCCATTCAGCTACTATCCCGCAACTGCTACCGACTACTCTGCTGCAGCTGCTGCACTCCCACCTTGGAATACAACTACAGCTGTCAAAGCTTATGAAAATTATTACGAAGACCCGGTAGCAGCGGCTGCCACCCTTAAGAACATCGATCAACGCCTGCAGAGCCTTGACATGGCAGATACAAACTCCAATAAGCTGTACAGTGGCATTAGCATGGGAGCTGGAGAAAAGAAAACAACTACGTGGGCATCAATTGCCAAACAGCCAGCAAAGCCAATGCCACAAACAAGCAGCGGAGGCTCAAAGAAGAAGGGACCTGGTATGCCACCCCCACCAGTAGTGCCCGGTCGCCACAACATTGATCTGAATCCATGGGAGTCAAAAGTTAACAGCATGGTAGCCAAAGCACCAGTTATACAGGCACCACCTCTGCCACCTCCATCGGCGATTGCCAAGACTAGTGTGTGGAATGGGCCGACATTGGTCAATGAACTACCACCACCACTGCCACCTGCGTGCGATCTTATGGCCCTTCCGCCTCACCAACTGCAACCACCACCACAGCAGTCTCAGCACCAACCACCTTTGCAATTTGATGTTAGTGCTCCACCCCCGGCTCTACCACGTAAAATAATTCCAGTGGCTTGTACATCGTCTTCTTCAACAATGTCGTCGTCATCATCGTCGGTACCTTTGACGCCATCACCGCCACCACAGATGGCGCCATCAACCACCTCAACAACAGGGGTGACTGTGCCACCTCCACTTGCGCAACCATTAATTGCTCCTACTAACCATCATTCTGCCTCAAACAATACTGCCACGGTGGAACCATCGCCTTTGCTGCAACAACAGCATTCTTCACACCTGGAGCCTACCACAACATCCAGTAGCAACAACAACAACAGCAGTGGTTACAGCAATAGTTTCAGCAGCAGCAGCAGCAGCAGCAGCAGCAACAACAACAACAACAACAACAACAACAACAATGGTAGAGGTGGTTCCAGCAGCAGCTGTAGCAACAGTAATGGCAATGGCAGTGGTAATGGAAATGGTGGTGGAGGCGGTGGTGGTGGTGGTGGTACTACTACCACCACCTCAACTATGTGTTCGGCGTCTTCGTCGCTGTCGTCCTCGTGCTCGTCGTCGTCGTCTTCAGCCTGCTCAACGTGCTCGTTGACAACCCGTTCACTGCCCCACCCCACTTCGGTGGTGGAAAAGCTGAGGGACAAGAATAACTACAATCCACGCGAGATAGAGTTACCGGCAGAGGGCACGCGATTCTTCGTTATAAAGTCGTACTCGGAGGATGACGTGCACCGCAGCATCAAATACGAAATCTGGTGCTCGACGGAGAGGGGCAACAAGCGGCTGGACGAGGCGTACGCCGACCAGCAGGCGGTGGGCGGCGCCGTCTACCTGTTCTTTTCAGTGAACGGCTCGGGCCACTTTTGTGGAGTGGCGCAGATGTGCTCGCCAGTCGACTACGGCGCCTCCAGCTCGGTGTGGGCGCAGGACAAGTGGAAGGGCCAGTTTGGAGTGCGCTGGGTGTATGTGAAGGACGTGCCGAACGCGCAGCTGCGCCACATCCGGCTCGAGAACAACGAGAACAAGCCGGTGACAAATTCGCGCGACACCCAAGAGGTGCCCTACGATAAGGGGCTAAACGTGCTCAAAATTATACACGCGTTCTCGCACACCACCTCCATCTTCGACGACTTCACGCACTACGAGAAACGTCAAGAGGAGGGTGATTCGAATAGGCGCGGCGGAAATGGTGGCCCTGGCGGTGGCGGTGGCGGTGGCGGTGGCGGAGGTCCGCACCAGGCGCTAATGCAGCGTGGAGGAGGACCTGGGGGAATGGGCGGCGGCGGCGGCGGTGCGCCTGCTCACAGACCTAATCCATTTGCCACGAGAAGTTCGGCGTCGCACAAGGTAAGTGTGTGTACCAGTGATTACTTTTTGCTGCTTTAGTCGGGTAGACAAGCCCCCTTCTCCCCTTCTTACCAAAACGACTTGGGGATGTCCGTAATGTCGGATTGAATTTAAAATTTTCGACATTTCATCCGCAAAATTGAGCCTAAGGCCAGACATTTGATCGAATTGAAAAAAAATCGATCTATTTCACTCGTTCGCCATCATTCGTTTTAATTGATCGATCGCCATATCACTTGCAATCGGTCTGTGTGATTTTTATACAAAGTGTGTGCACCATTACACTTGGTGTTGAAATTAAGTATACGTGTGTATACGCACCTTCCACGAAAGTGTTAGAAATATTTATACAATTTTTGTCTAAATGAAACACCCTCAATGTAGTTTCGTCGTCACCTTTGTTAGTAAATTGATAATAAAAAAATTTTTCTCACCGATAGGTATCAATATTCCACTCATATCTGTTGAAGCTTATTAACCCAGTAAAATGAGCGTTGAAATGGGCTTAAATTGGAATTAAAAGTAACGAAAGGCTTTACGCCTTAAATTTGATAGGGACGGTCTCCCAAATACTTGAATCATAAAAATGCTCAACCCCCATATCCTGTGCTTGACTTACAATTTTTTCAAGTTTCTTCTATAACTAATCGATTTACAATAAAAATATTTTAGTATAAAAATAATCTTCGTACTATTTAAGGCAAAAAATTTCAATACATTGTTTCCAACTCTCATATGCGCTGAGATACAGGATGGTAAAGAATGATATTTTTTTCAAAATCATAATAATTAATCCGCAATATTTTCTAATAGCCTTGGAGAATTATTGATTTGTAATGGAAATAATTTCCAGCAAAAGTTTTATCCCTAGAAAATGTTTAGGACCATTTCCCAAATACGGTAGAAAGTTAGGCGTCACCTCAAGGGGCTGAACGTCGTTGTTTTCTGTTTTTGTATGTTTTTATAGCAATTACTAATGCAATAAAATGTGATGTAGTTCTTGTACTATCATCTAGGGGCGCTGAAATCAGATTTGCTGTTTATCAGCAATCCGTTAAGCGACAGTCATACGAGCCATGTTTATTAGCATCCGCTTAAGTTGCCGCACTGCGCAATAAAGTTAAACATGGTCAAGTCGTGCAAGTAGGAGGCAAGCAGCTGGTCACACAACGCTATGCTATGAAAAAGACTAACTGGAAGCTTGTAAACACGCCTCGTGTGACTGCCATTTTACATGCTTGCTTTTTAAACACAAGTTTTGTCTCTCACCCTCAGTCACCACTATGGCATTGTGGTAGAGACGTGTTCTTTCACACCAAGTATATACTGTTCAAATCTAGGTATGGGTGGAAATTTTTTTTTTTTTTTTCTTTTAATTATAAAAGTGTATTTATTAAAAACTCGTTTTTAATCTAATTTATTTCAATTTTACTTGAAAGTGAGAGGTTTTACAAAAAAAATACTTAAATAAACAGCGTATTACGCAGCATGGTAGGAAAGTGAGAAATAATCAAGAAGTGTGAAGAGACAAGTGCTGTAACTACACAAGTTGATGATTGCTCACTCCAACCAACGTAAGATAATTTTTTAGCTCAGTAAATAAAAATTTTTAAACATAAAAAAAACCGGCATTTTCATCTCCGTTTTTAACAAACTTGAGTCATTCGTACTCATACTCCAGTCATAATCATTATGAAAACCCACTCTTCTGATGATATATATACGTGAACAACAACCGTGAACGATTCATTGTCAATCATTTACTAACAGAGAATGTTCTATGGAAATGTTGGTTTTTAACCATCACCTCGGTCGACTAGTTTGTAACTTTACTTTTATTGTCTGCGGTTTGGGACTTGTCTTTTTTTCTTTCCATATGAAAGATGTATGTATGAATATGACTATATATAGGTGTATGATTGAATTGGTTTTTTTGACCCTTATAACCACATTTTTGTATTTTTTTTTTTTTTTTTGAGGACAGAAATTGAAGAAAACGCAAATAAATATACAATCGAACGTTTATTTGTTTTTCATTTTCATAAATTCGAGAGGAATGCATAATTTTGGATACGAATCCCAACTAAATTCTAAACAATCGTAAGTTATCGAACTTAATTACGAGACAACCGTTATTCGCAGAGAACTAAAATTTTTATGACATATTTTAGTATGTTTGTTGAAAATTGTGTGAAAATTTCAGCTCAATTGTACGTTTCAAAGTCGAGATATTGCTGAAATTACGCAAATCCCCAACTAGATTTAATCTTTATCACATGAATTACTCAATCTGAACAGAATTTCAGTGATACTTCAAAAAGCAAATGGAAAATCAAGTTGAAATTTTATTGAGACATATTGATGTACATTAGTTGTCAATATTCTGAGAAGATTTGGCTGAAATTTTACATTTTATTTACAAGATATCGCTAAAATTCCAGATTGAGTGATTCATGTGATAAAGATTAAATCTAGTTGGGGATTTACGTAATTTCAGCAATATCTCAACTTTGAAAAGTACGATTGAGCTGAAATTTTCACACAATCTTCAACAAACATACTAAAATATGTCTTAAAAATTTCAGCTCTCTGCGATTAACGGTTGTCTCGTAATTACATTCGATAACTCAGATTGAATGAAATTTAGTTGGGATTCGTATCCAAAATTATACATTTCTCTCGAATTTATGAAAATGAAAAACAGATAAACGTTCGATTGTATATTTATTTGCGTTCTTTTCAATTTTTTCCTCAAAAAAAATTCAAAAATGTGGTTATAAGGGTAAAAAAAACGAATTTATTCATACACATATACATACATACATTTTTCATATGGAGAAAAAGAATGAAGAGTCGAACGGATAATCAAACAAAAGAATCAAATAGGAGCATACTCAAGTATCGTTGTCGTTCAAACTGTGTGAATATATCACATCCCGTTTTATTCCCAGTGATAAGGTCATCAGCAAAATGTCATTTTTCCACTCGTTATCAAAATGATAAACCCCTGTTTTTCGTTCTCATAGCGAATAAAAAATATTGAGAAAGGTTCCTACCATCATTTACTTCAGTGCCACAGGTGAGGTACTGAAGGCTTGTGAATGTTAGTTATACTTACGTGAAAACTTCAAAATGCAGTAATTTAAAAACTAACGGGCAGATTTAGCTCATTTTCAAAACTTTACCGAGATATATCGTAGACCCGTAGTATGCGCGTGTCAATAAAATTTTAAAAAGAAAACAATGACGTATGTTCAGCCCCCTAGGGTGATGCTTAAGTGGTAAAGATGAAAACTTTTTATCACGTGCTTGGATAAAGGTCGCAAACATTTTGCAGCCCTAAAATGTTTGCCGGAAATTATTTCCATTACTACGGATTTTCATTGTGATTTTCCTGGACTACGAAGACAACTGTTGAAAGGAAGCGATATAGCTACATATTTAATTTAATAATACTTAACGAAGAAGACACAGTTGAAATTGAAACATTATTGTCAATTGTCGCATTTTCCATAAATTTATCGCAAAATTAAAATCAAAAAAATAAATGGTCGCAGATAACATCGTATAAATGGATGAAAATTTCATTTTTTTTCACAGTTGGAAAAAAAAACACAAAAAAACACAAAAAAACACAAAAAAACACAAAAAAAACCCCGTAAAAAACAGGCCGAAGAAAATGAAAAAGGAAGAGAAGAAAAATAGCTATTTTTAGAAAAATAGGCAATAAAACAAAATCACAATTTTTGTACGAGTTGTCACATATTTTATTTTCATGATTTGAGACATTGTATAATATGTACAAGTCTGAATGAGAATATCTAAAGGGCGTAGTACCATCTCATCAGTTTCAAAATTACCAAATTCATTAATATGACTTAAAAAATGAAACAAAATACACGTTTTATACGCGCTAATTATTGCACTTTACACCCCTAAACTACAATTCAGACCTAGGAATTTTTCAAAACGAGCAAATAAAATGTTTTTAAAATTACTGTAAGTAGCGAGTACCCATTACAGCACACGGTTAGTGTAATGGTACGTAGTTTCCCATCTGAACAATACGAAAACGGCAAATCTTTCATTAATTTAGGTTTCTTATTTTATCTATTTTTGAACTGCTAAAGGCGTTAGAAACAATTGTACGGATAGTAAGTTCGTGAAAATTTTCTCCTCATTTCAACGACATTAATTAAGTTCAGCTCGCTAATTTAAATTGCGGCTGAAGAATCATCGAGTCGAAGAGGGGAGGTTTTTTGATTCCAAAAAATGCCTTTCGTTCGTTCATTTATTTTCGAACTGCTAAAGACGATAGAAAAATTGTATGGATAGTAAATTCATGCAAATTTTCTCCCCTTTGCAGCGATACCAGTCTCAGTTCACTAGCTTCAATCGAGGCTGAAGAATCATTAAGTGAAAGATGAGAAGTTTCTAGAATCCAAAATATGGCAAATTTTTCATAATTTTCTTTTTTTTCGTTTGTTCGTTTCTAAATTTGTAAAGATGATTAGAAAGCCGTTTGGAAATTTTATAAATGTTCTCCTCTTTCCGGCAATACCAACCTCAGCTCTCTAGTTTAGGGGTTAAGAAATTATTGAACGAAATATAAGAGGTTTGTTCCAAAATTGAAATGTCGCGTTTAATTTCAGTTGACAATGAACACACACACACACACACACACACACACACACACACACACACACACACACATATATATTTATTTATATATAATTATCAACTAGTCATACGATCTGACTCCTGACACTTGTAAATATCGCGTACCCCTTACCAAAAGCTAAAAAGTTTACACATCAAAAATTAGAAAGCGGTCGCACGTTCGTCCTCCCAAGGGGAAGCACAAAGTGTTGGGGTTCCCGCCTTTATCACGTTTCAAGCGTGTAAAATCTTTTATTACTTTTAATTCCATTTTAAAAACTAATTTTACCGGACTATATTCGTTTATTTGAGTGAGAAATTCACTTTTGACGGCGACCGAAGTGCATTTTTTAGTCGTACAATTCGAGTATTTGTTTTCAGCCGAGAGGCTGTAGCAGCGTACGAATGGGAAACGCAACACGCTTTTCAACCGAATTATCTTTGTCTCCTCAAAAAAGTTGAGCGTTGAACGATACGACATTCCGTTATTCCGAGTATTATCGAGAAAATGTTCGTATGTGCTCGCGCCGAGACGAAAATCTTTCGGAATCTTAATCGAATATTTTTTTTCTCAAATGCTACTGCTGCGGGTGTGCTGTAGCGGCGCACCACATAAAGACCTTCGAGTACGAATTGTTGCGTGGTTTTCAGTTTGCTATAAATGTGTGAAATAGTACCTCGGGAGTACCGTGACCCTGAGACTGAGAGGACGGTCGCCATTTGTCAAATCAATATTCTTCGTATATGCCTACGCGTATAATTTAAGCACATCGATCTTCGTATCGTCTGATTGGTGCAACATACGAATGATTATAATTTGTAATTGAAATTCGAGTTTTGAAAGTTTGGGAAAGCGTTGGTGTGCGGCAAGCTGTGTTGGAAAAGTAAGAGTTCAGCAGAATTACGTATATTAGCGAGCGTTTCAGAACTCGATTACGAAAATTCAAAACCTTAGAGGAGGGTTAAAAGCCCTCCGGAATCAGGCCGTGCTCGATAAGTACGTGAAGAAATTACAATTTGCACGTTACGTCAGCAAACGGCAAACCTCGTCTCATTATTCGACCAGTATTCTGTGAGATTTCAAAAATTTTGTCTCAGACAGATTCGTGGCATCAACTATACTGTATTTTGTAAGTAATTCGTTTATTTTGAAAATAGCCTCGCGTACGAGCGTAATGCATTTTCGTTCGAGTCGAATGGGCAAGAAAAGAAGAAAAAAAACAAAATTACGACGCGATCGTTAATTTTGTGACTTTTTAAAAAAAAAATGTTTCACTCGTTACTACCGAGAGATTACGATCTGAAAAGAGCGGATACGGAACAACGAGATAGCATTTGAAGGGTGAATAGCGAAGTAAATTAAGAAATAAAATTGAACTCGGTGTAAAAAAACGTTTTACCCGCGGTCTAATTCTGTTAGGGCCGACAAAATGGCGTTATTTCGTGCGAAGTGCGAACCAGCGAATATCATTCGATATTACGAATTCGCCTTTCTACTTAATTATTTGTCGTCTTTTGCAGGATCGAGAAATCGGTGGCGGATCGAGTTTTTCGCAGATGAACCAAAATCGCCGAGGCGGACGCAGTAGCGGTGGTAGCGCCGGTTTCACCAACCATCGAAATAATCAGTCGAATATGTTACGGTCGTAATTAGCCACAAAGTCGCCATATTTCGTTAGGTATGAGGTAGGTATAGTGGTAGGATACCACTATGGTTTGGCACTTATAAATAGTTGTTCATTTAACGTCCGAGGACTATAAAAGTAGTTCGGTAGTTCGTCATCACACACCTTCTCGCACCTGATGTCCGACAACGACTGTCGGCGACCACCTCAGTCCAGTCCTCCTGTACCTACATTTCTTCAGTACAGGAGTTCTCCAAACGCCCGCCAGGCGCGTGCAGTGATCGTAGGCTACGCCCACGATAGTAGGTACGTGTGTACGGTGTACTTCTTTTTTCGAATAAAATCATCGACGCCGTGCCCGTCCACGTCATCGGTGTCGGTATGTCGAAGGCTTACCGCAGAATTGTACTTTCCATCGGTGGCGGTCGAGACAACCGGTTCAGCCGGCCCTCCGAACCGTAATTTTCATGCCCCGCAACCATTTGCAACCATTTTCCTCGTTCTTTTAGTTTCCTGCTCCTCTTCCTCCTCCACTTCATCCTCCTCCTCCTGCTCCTCCTCCTGCTCCTGCTCCTCCTGCTCCTGCTCTTCCTGCTCCTCCTCCTTCTCCTCCTGCTGCTGCTGCTGCTCCTCCTCCTCCTCCTGCTCCTCCTCCTGCTGCTCCTCCTTCTCCTCCTCCTGCTGCTCCTCCTTCTCCTCCTCCTCCTTCTCCTCCTCCTGCTGCTCCTCCTCCTGCTGCTCCTCCTCCTCCTCCGTCGGTTGACGACTCTGTCGTCCTCGTAAAGTGTGATTTTGTTGCGAGAAGTTGCGTCGAAATTCGACCGAATCGGTTCGCGAACGCCGGTCGCCGGACCGGAATTCTTTTCTTGGTTCGACTCGTAGGCGCGGACCTGCTTCGCAAAGCCTTCGAATGTGGTCCGCACGTAAAGAACGCACGCTTCCGGTGGGTCAATCGTGAATTTTGCACTTTTGCCGGCCGACAGGAAAAGTGCCGTTCGATGTACGTCTGTAAGATGAGACGAGGAGAAAGTCTGCCTCGAAATAAGCGGTACGAAATGTTTCGTTATTTTAGTCGAGTACGAAATTCAGGCGTTCTTCTCAACCAACTTTTTTTCGTCGATTCTCCACCCCCTCCCTCCCAAAAAAAGTATGCGAGAAAGAAAGAAAGAAAGTAAGTAAGTAAGTAAGTAAGTAAGTAAGTAAGTTTGTTTAATTCTTAACGAAGGAGAATTTTATACGTAAAACAGAATACAGAATATTCGACTTTTTTTTTGTCAGACACAAACCGTAGTTATATTATAATTTTGCAATTAACGTATCTAAATTCTTGTTAACCCGATGATGACTGCAGTTTTGTTTTTTTTGTTTTTTTTGTTTTTTTCTTTTTTATAAGTCTAACGTGGCAGTAAAAGTCACCAAACTTCTTCAGTGAGTCGCTTCTCATCTTCGAGTATGTAGTACTGGACCAGTGAAGCTGCCATCTGATGACGAGACACGCCGGCGAAAGAGTAGGCAACCGCGTAGCGTACCTTCGGCGCGTATTTTCGACATATTTTGCTCGAGTTGACAAATTCTGAAGACAGGCGATAAAGACCGGCCTTAAATTCGCGAGGATAATAGCGTACGTAAAGGCGCAAAGGTACGCTCTGGTTGCCTATTCGGCGCCGGCATCTTTAACCGCAAATCGTCTCTCTTTACTGGTCCAATAAACGCTATATATATACTTAGTCGAAGCTTCGCGTACGAAGGAAGACTAACCCGTAAATCACAAATTTTTAAATACTTGAAAATTTTTACGTTTCCCCGTTAGAGCTGTTCAAAAATCGATTAAAATTTGTTTGGATGATACGCGGTGAAACCTGCTGGAATTCGCTTTCCCGGAATTATTTAAACGCGAAAATTCGTAGTTGCGAGAAAAAAGAAAAGAGTTTTTTTTCTTTCTGTTTTCATAATCGAAACAAAACGCCGGTTAT
>WOFM01000473.1:440533-516008 GCA_011428145.1 Ericerus pela
CTCTCTCTCTCTCTCTCTCTCTCTCTCTCCCTCCATCTCCATCTGCATTTCCATCTTTATCTCCATCGGCAAATTGGGTTTTCTAGCGAAGCATTGTTGCGCTTGAGTTTTTTTCGCTATAAACTCGCTAAAATTGTCGATACGGAAGTTAACCATTCCAGTATGGTATTGATTTCAATCGACGTTCTGCCGTAGCCTGAAAATGAAATAGGCACACCTATGGCTACCGCTACCTTTTTCTGCCTACTGAAAATGAAAATTTTCAAACAATTCTGCCCCATCGTAGGTAAGTTTATTCGAGTTGTACTGTGAACTGTTGATTAGACCTTCCGCCGAGCAAATGTCGCCGTAATATTAGCCTACGACTGACCGAATCGCCATGCTGACGAATATAACTACAGGTTGGTTTTGTGTTTGCGACGAATTTTATTTGCTGGCGCCACGTCGTCGTTTCATTTGTTTGGCCACACTTAGGTGTTGAAAGGGTGGTCACTAGGCGCGGTTATGACACCGTACGGCGCCTACTCGAGAGGAGGCGTGAACCGGTGTCGGATCGGTGTCTGGTGTCTGGTGTCTGGTGTCGGCATTTAGGTGCGACTTGGCCATTCTCATGGTGTGGTACGCGTAGCCCTGCAGGGTCAGCGGTCGTATGCCTACGCGTGACGAGAGAAACCGCATGAAGAACAACATCGAAATTTGGCGCGGAGACGTCGAAGATGTTCGCCATTTCAACCAAACGGTAGCTGAATATCGTAGGCAGGCTACACCTATACCTACGGCTGCACCTACGGGTGTACCTACGTTGTAAATTCTGCTGTGAAATGCGGCCAAGAACTGGCGAAAATGTATTTTAGCGAAAGCAGTCGGCCAAAAGTTTTCTGACCCTGTCAACTGTCGAAGGAGTAGAGTATGCAGTACGCCGGTGGTGTTCGAAGTGAATCTTTGTTGGGGTACGACAGCGAAGGGCGAAATGCGATTTCGTTTGAGAACCGCCGAGCAGCCATACCTGCCTATCCATCATCGTTAGTATGGACTATAATAATCTACGTATTGTACGACCATTCGGATACCTATGTAGTGCATTGTTCTTTTACGGCTTAAACCATAAACCTACCGTACATATAAATATGATATCGTGCTACGAAAAACAATATACACATATACGTATATATATTACGTCTTTAGGTACGCTGCCTCACTCTGCGGAGGGAAGTGTTGAATTGTTAAAAATAAATATTTACGCACATGGTGTCTCGACTTTACATTGTCTATATAGTTTGATATCCGACTTACGAAGCAGATTTTATTTGACTTGGATTTCATATAGGCGTAGGTACAATAAAATATGGATAAGGCCTACTGTTCAGACCACGTTTTCTTCGATATGACGTTAAATAATTTCCACATTGTATTTTGCATAGACGCCGACTTTTGAAATCGGCTGCGGTTGCACGATATGAACATTTTTTGAATGTGATTTGAATTACGAATCACGAATCCTTTTCAGCCGAAAAAAACGATCCGAATCCCACTTTTTTCACGAATCCTGCCCACTCTTGCTGCGGGTGCACTTGCGCCGCGCATCCGAGGAAGTCAGCGCATATGATGGTTTGCAAATAATTATAACACCTAATCACGTCGAAAATCAAATTCGAATAAAAAGAACGTACGTAGCTTCAATTCATGAGCGGAAGGTGTGGATAGAGTACAGACATAGCGATCATTGAAAGTTATGTGTTGAAATTCGTCGAATTATTTTCTTCTCCAGTCGCCATTTTCAAATAGATTCCAAGGGAGGAATGTTATATATATAGTACCTAATTGGTATACCTATAGATGGGTTGCTGAAGAACATCGTGTCTTTGTTTTCCTTCGTATTGCTATTAGTGCCTTGGTGCTTGGTACCTTAGCATCATTTCAGCAAAAAACTGCAATCACCTTGATTCCTGGGAACATTTTTATTTTGGGAATGGAAACACGAATTTTTAGGAATTTGTTCCCAAGAATGGGTGTCAGGAATTCCTGTGCCCATCACTGGCTATCGTCTGTTGTACAGCTCTCAATAAAGTTTTATTGTTGATCACAAGTACAAGGGTTTACTCTTTGACTACACATAATTATAGAAATTAGTACTGGACCACTAAAGATAAAGCCCTACAGATACGAGTCTGGTAATATGCCATTTTTTAACCAACTCATAAACGAATTCATTGATATTTATGTTAAATTTGAGATTTTACGGTTTTAAATTTTTTCATCCAATCAAATTTATAGAAAGTAAAACACATGGTGTGAGCAGCGCTATCTACAGATTCGACACCAAAACCACTTTTATATCGTCTTCACCAGATATACATCCTTGAAACAAGCCCCTAATCGTTATCATACACATTACTCAATTTTGTGGGATCAAAATATGCAATCAAAGGATTGTTGAAGAAACCTTTACACGTAGAAAGTTGAAATTTTAGTGATACATTAACATAATTATGGTTGTTGAAAATTCTGTAAAAATTTCGCTGAAATCTTACTATAGGTACTTGAAATATAGCTGAAATTCTGAAAGGATTATGAG
The DNA here is from genome assembly GCA_011428145.1 of Ericerus pela. NCBI lineage: Eukaryota > Metazoa > Arthropoda > Insecta > Hemiptera > Coccidae > Ericerus > Ericerus pela. Next base: position 443,109 of record WOFM01000473.1, read on the forward strand.
AATTAAACTGCGGATGAAAAATGGCGTTATGCCGTATTTGTAACTACAAGTAGGGCTCTAGTAAAGAACGATGATTTGTGGTTAGACATGCCGGCGCTAAATAGGTAACTACAGATACCTTTGCTATGACGTTCTTTGCTTTGTGTTTATGCACGCTATTATTGTGAATTTAAGAGATGTCTTTATCAGATGTATTCTAAATTTGGTGAACTCAGCAAAACTTCGAAAACACGCAGAAGGTACTTCAAAATTGTCTACTTTCACGCCGGCATGTCTTCTCATAAAAAAGTATAGCCTACTGATCTTACATAGAGCTTTACTGGTCCAGTACTATATACCTAATAAATTAACGTTCATTTAAGGCAAGTAAAAAAAGAATATATATACGTAAAAATACGTTTATTATTTTGGTATGACCCTTGAAACGTTTGTTTCGACAAGTTTCATCGGATTAAAATGAGGCCTGGCTCAGCCAAGGCAAACAATTTTCAGGCCTGACACGTGAGTCACGCCAAAACAGTAGAAAATATACCTTCGTTTTATTCGACAAGTCAGCAGAATATCGTAATAAATTTTTTGTCAAATCGAATTTCCTATATTTGTTTCAACTATAAAATAGCGGGCAGAGCACGGAAACACGTATATGCGGCACCTACAATCTCAGGCCTGGTTAAAATGTGTTTGAACCCGTCCTAATAAGATCAGTTGTACAGCTTTTCGAAAATAATTTCTGGCCTTTGGAAGCAGTGTCGAATCCAAAAACAAAATGAGAAAATTGGAAAATTCCAAAAAAAAAAAAAAAGAAAAAAAACCAACTAAAAAAATGAAAATACGACCGCGGAATTCTCATAAAAAGTGTAAAAATTAATTAAAGAGCAAAGAAAAAGATGAACTGCACTAAAAATTTTGTCATTCCTCCCAAAATGACGTTCTGGATCCCCCACTGAGCTTCTTTGTATGTCAACACTAGAATATTCGACGGTAAATCATCAATTATTACGTTAATTAATGGAAAATTGTATCCGTTTGGTATTAGCGAGATATTTTCGTGTTTAAACATCAACTCTTAGTGAGTACAGCCACAGCGGCGTTCGCGTAGGTAGTTTTATGCTGTGTTGGTGAAAATTTGGGACTGGGAAGTGGGATCAAAAGTTACTTCTCGTTATTCGTCGTTGTCCTTTTTGAAATACCTACCTGTGTTCAAGAAATTAATTCCTAGTAAATCCAAATAGGATCGTACAGAATTAAGACAATTTTATTTTTTTTTGCTTCTTTCACATTATAATTCCACTTGGGCTACTGCGAGTATTTTCATTCATCCAGTGTTTTTATATTAGGCAAGTCACCGGATCTATAGGGTCACATTTTCTGTCACAACTGCAGACGCACAATACTCCATCAGTGAAATATCTTCGGTGCCCTCAAAGGATGATTAATGCGTAGAATTGCTGAACTGGCCTGACTAACTTAAAGCCTAATTTTTTACACAGAATAATTGTTACCTATCCACAACAAAAAAAGAGTTCGGAATGGAATACGAGCATTCACGCGGTACCTACACTATATACACTATATATATATATATATATATATATATATATATATATATAATTAAGTAACCAATATGAAAATTTGTGGTGGTAAAAATGGACTTATTTCACCATTCTTTTGCACCAGTAAAATAGGTAATTGAAAATTGAAATAATAAGCAAGCGATGTCGAATGCAATGCGCGTACAGATTGCAAAAAGCCGAAACCGAAAGTAGATCGGTTTTGTTTGGTAAATTCAAAAGTAAATTCCAAACCACTGGAGGGGATCCACAGACAAACTGGGGCAGGGTCCCTCCTTGTCATCCCTTCCAACTGCGCCGTTTAATTTTCTGGCTGTATTTGGCGACAACTTGAATTGCGCCGTTTCTGCGTTCTTTCTTCTTTTGGTGTACGTACCCCGAAAAATGACTATTGTGCCTCCGTTGCCTGTAGAATTCATAACAGACTTTCTTGGACTAGAATTCATTGCACGCGAGAACATCAGTATTTCACAACTAATTTTTATGAATGAAATAACCACAATTTGAGCAACCACCAAATCAAGTGAAGAGCAGAACGATAGCAGCACGGTTACCGCCCAGTTTCCTGACTTTTGTTTTCTTCTCAATATGAAAATCTCAAATGATTTTCGAAATAAATTCTAATAAGATAATCAGGTCTGGAAAAAAGTAAATTTACTTGTCTAACAAACCAATAAAATTTCTTCCGTCAATTTGTCACTACAAAGCGATGCGGAGAAACAAGATGAGGTGGGTATTTAAATTTTTTTTGTTTTTTTTTTCAAATGCGAGAAAGACATTTATTGGTAAACAAAGAAACCGACCACAAATAACTTCCTTTCTACTATTCTTGGCATGTCAAGTTTTTAAACCGTTACGATCATTCATCGCTTAGGCAACAAAATGAGAAAGTACCTTAATTTACGTTCCACGAAAATGGTAGGATAAACAACCGCATGAGAAACACACATTCGTAAAAACATCAGTTAAGGAAAATATCGTCATTCGGGAAAACGGAATTTGGACAGCGTACGGCAACGTGCAGACCACATCGCGAAATGACCTACGGATAAATCGGCGCAGTTGGCATCGAAACGATGGGCAGGAAAAATCTGGAGCGAACCTACAATCGGTAATCACGGGAAATAAATCGGCACAGGGTTATTAAAATTCTATAATTTACGTTGTACAAAAAGTTTTCATTAAATAAGAGAAGGAAAAAAACGAGAAACAAACGAAAACGGAGGGAAAAAATGCGAAATTATAAATTAATAGTATACATATATTGAGCCATACGAAAATAACAAAAACGTCATTTAAAAAAAAAAAAAAAAAAAAAAATGTTCTTTAACAAGAGCTACGAGAGGGAGGTAAGTAACAAGAAATACGATACCCAAGTAATCGGCTTCAGTTGGACCTCAATTCTCCGAAAGGTTGTATTAAGCAGCGAAATTAAAAAGTAGGAAGACACTGTTCCATCGTCAGATACCTACCCATAATTATTCATTTTCACATTAACTTGGATGAAAGTCGTAGGGTTGCGAGAGTCAATCAACGTAACAGCCACCAAAAAGGATGGATTTAAAAGCAATTACGGAGTAACATTTGGATACTATGATTATGATTATGATGATGATAACGATGATGACGATGATGACGATGATGATGATGAAAATGCGATGGGCTAAAAAGAAGCAATCGTGCGCACGATTATTAATAAATATTAAACAAAGAAGCTGCTATGTTGTCGTTAAATACGTTGGTTAAAGGCAAGCGGGAAAGTAGAATCGGTAGGTAGGCAGCAATAAGAAAACGGAAGTGAGGGGAAAAAACGCAAAGTATATCACAGGATGCCGAAAAAAGAGAACAAAAGAGCAACACTTCATCGATTTTTTTCTCCTATAGAGAAAGTCCGTCGCCCGCTGAATGTATTTCGCTATTTGTGGCAAATTAAAGTTTAAACATTACTTCACTGTATCATATATATGTTATACATATGAATTTTGCAGCAGAAATCAACAACAATTTTACAGATGTTTGTTGAACTTGGTTGTAGCTCGAGGCGGCAACCTTCGATCATTCCAGTGCGGCAATTTTTCGTTACATTAAAATTTCGATGCGAATGCTTTATTTTCGCTGAAATTGGAGCCAAATTTGAACTACAGAAATTTTATGTCAATTATGCAAAATTAGTGCTCCAGCAAAAAATTCAGGACGTGGGAAACGCGGTGACAAATTACTGTTTTTGGCCCACCAAACACCGAATGAGGGAAATGCAAAGTCTAAGTGCAGCACGAAGGTAGGTACATCCACAGAGTATTAAATACAATAGAAGTATGCCCATTTACACGCTGCTACGAAAAATGGCATCACTTTCGAAGTAGTGTCCGCATCCTTTCGGTACCGAATTCAAATTTGTTCGCCCATATTCCGGCCCACTGGCAATTTTTTTTTTTTTTTTAAATGATTGAATTAAACGAACGAATAAATAAATATAACAAACAATTCAGAAATCGTATCAAACGGAATTTTGTAGACTAAAATGAGACGTAAATTGTACCATTCCTTAGAAGTAGGGATACTTCGTTTCAAAAGAGGTGCCGTTTTTCGTTTCGCATGCGTCTTCTATTATATTTAACACTCTGTAGATACACCTAGGTACCTACTGAACTGCCGTTTCTGTCCTAAGTTTATCGGAAATTATAATTTTTATAAATGAATTTTCTTCATTAATTGAGGGAGAGTATACACCATTATGGTCTCGAAAAGTATTGAAGACGGATGGTTGCGCTTTCATTTGTTAAGAGTAAAAATAATAATAAAAAAGGTTATTGGATGTTGGACCTCCAATGATTAACGACACGTTTACATTTAAACCCAAAATTATACTGAAAAACTCGACGTGTCAGCAAAAATTTGATAATGATTCATCAAACTTGTCTAGTTTCGTTGTAAGATTGAAACTGTTCCCAAAATAGACGGACCTAATACACTTTATGTAAACAGAAAACGAATAAAATGGCGGTTTAGTAATTCCACTCACTGAAAACCACTTATGGCCAGCTGTACAAAAACGAGTTAACTCTAACCTCAGGATTAAGCTTGATTCAACAAGTTTCATCTGCGATTAATACGAGCTTAAACCAGTCGAATTTACTCGGATTAAGTTCTCCATTGTACAACCGGCCTTCGTGCAGAAAAAGTGAGTTCCTCCTCTTTATAAACGGAAAATTACATTATAAAAATACCGACGAGGATCTCATTTAATTAACAACAAGAAATATTAATATTAAACACAAAAAAAAGAAAAAAGAAAAAAAATCGATTTTTAATAGTTGGCTAATAATATTTAGCCAAATTATATTCGAAATATTACAGTAGCTAAATGTTTATTAGAAAATCAGATACTGTGAGACTTTCGTTTTTCATACGGGCCCGCGATTTTCATTCTAGCAACACGAAACAAAATTGTTAAACTTTCACAAAAAGATTAACAATAGATTTTCGACAGTCAGATATCTACGATTGTACTTTGCTGCGGTTACACAAACCGGTTTATTAAATTATTTGTACGAAATTCAAATTTTATAATAAAGAGTTTCGTTTAAATGAAAAATTTCACGAAAATCTTCAGTTAGCATTAAAAACCAGGAAAATACAAAGGAATGAATCAATGAACAAACTACTTTTGAGAAAAAAAATGAGCATGATATTAAATGACAATTTTGTGTATGAAGCGATTCGGAACATCAGAACAGGGAAAAAACATGGCTTTTGCCACAAACTAAGAATTAATTATTTTCCTTTTCATTGACTCTGGTGAGAAAGAAAAATTTTTCAAGTTTCCATGAAATTTTGTTATCTTTAAAAATAAATGTTTTCATTCGAAGTTTGAAACGACGAAATCGGGCCGCGTATGGATGTAAGCAACTTTAAACGAAGCACAAATACAACGAAGTGACTTCTCATCGGAATTTCCCTCATATGAAAAAACGTACTGAAAAAATCAAAGATTTGAGCATGAATTCTTGTAACTTTCAACGAATGCCTGTAAACAAGTTTAAGGGGAAAAAAATTTGATGAAAACCTTGAAAATTTTTTTAGCATTCCCCGATCCAAATTCAATTTCAAGTTAGTCTCCATTAATTACAGCGAGAGGAGAGCGAGCTGAAAGTCTCATAGTAGGTAGTTTTTTGACGTTAATTTTACGCAGAACTAGGCATTCGAGTGGAGGGGGCAGCGGCATTATTTTCAACATTATTAAGCAAAATATTATCGAACATTTTAAAGATAAAAATGTCTTTGTAACGTAAGGAATGTCACCCCACACAACAGTCGTCTTGGCGTTTTACATATGGATACAAAATAAAGAAAACTGTCTCAAAAAGTAAGTTTCCACCACAGTGAAAAAATATAAAGAGGAAAAAAAATTGCCACACGCAAATAACACGCGACACCGTTATCGATGATTACCGACGAAAAATAAAAATAAATTGAAAATAAAATAATCTTCCAATAAACTAATACCTACTCGAATGAAATAAAAAACAATGGGATACAGGGGAGTCGGTTCATAATACTGTAAATAACTTAAAGCTTGTTTGAACGACAAAAAAGTAAGAAAAAAAAAACATAAAAAAAAGCAAACAAATTGACGAATAAATTACAAAATACGGTTTTCACGACGACGACGAGAATGCACGAAAGACACATACAAACACACACACATACGCACGCAAGCACACACACACACACACACGAAGTACAAAACACGATATAAAATGTAGAAAACAAAGAAAAAACAAAAAAAAAAAATCAGTAGGGAGTTTTAGATCATTTTTGGTAAAGTGGCGAATATACCGTCGAAGCATTATGGGCCACCGAGTAGGTCGACTGTCGCACACTTTGGTACGCATTTTGAGCGACGCCTCCGTTGCTGCTGGGCGACAAGGAGTTTGACGACAGCGAGCTGGCGACGGTGCACGTGACCCGAGGCAATAAAGGCTGCAATCAACAAAAATAAACTGATAATACGTTCACATGAAATAAGTTATCGACGAGAATATTAATTTTAAAATTTGCATAAAAGAATTATAAAATTGTTTTCATTAGTGTTTCGGATTATCATCTATTCTAACAGTAATACTTACCTGCTGCCAATCTATCAATAGAATTTAAAATATTGCCAGAAAATATTCTTAGCTATATTGTACGACTGAATCAAGTTCTTCAGTTTTCGTCGAAAGTGCAAGTATTTTTCAGTTTTTGCCTATATTCACATTGCCCTATTTTCCTCAATTCTTATGTCGACTAACTAAGAATTTCGACTACTGTCAATTTTTCTCACAACATAATATACAAAAGGACTATCTTCGAAAAAAATGAATTTCATGAGCAGTTTCCTCGATGAGGTTGAATTTCGCATAATACGCGCATCTCGAAATCTACTCCACGGTCACAAAGTGAACTATTTTCACCGAGTACGTTCCAGAAAAAACAAACACACAACAAAAACAAGAGGATGAAAATAAGGTGAAAACCTACCCTAGGTGATCGCGCGACCGTCGAGATTTTCGCATGGGGACGATTGAAATTACCCCTCGGTATCGAGTGCGATGAGACTACGGGGGTACCGACGTTCGAATACGAATACGTCGAACCGGATTTGTCATATCCGTTCGTCGGGTAACCGTTGCTAATCTCACTTTGCATCATAATTCTCTGCAAGAACGAAACAGAAAAAAAAAAGGACGTTTGCACCCATCGATTAGCACACATTGGTATTAAGTGCAACAAACGAGAAGTAGTTCGTCGTAATCGTAGTAGGTAACCGTAATGGTAATAAAGTACGAGCAATCGTATTACAAACTACTTTCTACATTTACAGACCGATGTTCACAGCGAAACGGTGAAAAATTACGTAATAGTTTGCTCACAGGAAATCGTTCCACCAATTTGAAGGATCAAAAAACCAAAAAACCAAAAAACAAACAAAAAAAAAAAAAAAAAAAAAAACTGTAGACAGATTGTAATAGAAAAAAGTGCATCGGATTTTTTTTGTTTTTCAACTTATACTCATCGAATTAATTGGGTGCGGCTCGTTTTATCGACTGGCTTCTATGTAAAATTTGCTCTTCGAAAATTGAGAAAACAAAATTAATTCCAGCAACAATTCGTTCATTTCACATTTACTGTTGGGGAAGTATCTGGCAACTAAATTATAATTATTCAGTAATAACCGTGGGAAGAGATAAATTTAATCTATTTGTATATTTTTTAATGATACAAAACGTAACCCCTTAAAGAAAATAAAGAGAACATAAAATGCTGAAAATGACAAATGACCAATTTTCTATACACTTCATTAAAAATTTACGGACGATAAACTAATATCAATTCTTTACGCTTACATAGAAACAGGAAAATATAAGTTCGAAGAAATAAAGAATTTTTCCTTGAAAGAAAGAGAATAAAAAACTGATTTGAGTAAAAAAATGAACGTCAAATTTCAAATTACAACCTAGAATGAGAGGAAAATTAAAATATTTCCACATTTTATATTAATGGACTAGAATAAAACATTCTCTCCTTTCAAGTTGTAATTTGTGATTGGATCATTCTTTACATGGATCAATTTTTTTTTTCTCAAGAAAAAACAACGGATTCCTTCAAGTGCCTATCAACTTTCGATCAATTACAAGTTTAGTTTCGGAGAAAGCCAAGTCACTTTTTTGTTGCCAACACAGAAAAAAAAAATACTACAATGAAAAAAGTGGATTTCTGAATTCGAGAAATGGCTCAATAATTTACTATACTGCAAATTTATTTTCTGTCAATTATCAGAAATGTGATATTCTTCTCAAAAAATTACGTGTTTTTAAATTATGAAAGTAAAATAAAACTTTTTGTTATGTTTTCAAAAAGAATTGTCATGTTGAAAAAAAGGTAATGAAATGATCAAAAATTCGCAAAAAGTTCTCTTATAAATCTTACATCTAAATTTCAAGAAAATACGATCCGAGGCAATTTTTCTTATTTTCACCCGACTACGGCATTAAAAAAAAAAAAAAACTGAAATCTTTACTGCTTTTATTTTTGTAGCGGATTGGCGTGAAAAGTTAATTTCGGCAAACAAGTATAATTCTAAATAATCAATTATTGCTATTTTTTTTTTTTTTTTTTTTTTTTTTTTTACAATATTATCCCATACCTCGACTAGTCCCGAATGGCGACAAGCGTAGCCCTCCACCGAATCAGGTACTCATTCGCCATCGAGATTACGAGCTTATATTCATTGTAAGTAAAGCCCCTGGAACAAAGCATACCATGCCTGCGAATTATGAACGGCTAAAAATAATTACACGGGCGCAGGATGGAACGAATTAAAACACAGTGAAAGACGTAGCAAATTTTGCGAGACTAAATGTATTCTACATCCACATAAAGTTGACTGAATTTTAACAAGGATGACCACTCAGTCTGTACGAGTCAACAAAAACTATAGGCAAGGACTGCACTTGGTACGAAAAATAACTAAATGGACAACCGCTCCAAGAGGTTCCAGACTGAACAGCTCCTTTTCACTATGTTTTTTCAACTATTACCCATCTTCCACCAAAGGGAAAACCAGCCCGACTAATTCTGGCGTCAACCATGCGGAAGTATCGAATATTTTTGTCGAAATGTGTTCTCTGACGTGTCAGCAAAATGAAACAAAAAACCCATCACAAAAAAGGTGTGTTCAACTTTTCATCACGCAAATTGAGCGCCAATGTTAAGTTTTTCCCAAATAACTTTTTTTCATTCATTTTTTAACTGAAAAAGGATAATGCTAAAAGAAAGAGGAGGATTGTATTTGGAATGCATAAAAAAGACACGCAAGACACTTTTCTGTCAGACTAAATATGTAGATGGTAAAATCATTTTTCGACTGAGGTCAAATGGAAACATCGACATGCATGTATGTAAATTCTTGATAACACGATAACTGCTGTAGTTTTCATCCGATGGGGTTAAAATTTAACGCATAAATGGATTCCACATTAAAAGCAGACTCTTCAATAAAAATATTATGCCAGTCAATGGTTCGCGCCAGAGATCCAATTTGGTGCCGTTTTTTGGCATTCTCTTTTCGGCATGGTGCAGGCCGCCGGGTGCCATTTTTTCATTAGGTACGCGGACAGCTACTTTAACAGAAATAAATTCTGTCAACTTCGGCTTCAATTGATTCACTTGTACTCCAACTACTGGTGGTCAAATGTAATTTAGCGAGATTTTTGGTTAATGACTGCAAACTCCCAGCTCTATTCTCACTTGAAGTAGTGGTCATGAAATTTAAGTCATACTTTTAAATTATTATATATAACAATTGTACAAGATCTGGTCCCAAGGGTACGATTGGTCCGAAAGGGAATGGAACAGGGAGCGCATAATCATCAACAAATAAATCACAATAAAATGTCAAGAAAAATTTATGCACCAATCGAGGCAAGCCAAAAGCAAAAATTGAGAGAAGTTATTTAGATATACATTATAGAACCGATCTATGAACTAATTTTCACTTCTATTGAAAAAAAATTGCACCAAATATTGTGCGACTAACAAGAGGCACAAAACTGGACGTCACCCACGGTCGCGTCCAAATGACGTCAAATTTTACCAAGCATGGCTGAAGATTCTATCTGAGCATCCAAATTTATCTTTATCGAAGATAAAAATTACGGCAGTTATAACGTCAACAATAATTTACCGAAATACTTACGTAGCAAATCTTCCTCTTTCATTTCACAAAGTACTTTTTTGAAAAAAATAAAAAATTTGAACATCTTTTTATGGAATAGACTTTCTGGTTTCATGTTCTTCAAACATCAAAGAACATTTTCCACCAAAATTGGCTTCAGGAATAATTTTTTCTAAATAGGTAACGCATATTTTCAATCCAATATTGCTCCAATGAAGTAAAAATAGAAAGCCAATCGATGCGAATATTGGAAAGGTGACGAATACGCAGTGATTTCTGTAAGAAGTTTTCAGGGGGTGAAATGTTCAAATTTTCCGACAAAAAACATAAGAAACCACTTCTTTTTTCTAAGTTTGCTTGTCAAAAATATTCGAATTTCCCAACTGACTGTTTTGAGTTGGAAGGTGACTCATCCCCATCACGATCGGGACGTTCTTGTGAATACGGCGCATATTTCGATTGTCAGAATTACTGATCATTATTCTGACAGAAACGACGACGAAAACGTCAGATCACGAGATAATGGATCCCAGGTCGCATTGATTGGTTCCCGAAATTTTGTCACTTCCATTGAAATAAGGACCTGAAGATAAGTCGCAAGAAAGAACCAAAGAGGCGACTTAGTCGATAGGGACTAAAAAGTGACGTGCAGGGCGAACTAACGATTATTTTGGATGTAAACTGAGAATCAATAGATTCGAAATTTTTGCAATTAAAACAAAACTGAATGGTAAGGAAATATGAAGAGTTGAAAGTTAACGAGCTGGAATGTTCTATATTCAACAGGCTAAAGCTACAGCAACTCAATCTCAATTATCCAAAAATATATAAAGCAGTAAGTTTAGAATTAGTTACTTAGATGGACATTGAACGAAGGATGAAAAGGAAGAAATTACCCAACACCAAACTATCTTCGCCTGATCACAGCCACCAAATAACCACTTAGAATAACCAGTAAGAGGCGAGGAGTAAAAAAATTAATTTTAATTATTCAGCATGGCGTCACCGATGAATGTAACTATCGAAAAAACTTCTGATACTATAATTCGATAGTTGGCATTCTTAACAGTCGATGTATGAACAGACAATCATTTTATTGTTTTTCATCATTACTTACGTACATTGACTTTTTTTCTCGTTTTTGTTTATTATTTCAATCATTTCGAGATAATCGAAAAAATAGATTTAAGTAAGCATTTAAACTAAAGAGTAATTCTAGGCATTCAGTAAAAAGAACCAAATTAATTTTCAACCATCGCAATCGTTTCGATCTAAATAACTCAGAATTATAATCGTTCGATCTCAACAACACTTACGATAAAAAACTTCAACATCAATTAAAACGGAGTTTTAAGATAATATGAAGGAAAAAAAACACCAGATTGTCTCTATAAAATTTCGAACATGAAGCGTCAAATGTGGCGAACTAAACCTTTCGCTGATCAATCAGCCGAAAACCAGTTCAAATGTTAACATTTTGTATACCGAGATTATTCAAAAAATGTACAACTGGCAATCGTGCAAATACCATCATTACGAATCGTGGACACGACAAAATTAATGTATTTAAAGAAAGAAAATATGTACATAGATCTAAGAAATGAAAGAAATTTGAAATTCCCAACACCCATCACGGTTTTTAAACAAGCGTCCCACATCCGAAAAAAGAGAAACGTAACAGAATTTTATCACAGCGAAACGGCTCACGAGCAAATGGACGAAAGAAACACCAAATTTTTGGGTCTTTGTTTTTTTTTTTTTTTAAATAAAAATAAAAATAAGTAAAGCCTTAATGGCTTCAAACTTCTTACCGGAGGTTCATTTTCACATGATTCGGGCGTCTTTTTCTTCACATCGTTTTTGCAAACGTGCATATGTTGAATCCAGTGCTCTTTCTGTAAAATGAGCAAAAAATAAATTAGTAAATCAGAATTATTTGAGAAATAAAACAGGCAGATTGTCTAGTGATATGAAAATATTAAAATAGCAACTTTTTCGCAAGTATCGTTCAGTTTTGTTTTTTATCTTGATCGTTATCTCAAATAAAACTTAAGAACTTGACACAGACAAAAAAAAAGACCCATAAAATGAACAAGATTAAGATACTGTTCACTCTGTAGCTTTAAAATTTACTCCGAATCGCGCAATTCCCATTCAATGGAAAGCAAATACACACGTAATAAAATAAAAATTCATAAAGAAATATTGAACGCGGTATAAATTGACGAATTAATTCAACATACAACGATTCTAACAACATACTCTGCGGAAAATGAATAACTGAACAATGACAAGTTCAAAGTTTTCTTCTTTCCCTCAATTTTTGCAAAAAATTTATACCTTCATTAATGTCCTACGAAAAATTGAAAAGACTCCTCGCTCACAATGAAAGAAAGCAGAACAAAAGTTTAATAGAATTAGGATTAAAATTGTCCATTTCTTCAACTCTGAAGTATCATACATTTGCCAATATTTCGAGTACAAGACACATAGTTTAGCCTTACTTTTTCCGTGTTCATAAAAAATTATACACGTGAAATCAACTATATCGTCTTTGAAGCAGAGGCGCAAATGATATTTTCGAAAAACAAAGCACGAAAATTTCTTCAACTCAACCTTTATGTCAAAAGCTACGTTTACACCAAACGAACAAGCGAACAAGCGAACAAGCGAACGACGAACGTTTTTTTTTTGCTTGTTTGGTATAAACGATCATCAAACAAACTAATAAGAACGAACGTAATTCGCTACCCGAGTGAACAGCCACGAACATCCTGTAATCATGTGAATGTAGGAAAAGACCGAACAAACAGCGAATATTCGTTTGATGTAAACCCAGCTAAAGGGACACTAAAAATTACGAGGACGAAAAATATAGACGTTCCTTCTCTTCGAAGAGCAGACGGAAGCCAAACCAGCAACATATTTACATAGGGCTAAATCACAACCGAAAATTCTAAAATTAAACTGATGCTGTTTTTCAACTTGTATCTTGGATAAGAAATGATATTCACTAAAAAAGGAGAGCATTTTTCTTGCTTTAATTCAAACGAAAAATAGAAATTGAACTGGTTCAATTTTTTTCTTTGACGCACAAAATCTTTGTTACCCTTTGAATTTTTTGCATACGAAGTTATTAAATGTCATTTCTATCGTGAAAATTTCCAACAAAAAGCTACCAAATTTTACGAGACTCATTTCACGCATTTTCAGCAGAAAACATTGACAAATTTTTTTGGGCAAGGACTAGTACTTGCAATAATAATTTAAGAATTTTTTTATAACGTAGCGTCATTATTTGGTTTATTTCCTCTAAGGAGTCAAAAAATTTATAAGTTCAAAGCTTACGAGACCGAAGTTCATTCGCAATTAAATTTTACCGAACAACAATTCCTTCGATATAGAATAAACGCAGGAAGTCAGCTTATAAATCAAATCCGTCCCAATTTTTTTTCCCTTAGAAAAATGCCCTAGTATGCTCAATTTGGAACCGTTCCGTGATACGCAGGCAGGCACCATTTGCTAGATAGAGATTTGATGAACGCTCACCTGGCACTCGAAATCGCAATACGCCGTATTCCAGCAGCAGTAATAATTGGCGATTTTCTGACAATTCGAGCACCACTGTTTTGATTTCGCCTCTTTCACAGCATGCTCTTTTTCTTGCTCGAATTTCAATCGTTCGGCCGCCAGGTCGAATTGCATTTTTGCCACACTGGTCGCTCGAAGTTCAGCAATTTGAACCTCTGCCAGGGAGTACAAAACATCGAGCCATTAGAGCTGAACTAAAACAATTAAAAATAAAGTTAATTAACGTTTCACAAAACGTTACCAACCATAATCTCGTTTCATTTCATCAACGGCCAACTCGTGGCTACGTTTCATCGTTTCCATTTCTTTTTTCAGCGACACGACACGCGCTCTCAGATCACCTTTACCGGCTAACTTGTCGAGCGTCGACTCCAATATCTTGCGGAACTGGGATTGGCACTGTAAAATATTCACACGTTACAAAAATACAAAAACTTAAACTTACATCCAGTCAAAACATTTCACGCATAGCATTTCCAATTTACTCATTTGAGTCTGTACTATGAGCAACAATTGATTTTTTAAAAAGCATACTGCAATTTGCAAAGTAAATTATATTTATTAATAATTCGATAACTGACCTTCAAAATGAGCCCATTATAAATTAATTTTGGTCCATTCGATCTAATGTAATTTCAGTTTTTAATTTTGGGTAACAATGAAATAAATTTTTTTAAGGGCATAAAATAAACGAATTCGTAATAGTTGAATGATTGAATTTTTTTGGAGGAGATGAGGTAGTTTTATTGGTAAATAAAATTGGAGTGAAAGAATTTTTGCACAAAGTTCAACCTGGTTTCATTTTTTACGTCATTTTTGAAACTTTAAATTTGTCTTACTATTCTCAATTCAGTATTTTAAGACCACAATCTTTTTCATATTGTTTAAAAGGATGCCACAAAATCATTAATTCACTTCCTTTTTTTTTTTTAACATAATTAAATTATGACACAGGCTACTTTAAAAAATAAATGCGTAACTAACAATTACAGTATTGTCTCATTGTACTAGTAAATCTTCTGCTAAAGTACCTTTAGACCGAATTTTTTTAAACTTACAAAACATTCGTTGAATATATGATGAAAGTTACCGTTTGCTAAAAAAAACGGGGTGGGGGGTCGATATCTTCTTGTACATCTTGAGCCCAGTTCGATGAGTTAATTAAAAAAATTTCAAGATGCTCTGAAATTTTCAGTCTTATTTTATTTCGCTCTCCCCTATTTCTTTAATTTTTACATTCCAATTTGAAATTCTCAATTACAAGTAAATAGTATCTATCTACTATATAAAATTCAAAAACGTTCGGATTTCTGTTCAAATTTATTTTTCGCACTTCTCATTGAGCTACAAGGCTGAAAATTAGCAAGAGGGTGCGTCCGTCACTATCACATCTAGATAGGTTTTTTTTTTCAAAATTCTGAAAACGTGAAAGGTGCAGAAAATATGGGGCAAAAATACTTTTTGGAACAGCACTGTTTCAGCTATCAGTTGGATTCGTGACTGTCAAGAATTTTTTTTTTTTTATGACCAAATATGTTCTTACTGACAAGATTTCCTAGAAATTTTACTGACTGGTGCCAATGTACTGATAAACAGAGACTCGATCTCTCCGTTTGTGATTTAGTCTTTTTTTTTTACAGCCTGTCGCTGATGACTAGTATTGTATAATAGTACCTGATTCACCGAGCATTGCTCAGATGTGGAAAATAGAAAAAATTTTGTTAACTTAAATCAAACTGGATAATTTCAGAAATATATTCGTTAGGTATATCCTCCGGTATTAAGTTATATCTCGTGAATTCAGATCGCAATATCACACTCATTACTTCATTAGTCATAAATCATAATATTCATACGCAACCTAGGCCTAGCAAAATTCACTAATAAAACCTTTTCTACACGCTACTTTTAGCCAAGCGAATTTTTCATCATTCGTTGTGATTGAAATCCTTATATTTCTGTTCAGCGAATTTTTTCCTCAAACTTGGGACCTATTTAGCTAGTTTTTTCGTACCCAAAAACACTTTTTCTAAAAATTTCAGTAACAATTTCGGTCTAGTTCTTCAGAACGTAATTTTATACATGATTACATATATACATACATATATACATAGATACATACATACATACATATGTACGTACATACATACGTACGTACGTACGTACACACACATATCTACATACAATTATTGCTCTTATTATAGTATAGGAGACATAATGAATTATTCAAAATCTTTCTCAACCCACGAGGTGTTTTTTATCAAATCTGAGTCGAAGACAAATCCGCCGCAGTATACTGACGCAAACTTATTTTGTGCATGTATATCACATCTTCTTCACACATGCATTCTAAGACATGGTATGCGTCAACTCTATGAAGGAACAAACTTTGACTCATTTTAAAAACCCTAGCCCAACTATTGTACATAAAAACATAAAATTTGGAGATCATATTACTTCCACAACGCAATCAATGGGAAATTATTTTTTGAAATTGAATCTTCAAGGAGGTGAGGAAAAGAATCAAATATATTTGTACTGATTAAGCAATAACTGTCAGAAAATGTGATACACTGACTTACTCTTTTCTTAAAAACATTTCAAATACAAATGCTTCGTAACCAATTTTTGTATTTTTCTCAATTTACCTCCAATGGGATTGCAAAGGGGTAAACTATATTTAAACATATTGCCCAATAATTCTTCTAATTACAGACACATCAACTAGCTTTTTGTTCAAATCAATTATAAATACAACAGCCTTAAAAACCAACTGTAGGATTTTTTCTAAATCAACCTCCGTAGAAATGAAAAGGAGGAAAAATATAGAAATTATTAGTACATGTGCCAATAATCAATTTTAGATTTTCCTAAATTTGACAAATGTAGGGATGATGAAAAGGGGAAACTGTATTTACAATGATAAACTAATTGAAATTAAGTAACTATTTTTGACACATTGATCTTTCAAAACCTTTTTTTAGAAAAATTCATTTCTATCTTTTTTTTTCTTTCAGGGGGTCTACAAAATTAACCCTATAAGAAACCCCAAATAATACTTTACAATATATTTATTATAGAGAATTTGTAGAACAATTTTACTCACTTGTCGGTCAAGAAATTCCATAACTTCATGGTGATTGCAATTTGTATGAGAAGGGGACTGAGGCGGATTTGTACCAACTCTGAATATAATTATGTAAATAAATCACAGTTTTTTATTTTTACAAGAATATTTAAGGTTGGGTTTGTTGTTTGTTAATCGTAATAATTATTGTCTAAATTGAGAAAAAAAAAAAAGGAAAATGCATATATCACTCGACGAAAACTTTCCATTTTTACCACTTTTCATTACATTTCATTATTTTCCTGAATTTTTCATTTCACTAAAACTGCTTTTCTGAAAAGTTCCCATCTCTACGAACAACGAATGCAGGAATGCTATATCATTCAAAGTTGTTTATTTTTTTTCCACGACCTGAGAAAAAAATTTTTATTGCAGTAAAAAAATAAAATAAATTGCCTTCAAATATAACACAAAAAAGCTCCTCCCATTTCGTTAGAAAATCTATCAGCATCATGCCTTCTACACTTTTCTGTCATATTACGACAGATATTAATTTAAATTTACTCGATACTTAGAACTACCTATAAAATTCGTTCGTTTAAATTCGCCAACAAAATTGAAACAATAAGAAGAGTTTAGAAATACAGGAGAGATTAATGCCAAATGTCAACATGACATTCAAGACTGAAAATTCAGTTCCGAATATAGCCGGATATAACAATCAATCAAACATTAACTCGTTCTATTCATTTCAAGGATCTGGGCGCAATCGCGCAGATTTCGTAGAATTCAATACAACTTCACAAACAACGTTTGAAGGTCAACAACTTGGATCAAAAAATTTTAAGTTGATTTGACCCTTACAGTATATGTCAGCTGTAGAGATGAAGGTGAGTAAACTCAATGATCAAGATTTGACACACAGGGCCCACCTCATTAGTAAGTAATTCCTTAAGAAATGGTTCAGTCACATTGTTGGGAAGGTAAAATCATTAAGTAAATAAATGAAATGAATCGGAACTTCTTGAACGAGCACATAGATAGAACCGACAAAATTTTCAAAAGTTAGAAAATGATGTGGCAACGACGCTAGTATCAGTAACACTTACCTCGACCAAACAAGAATCTAGCGCTTTGGAAACGAAGTCGTTATACGATTCGGCGGTCTTCGGAGACAATCTGGAAGGTGTGACGGTGACAGCAGGCTTCGCCTGCACGTTCAGCACTCCGTTGGTCTGCGAAACGTGGTTGATCACGCGTGGCTGTACCTTGGTATTGGGCCGACTTAAGGCAATGACCGGAGTGCCAACTGACACCGCCATCGTCTTCGGACGCAGCATGCCGCCGATATCGTTCGACGTCGACATGCCGTACACTACACGCGACGTTGTTGGAAGCGTGTTAGCGACCGCAGCGCCAACGACTGCTATAGCAGTCGTAGTCGCTACCGGCGATGAAGAAACTGGTTTCGTTGTTTTCTGCTTGATGATGGCGATCGGCGGTCGAGCTTTGAGCGGCTCCACCGATGGCGACTGGTTCACCAATGACAAAGTTACGTTTTCTGTGATGTTGACGGTGCGACACTTAGAATCCGCTGCTTTAACCTTCTTCGCCGGCTGCTCGTCTTCAGCAAGTTCGGTAGGCCGTTTGGGCCTGACTGCTGACGACGACGACGACGTCGCCGTCATTGTAGTCGTAGTGACCGCTCCGAACCGGTTTTCAACACCAGACGTTGAAGTCCTGTCCACGGCAACGTCTGCGTCGTTTGCTAACGATTCATGACCTTCGAGAGGTTCGTCCTTGACTTTATTCAAATCGAAGTCTTCGTCCGACGCGGTAGAACCGGTAGCTGAAACGATCACCTCCACTTTTGGCATCGTCATACTTGGGCTAACGGCGACCATATTTGGCGATTCTGAAGCTGCTGCTGCAGTAGCAGCAGAAACAGCAGATGCAGTGGACAACAAATCTTTCGATTCACCGACAAGCGTCACTTTGGCTGATTTTGCAGATACAGGACTGGAGTTAGGCGTGTTTGCGACGCTCGCATTTATGGATTCAATATTTTTGACCGATACTAGTTTACGTGACGGAGTGCATGATTCTTGACTGGCAATGGAGGGCGAAGTGGAGGAGGAAGTTTCAACTTTTACGATGGTTGAACGAGGTGGCGTCGCATCGGCAGGAGCAATTGATGTTTCAGCTTCACTGGAGCTTTCAAAACTACTGTCGTCCACGGGCGAATCGTTATGAGGCGGAGAGTCGGAGGTTTTCTCCGTCTCTTCGGTTAAATTAGTTTCGCTATCCGCTTCCTCCGTTTGTTTTTCTTCATTGACTGGGAGTACTTCATCTTCCTCTTGGGCAGGCTTTTCCTCACTATCGTTAAATAATGTCTAACAACGAAAAATGACACGTTTAACCCTGACGTCGAAATTAAAGTAAAAAAAAATTTAAAAATTTCAACCGACCTTAGGCTGAAGGTTGTTGCGGATACGATCTGGATGAATGAGATATTTGGTCGAACGAGTTGAACTGGTTGGACTGTACTGAAAAAATCAAAACAAATAACCGGTGAAGTAGGAATAACACATTTAGAACGACTGAAATGTTTTTTGGACTTCAAAAAATCCAAATTTAAGCATTTGAAAATACTTCTTCAATATATCACAGAAAATACTTTTTCAAAACTAATTAAGGGAGAGTTTTCGATACCTTGACAGTGGGTCACTCGAATTTAGGTTCTGTGAGCCGACATTTCTCGTAGAAAAAATTTCAATCATAGACGTGGTCAATATTTTAAGGAAACAAAATTTTATAAAATAGAAAGTACATTTTATAACATTCGAAAGTCTGACTAAGAAAATAAAATTACTCGAAAGAAAAGAGTTTTCACGGAAGTAGGCTTATTATCACAATCACCTGAATACAATAGAAAATGAGAATCATCAAAAGATTAAAGGCAAATTTCAAACGACATTCAATTTATCAGACCTTTTTCAACACATCCACATTTTATACGAGAATTCAAACGTAAGTTAACTAAACGAACTCCCTTAAAATTTTCTCAGCTATCATTCCAGAAATTCTAATCTAGTTTTTTTCTTGAAAGCAGAAACAAAGGATTACACGAATCAAATTTGGAACATATTTCATGGAAGCAACAATTTTTCTAAAAATTACAGTATTGAGCCAAAATTAATTTAGACAATGGTAAAATATAAATAAAACTGTACTATAAGAGAGTATCCGAGTACAATGAATTAAAGTTAACTGCGAGCGGAGTTTTTTACAATATGATTTTGAAGTGGTGTGTGTGTGTGTGTGTGTGTGTGTGTGTGAGTGAGAGGGAGAAAGAAACTTAAATGTAATTACAATGTAACATGCAATTCAAAATATCTTTGTTCACTGCAAGAAATTGTTTTTACAAAACGAGAGATTATATCGAAACTCGATTATCTAATATTCTCCAGGTCAACAATTTCATCACGAAATGTTATGAAAATGACAGGAATGAATGCAGACTATAAATGAAATTATCTCATTGTAATACGCAATCGAATTCAGGATACGTATCATACTTCACATTAAGTTTTAGATTTAAATAGTTATTAAAACCGTTATTGTCAATAATAAAGCAATTTTCTTAAAGAAAAATGTAAGTTCACAGATTTTAAACGTAAATAATTTTAAACGCAATTAAAAATACTTATAATTAAGAAAAAAAAAGTAATTACACGGTCGAAAATTAGCTGACAAATTGATGACACGATTACTTCCTGAAAGTAAGATTTTATCACATAAAAAAAAAATTCTTCAAACAAAAAATTAGTTTTACGTAGCGAAAAAAAAATGTTTTTCATTAATGGTAAATCCACACGAAACGGGATACAAAATTTCGTCAATCATTTGATTTAGAAACTGATAATGAAATTCATGAAGCAACAAAAACTTGTAGCATAGAAAACGAAAACTGACTTTACCATCTATACTAGAATTTTATCACAAAAATTATTTGAACGATAAATTTACAAGAATACGACATATCGAGCTCAAGACAAAACAAGATCAAGAAAAAAAATGTGATGAAAAGAGAAAATTACAAATTTTCATTTTTCTAACATACAATCATCACACAAAGTCAACTTTTATAAAACAACGTAGGACAAAGAGATACCTAATCAATTCTAGAATGATGGAATAAAAAACAAAACTCTCAATCAGAACGATATGGATACATAAATTATACTCTGTATTTTTTCTGCTTCACAGCTCCTCGTATCGTTCAAAATATAAATTTTTAAAATTAAATTCTATTTTTGAAATCCGAAGGAACGAAAGAAAATTATCACGAAATCATAAAATGTGAAAAAATTAGAAAATGTATGGCTTGGATCCAATTCTACTAATAAAATACGCCGTCAATAACTTCGTAAAACTTCCAAAAGAAGTGTTTAAAGCAGAAAGTTATTCGAAGTTGAAACTCATACAGAACAGAAACACACGTTTTTTAGATCGAAAAAAACATACAGTTTAAATTTCGAAAGATTTCAACAAACGTAGGAAGCATTAATCTCAGATTAAAGTTCAGAGAGGATAAATGTAAAGAAGTCTACTTGTAAATTAGAATGAAGAAAACTCACATTCGGAAGCATAGTTCGAAGTTGTTCCAATTCTTGAGATGGTCGATAAGGAATACGAGCGGACGGGTACACGAATATACCAAATTTGTCACGGAGTTTTTTAATGTGTTTCTCTAGTTCCTACAAACACGTTAAAACATTGTGAGAAATTAATACTGCAAAATAATTTGACGATTGCTTTAATTTTACCTGTATGCCACTTTCTAAGTGACTGCCTTTCTTAACTTTAACCGGTTGCGGAGTAATTTTTGAATATAGAAAGCAATCTTTCAATGGTACCCAAGCTCTACAGCGGAGAAAATGAAACGAGTTTTATTACGCCCACTGAGAAAGGAAAAATGACGAAGATTGTCGAATAACGTTCAAAATAATACGTACTTATCATGAGCTCCAAAAAACCTACAATCTACCATGCCATCTTTACATTTCATAGCTTTGGCCGGCCACGGAGGATATCCTTTCAGACGAGCCCACACCAAAAGATGCGGTTTTTTCTATAAATAACAGTAACAACAGATAATAGTTAAACGTTGTATGAAATTCATCGAATAGTATTATGCAGAAGATACATACGCAAACTTCGATAAACCAAGTATCCTTGCGGACCAAAGAATTATAATAACATTCAGCGCATGTTTCTATTTCCTGGATCTCACGCTTACAAATTTTCAAAAGATTTTTGGCAACATTGGTGATTTTGGCAGCTCCTGAGACGAAACGAAGCTAAAATAATACCGTACATTGGAGAAATAAAAAGAAAGAAACAGAATACCCGACTCACTTGAATTAAAAACTATAGAGTTATGAACGATCCATTTAACGTCTGCGAGGAAAGCTTCAGTACAGCCATAAACTTTGTTTTTTATATTTTTTTCTAAAAGAGAAATATCCATCGGATAAACAACGTAGTGGCGATAGTGTGGAAATTCTTTGGTGTCGACAGGTCCCCAAAAGTAGTGTGACTGAAAACGAATATATTTCATGAATAAATTATTAGAGAAAATTATTTTCTATAACGAATAGTGGTACAAGAAAATGTCACTGAAAGATTTAATGATTGGAAATGAGAAAAAATATTGTCTTTCGTAAATATATTTTCAATGTACAATACACATTAAATTGGGAATGTGATATGCCTCGTAGTTGCAAAGCGATTAAAATGGAAATCAAATGAAACTGTAGTTCAACGACGATTTATGAAAAAGGAATAAAATGAATTATGGTACCATAAAAATGATATTATATATGCATATATATATTTTTTTATCATTTTAATATCGGTAGTTTCAATGCCCATAATGACAACGGTACGAATTTAACTAACTGCTTCAACAGGAAACTTAATAATAAAGTTTTCGCATCAGTCTTCATTTATGTTGATACACAACTGATAACAAATTTACAGATGAAATTAACATTGTTTAAAACAACCCGCATCAAATAAATTACAATGAAATTCATTTAGATAGACAATGGTAAATTTATTACATCGATGTTAATTCGTATTGCGTCAAACGCGTCACATCAATTTTATTAGAGAAACTATAGGCTGTATGTATACAACATCGCAATTCTGGACTTTCATACTAATTCAATTCACCACAAAAATAATCGGTCATTGGTTAGGAATTAGCATGTAACTTATCATGGACGATAATCACTTTCAAACATTATTTATTTTTTTTTTTTTTTGTTTGAAACACGATTAATTGTTGACAAACCATCTTTGTTTCATAAATGAAATGGTAAAATATTCAATGTTATTTTAAAGTCAAGTTTTGTGATTTTACGAGATGCATTATAGACTGTTTGATGTTTTCAACTTTTTTGATGTTAAAATTGCTCCTATCTACGCTCTTTTACTATGAGAATTCATTCAAAACATTAAAATATTTTTGATAGAAATTTTCAGGTTTGAGTGGTGGTTTAAGGCTTCAAGGAAAATATGAAATAAGACTCAAAATCTAAGAAACTGTTTTCATATTCAACAATTTGAGCTCGTAAAGTAGATTAAATTGAAAGAAAGAGCTTCGTAACAAGCACGCAAGAGTTTCTAGACTAAGGGATTTTTTTTTAACAACCTATTTGTTGCTAAAAGCTTTACGCTGTTTTGCAACAAGACCATAAATTATTTACGTAAAATTATTAAATACATCACATGAATTTGACAACCCAAGAATTTCAACACTAAGATGACAGTGGATGAGAAAATAATACATTCCACGCACAATAGTAGGCCAAGTAGAACTTCGTCGATATCAAAATACGGGAACTACTTTCACCTTAACCATCCATGACACGGCCGATAATCATCGCTCGCGACGTTGCCAAATTGTATACGGAAAATTTGTGCGATTCAATTTATGCGCAATAATACTTACGTCTTTTTGCGATTTAAGTATACTGATTATGTGCTTCAGCAAGGTACATAACTGCTCCAGGTTGACAGTCACCAAAACTGGAGACCTGAAAAGAGGTGAAAATACGATCGTTAGGCGTGGTAATAAAATTTAGCGACAATAGTTTATCGGGAAAACTAAATTTGAGAACTATACTCCATTCAGCGAGAGACTGCCAAAATGAAATGAGAAAATATTACATTAATGAGCAAGGAAAATCAAAAAAGAAACCCAACAATTTTGTTAAGAAAATTTATGGATATTCTGCTTTTACCTCTTCTATTCCCCCAAATCCATATAGTATATACATACATCATGTTTTAGCAATCTCTCGCTGAAAGGACTATAGAGAATTATATATTGATTGTTAAAAAAAAAGAATGACACGAAGCATTACGGAGAACCAAACGGATTATCCAAGGATGGTCGCACATGGTAAAAAAAGTATCAAAACAGCTGCTGACGTCGAACAGCATTGCGAAGAATTTTTTGTGATTATTAATTTCGCAAAAAATAAGATAGCGCCTGATTCGTTTTGATGACGAGTACCTCAGGCTTAAGAACTTCGAAATAACTAGAATGGAGAGTTTTTTGCAAAAATGTCAACGTTTAATAACGTTAATCTTCGATTTTCAGTTAACCTTCCTATGGTATTATGCAGGGATCGTATGCATATGAGCCACTTCTGTAACGCTATCACATGGTTAGTTATACAGATGTATTGGTTATGCATGTATATTTGAATCAAACTCGAAATAATTTTTTTCTTAGTAATTTTACATCAATGCACCTGTTCAACTGATGATTCCGACACATCTACGTAAATCAGTGGGAATTACTGCCGCCTGGTAGCACTGGGTACTCCCTAGTTCCTTCTTATAATGGTATCGAGCGAAGGAATCCACGTCAAATGAAGTAACCTGAGAACTTTAGTATTCTGTCTTGACTTGGACGTTTCTGCAATACGTTCAACCTTTTCCAGCCTCTCAATTCCTCATTACCACTCGAATTTTCTCATGGTATAAATGTATCACTATTTGCTTCATTAACAGTTTCTATAATATGTCGTACACAATTTTCATACGATGTTTCAAAAAATATTTTTCAATAAAATTTCGCATACACCATTTCCAACTCAAAAGACTTTTTCGCCCTTTACTTCAGTAAAATTCAAAATTTATCTCTACTTTCGTTCCACTCTGAAAAGAAGCGAATTTGTAAGTATAATTTCCAAAACCTACCCTGGCGGGGATTTCCTCACCATGACACTAGATGAATCACAGTTTTTTTTGTTTTATTTTTGTATAAATAGTAACCAGAATGGTATCTTGAGGAATTCTCGCCATATATTGGTAGGGGAAGCAACGTGAAGATGTTCCTCATTGGGCAAGTGTCGTCACATTCCACTCAATATAGACCACCTACAAGGTGAAAACGGGGGTTTCTCTCATCATACCATACGAAGGTTAAAAATGATACTCGCGAGGATAAATCTGACAATGCTGAAATAATGCTTTCTGAAAATTAATCAAATTAATAAATAACGACACTAACAATCGGGTAAAGTTCTTTTTTTTTCTGCTTCTTATTAACGGTATTTCAACCATTAAACCGTTTATGGAGATCCACGCGGTAATTTCAAAAATGTTATACATATTTAGTACCAGTCGCTGTGACTGCAACACCAACCAGAAACTAGTAGAAATTTTAGATCGCGAGTAGAACAACTCACAAACAAGAAATTCCAAGAATTTATAATATTTCAAATTGACCCGTTGACTATAAATACGATTACATATTTCATCTAACGAACAAAAAACGTTCCAAACTCAGTCTGGTTCGTAAAAATAAAGTAACAAATTTCCAAAGAATAATACAAATTTTTTACTGGAAAAAACGGTCTAGGTTCAAAAATAAAAAGTGGTCGAAAAACCAGAGAAAAGAGATTCAGAAAATGAGAAAACTTTTGTCATTCTTTAGCAGACTATCAAGAATTGTTGGACACTGTCTTTTTTTTTCAATATTCTAAAACTGAAATAGGACGGTTATTATAAAAATTAATTTTCAAGAAATCACAAACTATCAAGGTTATAACATTCTAAATAATTTCCAGCTGATTGCTAAGATAAAAAAAACTAAGAAACCTCAATCAAAAGTACGTAGCAGTGTACTTGGAGTGGTATGAATTGAAGTTTTTTAATTTTTAACCTGAGCATCAAATGTTTGGTAACAAATTAGGTCACGATTAATAAATTCTTAATTTACAGTGAACTCGAGTCTTACCTACACAATAAAAATTCCTGTTAAAATATAATTCCAAGTCGCTAATAACCATACACTGATATTAAATTTTAAAATATGATCAATTTTATGCATTATTAACTTGATAATTGTCCTAGTGATAGAATCAATAACAGTGAATGTTTCAATAATTTGTGAAAATAAAACAACCAGTTCTAACTAGAGATAAGCAACAATTTGCTGAAATGGTCAAACTTAGTAGGATCGAAATTTCGTGTTTTGTTATGATTTCTTGAATTAATTCTCCAAGTTGTTCCACAATAGTTTTAGAAAATTCAACGTTGCATGTTTACTATACAGGATAGTTATTCAGTTTCACTGGTTGTACAGGCACCATACAAAATTTCCATTTTGGCGCCTGTGAATACAACTAAGTGAGGAGAAGTCCCGCACTTATTCACTTTAACTCGCACAATTGTCTGAATCCACGTCCGTTACTTTAATGTCCGTCTTTTTTCCTTAAATTTTTTTTTCGTTTTTTTTCATTCATCCATTTCTTAAGAGAAACTATTTCTGCTATGGTGTGAGCTAATGAACAAAGTTTGGAACTTGTCCTCGCAGGGTCATACTGACACGCACCAAAATTAGTATTTTGTATGATCCAGAGTGAAACTGAATGATCCTGTATACATACCCACAGTTAGAAGGCAACTTGAAATTGCAAATTCTTGAAATTTTCTGGTTGTGAGTTGTCCTACACGGGATTAAAAATATTTGGCAGTTTCTAATTTATTTGGCAATTACAGAGATCCACATGCTAAACAAGTATGTATAAGTGACGTTTTTTATATCTCTTTGAAGGTCTGCAGAAGAGGTTGGAAAGTCTTACAGACTTGTTTCAAGCTGTTATGTAAAACGTTGATGGATTTCGACAAAGAAAAAAATACTGCAATCAATAACGCGTCATGAACGGGAAAAAGATTTCAGAATAAACATTTAAAATCGTTCAATTATGATACCAACTAAATATTTCGACTTTCGAGGATATCTTTATTCTCTCAATGAATAAATTTCATTAATTTCATACGAAGCAAGTTTTTTCTTCATTCAAATTTAGGAAAATTCGCCTCAAGGCAACAAAAGTAAAACTATTCCAAAATATACGATTTTTCAATTGAAAATTCTTGATGAATTTGTGTCCGAATCTTCCAGATAAATTTTTCAGTTTCCAATCACTTGAATTTGAAAGCCAACACACAATAGGTTAGCGGAAATAAAAATTCTTCAATTTATTTCGCCGTTGCCAAATATAATAAATAACAATTATTTGCTATGATAGTGAAGGCAACATGTTCTTGATTTAAATATTCATTTTCGTCAACAATTTTTCAAAAAGTTTTAGTGATTCAATAATATTGCGAAGTAAACATCAATTCTTTTCTACTTGATTTGATAAATTTAGTAAAATTTCGAACATGAAAGTATTTTTTCGAGGCCTCAGAAATAATTTATTTTCTCTATCATTTTCATATTCTGGCAAGAGCACGATAATAACTTCATCATATTAATTCGCAGCGAAAATAGGAACAAGTCTGAAGTGAATGTTAATGCATTTGTCCATTTGGCGTCGAGATTTATAATTCAATAACTGAAATGTAATTTTTACGAAAATTAAGATGGGGAAAAAAATAATCTTTACGAATTGTTCAAGGTTATCATTGTTCCGAACGCGCAAATCACAAAAAACACGCACACTAATAAACGTATCTACAGAGAAGAGAAATGATAAAATGACCTCGAAATGCACTTTCATTGCATTTTTACAGCACTTTTTCTGAAATAATCAAGTTTCTAACAAACGTAAAAAAGGAAATCCAGAAATATTAACTTTAAAATCCAATTCATATTCCTTTCAAAACAAACCATAACACAACAGCGATTCGTTTGAATCTTTTGTGTAAACAAGACATAGGTATATTAAATAATGAAGTATGCGGGTTAATCTTATTGGCAAATAGTGTCGTATTTTCCATTCTACGGCACGGTTAGTGGGGTGAAATAAGGAATTAAATGGCTTACAAACAACTGAATTTTGGTCAATAATATTTAAAACAAGTCCAGAAGCCAATAAACTAGTAAGCTGAGGAAAAATTAATTTTTTTAAATACGCTGATATAACGGAAACGACACTCCAAGACAAATATTAAGGACCGAATACAAGAACGATATTCAAGTCATTCTTACATTTTTCCCATAATCAATTACGTCTATCCATAAACATGTATAAATATAACGTTATTAAGATATAAGTAATTCTCAAGTCACTGTTGACATTCAAGTATCCTTCTTACACTCCGGAATAAAATTATCATTAGTGATAACACTGATAACAAATAATATCGAAGCACTTGCGGTAAGGCTCTTTACTAAAGGTATGCGCATGAGGGTGATAAGAGAAGAACCGCCATTTTGTGTTATTAATTATTAATATATATACATATACATATACATGCAGTAATAATATAGTAATAATAAACAATGTAAAATTCATGAAAAACTATCAATTCCGTTGAAAAACCGAATAACACAAGATGGCTGCTCATCTCTTATCACCCTCATGCGCATACCTGATAGTAAAGAGCCTTACTTGCAGTGATCGCCACAAATACTTGATGAAACTAACATTGAAATTGAAACTGGTGAGCAAGTAGAATAAAAAGGTAAAATGAAAAGAAACAACGGAACCGGGGTGTAGAGTACAAGTCAAAAATTGCCCAAATATTGTCATTTTAAGATCATAGCAAACAGTGTTTTTTGGAGACATTTCTATCAGATTGAATTAAGAAACTGTGGTTTATAACCGATGAGAATGAACGTATTGATTTGCTAACAATTTTAATATCATGGAACAAAACTGTCTTCAAGACAGCAGCATAAATTTGCCGTAATCTAAAAATAATTTTTAAGTAGTACTCTTCTACTTCTGGGCATCATAGACATTTATTGTAAACAGTGGCCGCTACCAAGTTTAGTTTAAACTGATTCTGAAGCAAAACAGATATGCAAAGCAATTAGTTTTTGGTACTTCTTTTTCTTTGAAAAAAACCTGATTTTCAGAAACATGGTAGACCCGACATAAATTTATTTATTAAGAAATGAAATTCTGTCAAATGTAAAATGATGATTATTTGTAACCAAATAGCGAAATTTAAACAATGATTGGATTAATTAACCTTGCAGGTGGAATGAAATACAGGAATAGGTGGAGACGAAACCGAAGTCGTTTCGGTGATAAAAGAACCGAAATTTATTCATAATAAACGGAAACCATGATAACAAATAATTTACAATATAAGGATACCTTGTATTTACGTTATCCGCTTTCAAAACAGCCGAGCACTCGGGACAATGAAAGTTGGACGGATCATAGTTGGGTGTCTCCGGAAGACCAGCTTGGAAATGACACTTGGAATGGTAAACCCTCGGGCAGGTAATACACTTCAACATACCACCACCATCCTTGTGGCATATCCAGCAAAACTTGTCCGCACCGGTCACCTGAATAACGAGATCATTTTTGAGATAAGATACGGTGAAAAACATTTAACATGAAAAGCGATTTTTCTTAATAACTATCTCTTCATAAATCGTTTTTCACTCTGGAAAATTTCTCAATTTTCTCCTGCAGAACGATACACGATGCCAGACGCGATGACTTACTTTCAGTTGAAGGAGAAAATTTTCGCAAGTACATAAATTCAATAACAAGTCGGGCCACAACTTTACAACAATTGAAGTATAGGTACACCGTAGTTGTATACGAAGTACAGTCAAATAAGTAATTTGAAAATAAAATAAGGGAAAAGGTAGAAAAAAGTGAGGGGAGTGCGGGAGTGAAGAGAGCCATTTTATGGAAAGGAGTTGGTTACTCTCAGCAAGTACCAAGTTGGTTATCTCAAGGCTGGTTTTAAGCATTAGTGGAAGTCTGTGGCCTCTCTGAGTGCAAAGTTTTAGATTTTCCTCCAAGTATATCCCTTTCTTCTTTATTGTTCGTAAACTGAAAAAATAAACTTGAAAAAGGATAGAACGATAAGAAAAAAAACAGATTCATCTCTTTTTTTCTCTATGGGGACTTCCTTTGGGAAGATTATAAAGTCTGATATAAAATTGGTACGCGGAGGCGGAGCCCGCGAGTAACAACTAGTCATTATGAACACAATAAATTCAACTATGTCGCAATAACTTCGAACTGAATATGCAGAGCAATGAATGAATATTATTCTAAGGGCAGATTTCGTATAGATGATATGAAAGGTAAAATTTATCTTTACAACGAATTCAGTTAAAGGTATAATTTTGTTCATGAACCGTATGCATAATTATATTATTTTTTCAACATACTACTGCAAGTTTATTTGTGATATCATCGTCCTTATCTTAGTACCCTATGAAAGTACTAACATTAAAAAAAAAAAAAAAGCTTTTGATGAATTTTCTACTTTTGAATGATATTAATGATCAACAAATTTTTTGGAATGGAATTAACAAGGTCGTTTAGTACGATTTATCAAAATCGTATTTTAGCACTCCCCAGATCTTTAAATGAAAAAGATTCTTCTGATAAATTGGAGAGGAGGGGTTCTAAAAGTTTATATTGAAGACAGACGTATTTCAGACCCTGTTAAAAAACAATCTTAATCGGAAAGATGGTAATTTTCATGGTGGAATATTTTGAACCGATAAGGTATCACAACGAAACACAGTCCAATTCTTTGGTATTTTGTAACAATCACGGCAACTCGAAATAGTAATTGATACAAGCAAGAAATCGACAGCATTCACGGATGCATATAGATATACAGTTCTTTGTCAAATTTCCACATCATATTCAGGAGTTTTACGTAACTTTTTCTAGCGGCGATAAAAAGGAAAAAAATTAGCCAACCATCTACAACCACATTAACATCGGCTTCGAAGTAAAGTTGCCAACAATGTGAATAAGTGACAAAAATTGTATTCTAACCAAAATAGACTTACGATAAAATCTTAGACCACTATCCTCGAGATGTATTACACGAATTTAAAAGAACATAATTTGTTACTTTTTTTGTAGCCAGTTCTCAATTCACGAAATTCAGCCTGTTAAAATAATTATTTTAAAAGATTCTTCAATCGTTAGGTTTGGCGAAACTAAGACGTATTAAATGAGTACAAGCGCGCAAATGAGGGATAGGAAAACCGGTTGTGTAACGGAAACTTCTTCCGAGAATATGGTATATCAGAGAATAAGATTTCCATACGCGGGTTCAAACGAAGTGGATAAAAATGCTCTCGATATACAACACCTACTTAGCGATACAGAGAACAACTTACTTCAAAAATTAATGTCTCAAATTTTGTTCGAACAACTTCACTATCTGCATACGAACAGATTCAAACATGTAGCGGTTCCAAACATTCAGCTAGCTTCAGATTGGACCACCAAAGGTAGAAAAAAACTTAAATATATGAATTCATCGTGGATCATCTTCGGTTCCCGACTCATTTCTCATTTAGATGTCAGGTACTCGGAGCAAAAATGGACAAGTCCACTTTTTATGGTTTTCTATTATTTAAGGGTTAAGACTGATTTTGGATAGACCAACAAGCATATTGTTCCATTCAATAATAATCTGAATCGTAATTCACTTCTCCTCTGAAAGAATGCGCTTAATTTGTACGGACTTTCGAAAAATCAATGTGGAAGAGTAAACTTGATACGCACTTCCCTCGAAACACGGTTCATGTGCACTCACGTTCACTTTTGCACAGAATTCCTCGCATGTCGATGAGACTCCTGTACATATTTTTCTTATACATCAAGTAACGACCTCGGCGATTACATCCAGACTGAAGTAGACCAGTGGTGAGTACTGGCCATAGGTTGGTAGAAACATGTAACAACAATGATGCGGAATACAACATTACACTACGGATGAAGGGTAAACTGAATGAGAAAACCGAAAAAACAGGTACTCAAATTTGGGATTTTTCAATTAGTTACGAAGGGGATGGTTTTACGACGCAGGTAGGCCAGCTACGTTAATTCGTTCATTCGGTACTCGAAAGATTACACAAGACTCGCTTAAAACTTTTTCGGCGCAAACAACACGCCGCGTCGCGCGAGATAATCGTCACACGAACAAAAAAGGTTACACAAAGTCACGCAAGCGCATCGTGTAACCGAGTACCAACCTCACTCGTCACGCTGGAGTACTTCCTTGTACTGCGGGTGCCGGCCATCGAGCTTTCGAATAAATTCTCTTCAGACGAGGACTGCTCCAACGATCTGCGAGACGACTCGGACTTATCGTCGTCGTCCGAATGCGTCACCGCCTCCGCGCAACCGTTTTCGGCGCCACCGTCGCTGCCACCGCCCACCGCGTTAATCGCCGCCGCCGAATCGATGCTCTCGTCGTTGAACTTCTTGGCCGCATGCTGCGCCCTACGTCGTTTCTTGTAGCCGACCATTATGGGCGGAAGGCGCGAACGTTTGCGTGACTTGAACGACGACGTCGGTTTAGACGTAGTCGCAGAAGCGACAGCGGTCCCTGGATCCACATTTTCACAGTCCGCAATCGACGAGCACACGTCCGACGCGTCGTCATCGCCCGATACGACGCTCATCGCCGAGCTGTCTACATTCGTCACCGACGACGTGTCGAAATATGCCGAGTCGGATGTGGCCATCGGTCCGTCGTCGTCATCATCATCGTCGCCGTCGTCTTCGTCATCATCATCATTATTATTAACACCGTTGTCGTTGTTGTCATCGCCGTCATCGTGGGAGGCGGACGTCGAGCTGATCGCTCCGGACACATCGGCGGCCTCGGATGAGGGCTGCCGCTGCGATGATACCGAACCAACATTGGCTGTCGACAACGACGACTCGACAGCAGAAGAATCGGTCGCCGACTGTTCGGATGTTTCCATGGTCGAATCCATCAAGTTCGCATCGCTGCTGTTACTCGGGATACTCGAGGAGGGCGTCCTGCAAACCGAAATACCATACGATTAATGACACGAAAAATATGGCTATTTCAAAACATGGTAGATTGGCATCGATCTATAATATAAAACGTAGAGGAAGCTCATTACCCTCACGCGAGTCGGCGAACTAGTGAATTCTACAAACACAAACACACACACACACAGAGCGACACACAATCACCTAAAAATTACAGCAAGGACGTGCCCGAAATTTAAGACTAGGATTTTTGATTCGCGGAGAACACGGCACAAAAAAGCGGGCTCTTACGCAAATACGACAACGTAACGAACCGAACGTCGTGTAATGAACGGACGAAAGAGAAAGAAAAAAATGTTCGTAGTACGAAATACAACAACAAGTATGAAAGCAGATTGCAGTAGCGGCTGACTGACTGAACAACTTACAAGTTTACAACAACGAGAAATAAGAAGTTAAAAAACCAGGAACGAACAGCCAAACGAAGAGTTACGTAGGTGTGCGAGTAAGAGTGTGTAAAATGAGGGCGAGTCGTGTGGGGCAGAGGAAAAAGCAGACAGACACGACTCGAAGAATCTGCAAATCCAAAACGAGCGGCGGCAAAGACGCGCGCCCATTAACATAGAAAATGTACGTATTTTAAATTACACGGACGACGGAGAAATACAACTTATACAACAGTATAGTAAAAACAGAAGAAAGAAATGCAAACTTGTATTATCTTTGTACGTATACAAGAACGACAAACACACACGCACACACCGACACACAACGCTGCTGGCTGAAGCATCACGCTACCACTAGCACGGCGGCAGGCGGCTGAAGTCGAATACTCGACGAGTGAAACGAACGCCGCGCTGTTGCCACGTCGAAACGTGAACTGAGTGAGCAGTTTACCAAAACGTTCATCAGCCCCCACAAACGCGCACCAGAAACGTTAACGAGACAACAATGCGGTGCGATACGTAAAAATGGTGGTGTCGACCGCGAAGAACGTGAGAGATGGACGCAATAGATATAGATATAATTATATTACACTTGGCAACAACAACAATATCGAAAGAAGTTACGAACTTGTAAGCATTTTGAAGTTTCGCGCACACTGTCGCAGCCCGTGGCCAACCAACCAGCTATAGTCAGTCAGCCAGTCGTCAAGCCACTAAAAATACGTTCAAATCTCTCTCTCTCTCTTTCTCTCTCGAATGATTAGCCACGCCATGATAAAATCAACGGTAATTAACCAACCGTCTTGGTAGGAACATGAACGCGGTTCGTTTTCAACAAAACCAATGAATCAGCTCGTGAGTTTCTTCGGTTTGTACAGCCATAATTTGTTTATCAAACGACAAATGCATTCGTCATTTTAAATTTGAATCCTTTTCGAGATTGTAAGTCGACGATAATTTAAGGGATGGCGATGTATACGAAACATGGCAAAAAAACAAAAATAAGAACACCCACTTAAATATTGCGGCAATCAATGGAAAAACTAAGGCTATATGCGCAGTCGCTCAATAGCACAAACAAATACTGTATAATTAAGATGACGAACAACAACACGAATGGTATTCGACTGCGACACAGACCACAAGAAATGACAAGCATTAAGAATTCGATGGAAGATCGATAATAATAAGAATACAATCGCGACGAATTGTACGCCACATAAGACACAATATAAATCATTAACAACCATGGTTAATACTTAATGGAGCTTACCGAACAATGTCTAATATTAGATACACGAGATATCAGGCGTATGTTTACGATACGATATCGCCGCTCTTAAAAACGTAAAATGAA
Organism: Ericerus pela; assembly: GCA_011428145.1. Lineage (NCBI taxonomy): Eukaryota > Metazoa > Arthropoda > Insecta > Hemiptera > Coccidae > Ericerus > Ericerus pela. The sequence continues at coordinate 478,146 of WOFM01000473.1, forward strand.
GATTTTCAACGAAATGTACAAAAATTTTACGAATTAAATGAAATTAACAACATATTCACGAACGAATTAACAACGAAACTGATTAACGCGTCACTGAAATATCTAAATACAAGAACATGAATTTACAAAGAAAAGAAGTCGTAATAATGTGAACATAAAAGATACGTCATCAAACATCGATTAAGGACAAGGGACTTTGGCAGAATCGACGCAAACTGAAACAACAAAACATGGAACATTAAACAACGACATAAGATGACCAAGAATTCAGAAAATCGTTCGAGCAAACAATGGATATTATATTCCATTTTCTATACGGCAAAAAAAGTACCGCATTAAATTTTCAAGTTTTCGAATAGTTCTGTTAAAAGAGTGAGATTTTAGTTCAACTTACAGGTTTTTGTTCTCGATCTTAAACAGTTCTGCGAAATACGAAATAAAAAAAAATTAATATTTTCGACTAAAACAATTCGAATAATTTTTTTGTAAGAATTAAGACGGAAACGGTAAAAAATGAAGTTTCTTGTTACTTCCTTAATCTGACTTCAATTATAGTACGAGACTACCGTATGACTTCCTCAAACTGAGTAGAACAGTGCCCCTACATTTTCTGAAAACAACTGTGAAACATACAGGTGGGTAAAGAAATATTTGATATGAGCAAAAAACAGGTTTCCGAGTTTCGGATCTTTGACACATCTCCCGAACTAAAAAATAAATTTTTATTAAGACCAAATACCTAATTCACAAACGTTGAAAGACGCTTGTAAAATTTCAGCGTCGAGTATCGTTCTATTGCGGTGAAAAATCGAAAAATTTATAACCCTAATTAGTTGGAACATCATTAGACAACTGTAACTGATTAGTACGAAATGATAAAAACCGGAGTAATATCACCAAGTTTTCCCCAAGTAAATCAGGGTAAATATGCATAGCCGTAATTCTCCGTTAAGAGTCAGATAATACTCCTATATCTGACATCCATTCCCGAAACATGAAAATCATTCACCCGGCACACTGATCTGAAAAAAAAGTTCTCGCATATTAAAGTTGATAACTATGTACATGACTGTTCCTGAACTGAATTTTCATTACCAATATTTTTAGAAAATCGAATTTTAAATTGAAGATGCGTTCAATAAAATAACCACTGGACGATAGGTGGACCACATAGAACTCAAAGAGCTCCAGATAATCAATAAAATGGCAAAGAATATTCAATATTAACAGTCTTCAGCCATTAAGAGATGATTTTTCCAATCAAAATAAAGAAAGTAAAAAAAAATGTCGTATCGTTGATACAACGCTAGTTACCAACCAAACCTTAAACCCACCAACATAGTTATAATTTTTATTTTATTAAGGAAGAAAAAGTTGGGCGAAGCAGACGTAAAGAAAGAAGAACACGAAGTAGAAAGAAAGAAAAAAGAACTGGGCAGTAAATTTTATTTAAAAAAAAAAAAAAAAAAAAACCAACTGCGTTAATCTAAATGAGTAGCTCTAATTGGCGGATATGCCCAAAGTTATGACAATAATTTTTTCAATCTATAAATTCTTATTTTCTTCAATTACACTCTTCTTATTTTTTAATTTTCAAATATAAATAGCTCAGGACATTCTCCGGATGGTCAGGAATATTTTGAGCCTACTTTCATTAAAATCTTTAAAGTAAGACACTTGTTATGAACAAATGAAATTCCTTTAGTTCCAGAGACAGACATACCAAACATATAACCTCCTCCGTACGTAGTCGGTAAAAATTAATTGAAGATTCCATTTCGATGTTCAAATTCAATCACTCAATTACAAGAAAACTATAATTCTTCAGTCAGTACTGGAAATTTTTTTATTTTTTTTTAGTCGACAAATAAATAAATAATATATAAGCTCCTTTTGAAAACAAGATCCGCACTTTTCCAAATAGAATACACCTACTTCAAGAAAAAATAACATATAGTTTTGAAAACAGAAATAGTAAAATGATTTTCTGGTATTCACTATTCAATAAAATGGATAAAGTTTATGGATATTTTCAAAAAACAATTGTAGGCGATAATGAAATCACGCCTCAACAATGCAATACTTAATGGAATTAAAAAAATTAAGATCACCAGATTAACAAATATTGTCCTTAAAATATTATCGATAAATAGGTGCAACTTTTACACATCAGAACTATCCAACAGAGGAGAAATTTTCAACTAAATAGCAAAGATTGAGGAAGTTTCAAAGAAGCACTACAAACATGAAGCTTCATCAATGTGATCCAAGAAAATTAAGAAAACAATCCGAACCGGCTTCGGAAAAATGTAAGGAAATTTTTAGATCACAAGACTGGAAAATTATGAGTTCGTGTCAGATACCAACAAGAACATGTACCTGTCAATCAAAACATGTCAAAATACTATAATGAAGACCAATAACAACATGAGGGCGGTCACGAATCAAAGTGACACAAGGTCATAACATGAAAGATGAACGATTTCTTGAATAAATAAAAATATATGCATACATTTTTAAAGGGCTTCAGAATGCTGAATGTTGAAAACTAGAGGCTAGACAGGTTTTTAGGTTGAAAGGTATTAGTTATCAACGAGATTTTCATGGTTTTCATTTTGTTAACTTCAGTAGCTTCTCAAAATACTATAACAACTAACTCTGTAGAAAGCAATCTTCTGGTAGGTTTTTGTCAAAACATTAACCACTGTTGGAAGTTTAAGTACATTTTTTCCATAAACTAGTCAACTATAGCTTTGTTTGATGTAAAAAAAAAAGTGCAGAACTTTCAACTTTTAGAGAGGCTATTCCGCTAACAAATAAATCACATAAGCTTTTTAATAATGCATACAGTGAAAATAAGTGGAATACCTCCCTTCCCTAAAAGTTAAGAGTTCCGTACTTTTTTCCCATGTCAAACACAGCTTATGATCCATAGAATATAGCACAATATGACAGAATCAAAATAAGTGGAATACCTCCCTCCCCTAAAAGTTAAAAGTTCCGTACTTTTTTCCCATGTCAAACACAGCTTATGATATATAGAATACAGCACAATATAACAGAATCAAAATAAGTTCACAGTTATAATTATAGCAATCACTAATCATGAACATAATCCAACTTTGATGTCAGTAACAAAAACTGATAAGCGAGGAACATGCATTTGATCACAGCTAATTTGGAAACCTGATGAAAATGAGAGAAAATTATTAACCAACTCAATAAAATCACCAAAAAGCGTCTCAAATTAGAAATACATAAAATCAAGCAAATGTTTGTTTCTGCAAAATTTTTTTAGGTTGGTACTTAGAATTTTCAAAATAAGACTCTATCTGAAAGGCTGAATATAAGTAATTTTCAGAATTGAGATAACGGAATCCAACTGAAAATTTGAATGGTAAAACTCAAACAAAATCTCTAAATTTAAAAATAAAAAAAAATTAACTAGAATTAAGAAATGATTCCTCATTCTAAAATCAAGAAAAAATCATTATTACAAAATAAATATGACAACAAATTTTCAAATGTTTATAACCATGAACGAGGTGAAATGAATTTAGAGCAAAAAAATGATTAATGAGTTGAGCATCAAAAGAAGTTTTCCAGTTTTGACCAAAGTTCATGAAATATAAAATACAACTGAATGAAAACATCGTCCACACTGCTCCGTTAGAAAGAATGCAACTGAAAAATCAATAATGAGATAAACACGACTAACAAGACATACAAATATCAATACTCAGGGTTCATGGCTGCACGAGATGAGAAGAAACAGTTCATAGGCCAAAAAACAAGTTACTTGAGAAAGTCGAGGTACCAAACTCAAAGGAATTTTGTACTGATTTTGGGATGTGTGAGTTAATCCGGACCTGTGAGCAGAAACACTTCAAAAAGTAAAATGTAATAAAAAAAATCGATAACACCAGTAAAAAAAAAAAAACGTATAAAATGAAAATACTGAATCATGAAAGCACAAAACAATGTGTTGATGAGAAACGGTAATTCCACAGAAGAGAGGAGCCTATAGATATCACATTAATAATTGTGCCTCTCCTACTTATACCTGGCTTTTGTACATTATAATGAGAAAATTTGGATCAAAAATGTCAAAAATTCATCTTTTTAGCAAGTTTATAATTACCAGAGGAAATAGCTGTTTTGGAATTTCTATGTTTAGAAAAATACTATGAAAAATGGGTCAAATGTCAGAAAATCAAATGAATTTAGTGAAATCTATCTGCTCATAAAGTTTTTTTTTTTGCAGTTAGAAGAGAAAATGTGCTGAAAAAAAGCTACGCTAAATTTAAACCAAGACTCAACCAGAGCGTTGAACTATGCAACTGGCAAATGGAGAGCACTGCATCAAGTATCATTTTATGCACCATACTAATCCATCATCTTTTGTCTGTTTCTGAGCCAAAAGTCATCCCATAAAAATATAATAGGCAAGATACGTTAGTAGTAATCCAATTTGAAAAAAAATTTCATACTATTTTATTCTAAAATAAATTCACAATCCACTAACGGAAGAGAGGTGAGTAATTTAATTATTCTCACATCCCTTTTCAACTTGGAAATAAAATGAATCTCAAATCAAACCATAATCAAAATATTAATCATTTTCAACAATTAGAGATTTTGGGTGGAAAACAAAATTGAGAAATTTCATTTTAACTTTATATTTTCTGTGAAGGTGGCACTAGATGAATTTTTTTGCAAACATTAATCAGTTACCAGAAACTTCGATTCGACTTCAGCAGTCATTACAATTAAGGGGAATGAAAATTAATTTTGTCAGCAAACAATTGATTGGGAATTATTTCATGAAAGAATTTAGGACTTTTTGATAAATCACCCAACCATTGTACAAATTTGCAATAAATTTGAAGAAATAAACGAATAATTCAAGAATTATAAAATGAAAACCAAAATATTTGTTCCAAAATTGTCAAGTAAAAAAAAAATGTGTCCAACGATTCTCAAGCATATAATTTGAAACAACAGAATACACAGAATTTAATCCTGAACTGAAGAATCCGTGGAGATGAATAAGAAGTGTAAAGACCCTAACTAACCAATTTGTTGTGAATTACAATGCAAATCTTCGTACAAGACGAGACAATTAAAAAAATGAACAGAATTAATTAAAGGAACTAATTCCAGTACATTAAGCATAAAAGGAACTTATAAAAGACCAGCGTTGAACAGCAGATTTGAAGAGGCAAGACAATTCAATCAAATAAAATAATTGTTTCAACGATTAAAATATCTCTCTAAATTTTCAAAAATTTAAATATTCCTTCAATAGATGAATATATACTCTGGTCCCTCGTTCGTGCATTCACGAGAATCAAATTTATTTTAAAATGCAGGAACACTTAATCAAAGATGTGGAATAACAATACAAAAAATTAAATGCAACAAAGACATATTATAATTCAAAGGAATACTACACAATCTCTCTGAGTATAGTTGGGGTATTTCAGGTCAATAATTACTAGTTAAACCAGACATGGGACCACATCCTTCAAATGAAAGTAATATTATTGACAAAGCAGATGATCACTGATAAGATAGATTTTATTTCAATTTTAATAACTGACATTTGAATCAAATTAATGACTTTCAAGAGATGAGAGCATAATAATTTTCACTTGAATTCTACACCACAAAAAATGCAATTACCTAAGTGACTAGAACTAGAACATCATCAGAATTAGATGCTTCAACAAATTAACTAAAGCCATAAGTAGTAGGTACAATGACCACGTAGTAACATTTGTGATTCGAGGCATATTGACGCAAGTGAGAGTTGATCAAACAATATATAATCAAATGAGGACAGGCGAACCCACAGCGAACCATATAACTGACGCAATATCATACATGTTTTTGGGTCTTAAATATATCAGTATTATAGTTTGTTTTAGTACATGTGACATATTATGACAAACATATAAAGGAAAAATAATACTGAAGTTTCTGGCAAAATCCAATAACAAAATAATTTTAAAGAACATACCAACTGAATCCGAAAGGACCGAGAACTGTCAGTTCTATCTTCATCTTGCAGAGTACATGTTACAAATGTGAACAAAAAATAAGTGAAACTTATGAAACCCAGCACTCACTCGTTGAAAACTTTTCAAGACTTGAAAAAATTTAGAAAACTTTTAATGTAGACCAGACCATTTAAATTAATTAGATTTTGAATTTTAATTTTCGGAAAGTAAATGTTTTGTGACTTATTAACCTCCGTAAAAGTGATTTTACGCAGATGTAGTGTTATTTATACAGCACGTTTCTTTTGGATAATTCATAGCATATTATACAGCGTGCGGCGTAACAATGTTAGCTTCTTAACGGAGAACATAATGTTCAAAATTTTGAGATAAGACAACTTCATCTTAATATTTCGAACGAATCTATAATTAAAATTCTGTCCAAATGAATGAAACACAAAACCGAAATTGACCGCACTCGTATAGAGGACGAAGACGCGGTTGATGACTCATAGAGCAAACCAGCAATTTCCACTAGTGAAGCTCAATCTGACATGATCTCACCAATGTGACGTAGATATGGGAAAAGATCGTAGCATAATACAATACATTCTTTTTTTTTGGAAATGGCTGACAAAACTAAAATCGCGTTGTTTCATTCACAGACGTAAAACATTGAGATAATACAAATAACTCGGAAACCACCAATAATTCTCAAAATATTACAATACCAGAAATAATATTTTCCACTACTTAATAGGTTCGATGACGTTCTTATAAAGCGCTCATTGAAGCGTTCTTGTTATGATTATTCTCGAAATGCTACGCATTCGATCGCATTATTCTCAAGGTCGGATAAATTAATCGAATAATAATGCAATTTTATCAAACACGAGGGCAAATATGAAAAACAAGAACTTACTTTTCATCTTCCCTACCAATTTACAATTCTTAATTAAACTGTGGCTGACCGAACAGGACAACTTGATTTTTTTAATCGTTGAAATTTATAAAATAATAATATAATGCGAGCCAATCATAACTGAGTCTTTCTCTGTTTCTCATGAATACAAGAACATATATATATCAAACTTTCCAGAGTTGAAAGATTCTCAGGAACCTTGAGAGATTATACTACACAGATGAATTAACAAAGCTATATAATAATGCCACAAGTAAACCGATAATATTTTTCAAAATTAAAGAGTTCTGAATTGAAAATTCAGGTAGAGGCTAAGTCCATGGAAGTAACGTTGATGAAACTTTCAAGATGAAATCATAGCACAATAAAACAAATTATAAAATATAAATTTAGAGGAATCAACCGACAACAAAATGAAAATCGAACAGTATGGCTATCGAATTAAAATCACAAGAGATGTAAGTAGAATTGAAATGCAATTATTGAAGAATATGAAGCTACAAAAAATCACCGATAGCTTATAATTTTCAGTTTAGTTTGAAACAATTTATAGAGCATAAGAACAAGACCAATGAATTTCTCACCAATCCTCTCCACTACAATAAAACGCAAGACACGATTATACACGGTTATCAAAAATTCTAAGAGATATACACATACCCATTGTTTAAATTATTGCGATTCTCCGAACAAATTTTCCGTCTAATTTGATGCGATTTTCCATCCATAATGGTAAACAAAGACATTTACTTCCTTCACTTTCACATTGATCACGTTCCCCGTTAATCTGCAAAAAGTCGTTTGTTTGTTACTAGCATCTTTCGAACAGAATACTTACATGTAACGTGGTAATAATATTCTTGTAGACTGACATTGGGTACGCAGAAAAATTGCCACAAAAAATTTCATGAGAAATAACATCTTCTCAGAATAAAACTGAATACTTACCTACGTATAATTAAATTTTATCTACACTCACAAATCAGAAGAACGCTAAAATGGAACGTCAACCCTAAAGAGCCCGTAAGTGGCCCGCCAAGTATGCATTCATCAACGAGCAACGAAAGAAAACGAAACTAACGAAAGACGAAAATGATTTAATTACGTTACGAATTACGATACGAACGAAACAACGAAACCTAACGAAATGTACAGAAGACTCCCTTCCCTTCCATACCAAATGAAAAGTGGCGTTGCGAACGTGCTGCCAATAACGCCCAAGTCAAACCAAAGTTTTTCCTTAATCGGAAACCATATAAAGAATGATATACATTCAAATTTCAAATTTTACACCCAAATCAAAAAAGAAATTTTCAAAGAGTTAGAAATTTGTCGGATTGTCGTAATTGCAAAATTTTATTAAGTGCCACTTACCAAAAATAAAATTTCTGTTTTCGCCCGGGATCGAACCGGGGACCTTCCGCGTGTTAGGCGGATGTGATAACCACTACACCACGAAAACAGTTAATTATAGACGAGTAAACACAGTAACTTAGCTACGTTTCTCTGAAAAAACGTCTGTTTTTAAGTATATTCATGTTATGTCGTTTTTAAAGGGAAACTGGCGAGTTAGTACACTTATCAAAGGGTGATATTATTATATAATTATTCTGAAAACCTATACATATCCATCATCTATCTGAGACTTATTTTTTATTCTTTTAGCTCATTTTTTCCCATGGTCTGCATTTGTTGATGTCATTGCCTGTTCAATAATATGCTTATTCACGTTAATCCCATCCGCGATAATATCCTACGAATTTATGACGTAATTGTGCAAGAATGTGACCAAGTGTGTCCCATTATAAGTTTTTTCGTTTGTTATTAATTGAATTTGAAGTTGTTCAATTTTTACTAGCTTATTCATCCATATATTGTAATCATTTCAGGTGCGAAATGGCAACTGGTAATTTAATTGATAAAAAAGATAATATCCATACGACCGGGTTTTATACAGAAATTAGTACAGCACAAGTTAATCATACTGACATACTTAAAACTAACTGAGTGTTTCGAATACCGTCTGCGAAACTACCTATTCATATAAGTAAAGCAAAATTAAAGTGAGCCGAACAATCGGAGCATTTATTCTCCTTACATTCTCAGAGCTAAGAGCATCTAGAAATTCAAAACTACAGATAATTAGTGCATTTTATTCATTTCTGTTAGATATCTATAGTTATTCTAATCATTTACGTAGTAGCTACTACTTTCATATTTCTTCGCTATATACTATCATAATTTTGAGAGCTATAAAAGTTGGAAAATTGTAATCTTCTAGTTTCGCTTCATTTATATCCGTTCCTTAAAAAATGTGCGAGTTACATTTTCCTCATGTTATCATTCAACTAGAAATTAAATTTTGAATCTATTTTCTTATTTTCAATAGTATATACATTAGCTGAAATCAAAGTTGGACTTGCAATTTCCAGCTTTTGAAGTTTTTTCAATTCTGATGATGTTCCTCTTACAGCTACATTTTTGACAGTACAATATGAGTAACAACTTATCGAATTGCCATCAACTATTTTCAAGGAAAACAAGAATGAAAATTTGAGTTCAGTTAAAATTTCCCCCTAAGTTTACACCAAGTTTGGTGAAACGAGTAAGTGTGAGGTTGAGTGCACAAAAAGATAAAATATTTCTAAGCTTGCAAGACGCCCAAAAACACCAAAGATAGTTTTTTGAGTTTTCATCTCTCATAACTCACAACATAATCCTGAAGCTGAACTATAAGGGCTAATTTTCTCCCTAACATGTCCAAAAAAAAAACTCACATCTGGCACCCTACATCGACATAAAGCAATGTACCTGTTTCAAAAAAAAAAAAAAAAAAATTGAAGAATGAAGTAACCGCTGGGATTTGAAGATAGAACTCTCTACTACTGCCCGACTTTCAGAGATTTTTTTGGTTAAAGTTACTCATTACATTCGTGCTAGAATCCGAAAATCTGAATATATGTTGTTCTACTGTACGTAAATGTTCATAAATCAAATTTTATCCCCTTTTTGAAATCTTTGCAGTCCTAATGATAAATTACTTTTTTTGGGCTACAAAGTGGCGACTGTGGACAGGGAAAGTGAAAATTCGAATATTATTTTTGAAGAATCATTTAGTGAAATATCGAACGCATTTCTAATAAATTTGTTTAGTGATATACCAAATGAGATGCCTAGTATGCCGAGTGGCCTAGGTAAAACAAACAACACCGTGCCTATAGTTAAACAATTCAAGTTGCCAGCCTACACGCCGAATAACCCTGATCTCTGGTTCCTAACATGTGAGATAATATTCGATGACTACGACGTGAATATGAAGAAAAAAAAATTTTTGGCTATCATTCAGCGACTTGGTTCGGACCAGATAGCAGTTCTCGAGAGTATCATTTGGCAGAAACCTGAGGACCCGCATACTCAGGCTAAAACACGACTAATTGCCACAGATAGGAAATCCAACAAAGAAAAACTTAACTAGCTGTTATGAGGAGCAGATATACTGCCAAACACGAAGCCTTGCATCATCTTACAACGGCTCTGTGAGCTGATAAGCTCAGAACCAGATCTGGACCGACTTGTGTGCCCAATATGGCTCCAGAATCTACCGATGCGTATGCAAGAAGTCCTTTTGTCCAATAGAAATGACCCACTCGATACGATATGTAAAACGGCTGACCGACTGTATGAATTGGCCGAATGAAATGGTAGCCATGTTCATGCTATGGACGCACCTACTAATGCACCGGTGAACGATTGTTTGTCTACTGTTTTGCGCCAACTAACAGCGTGGCACTTCAAGCCGACAGAAATAGAGATAGCCAACTGCGAGAAAGGAGTCGACATTGCAGCCACGAACACAGCCACTCTAATTACCACCCAAGGAGCAGGTCACAAACCCCCTTCTGTGAAAAAAAAACCAAACTTATAAATGGCCAATGTTGGTACCACCATACCTTCAGCGACAGAGCACGTAATTGCGCTGTCAGTTGCAGTAGGTATACGGTGGGAAATGACAAGTGAAGGGGGGAATGTGCGGCCGTTCAACCTTCACAAAAAGATTCTTCGCCACAACTTTTTGTCAAAGCCACAGATATTGATACGCCATTTCTCGCTGACACAGGGTTGGATGTATCTGTGGTACCATCAAGCTTCACCATGGAAACTAATAACAGCTACGACTACAGCCTTTTTATGGTGAATGGCGAAATGAATATTGTAAGCAATTAAAATTAGGCTTAATTAACGTATCTAAGTCACAATGGGCCTCAGGGCTCATTGTAAAATGCAAAAAAAAACAAATTACGATTAATAGGCGATTATAAGAAGCTTAATGCTTTGACAGTACCCGATAGATACCAGTTACCCGTCATACATGACCCTATTTCTCTTTTACATAATAAGAATGTTTTCTCAAAAATCGATTTAATACGAGCTTTCCATAACATCCCTGTATACCCAATGCACATTGAAAAAACTGCGGTAATTTCGCCTGTAGGATTGTTCGAATATAATAGGATACCTTTCGGACTGCGCAATACACCGGCTACATTCCAGAGATTTATGAACTCCATCCTTTCTGAACTTGATTTCTGCAAAGTATATATTAACAATATCCTAATTTTCTCCAATAACCTCGATGATCACTATAGGCATTTAAATCTTATTTTTTAGCGATTGGCCAAAAATGGCCTTTCAATTAACCCTGATAAATATGTATTTTGTGTGTCTAATTTGGAATTTTTAGGCTGTAGGATAACTCCAATAGGGTTTCAACCAACTGAAAGAAGGGTGAAACACATACGCGAAGTGAAGCCGCCAAAAACAATTGCAGCACCGAGAAGCGTCCTCGGACTTCTTAATTTTTATCAACAATTCATGGGGAAAGCAGCTGAAGTACTGGCACCACTCCAAGATGTCCTGAAAGGGCATCCAAAGAAAAACGATCGAACGGCGATGAAGTGGACGCCTGAGCTGATGGAAACCTTTGAACGTGCAAAAGACGCCTTCATCAATTTTGCCCTCTTGCGATATCAACAATGAAACGCCAAATTGGTTTTAACAACCGACGCTTTCAAAGTAGTGGTGGGAGCTGTACTGGAGCAAATCAGTGAGACAGGCGAAAAAGAACCATTGGGGTTTTATTAGAAAAAACTCAACAAGCATGAGGCAAGGTGGCCTGCCTATGATTTGGAGTTATATGAGGTGTACTCAGCAGTGGAGCACTTTGAACCCATGCTCACTGGGAGAGACCTGACCATCGTGATGGACCACAAGCCATTTGTCTACCTCTTCACAACAAAAAAGAGAACAGAAGTTCCAACATTATTGCCAACACTTTGAGCCAACTGGCAGAGGGAGGAGAAATATGTCAAATCAATGCTAAAATCACGCTTACAGTGATCGCAAGATGCAAAAAGGATGATGAAGAAATCAAGCAAAGGAGATATGGAGGATACAGAGATCAAATTCTGCGTGAGATCAGACTCGGCGACAGGTTGAAACTGTTATGCTCAAGGTTCAAGGAAGTTAATAGACCAATAGTACCAAAAAAGCTCTGATTTGAAATTTTTTGACAGATTCACGATATCAATTGTGGTGGATTGAAGGCAACATTGAGGCTGATCTGATCTAAATACTACTGGCCAAAGATGACGGGAGAAATACGGAAATGGCATCGGGCATGCGAAAAGTGTCAGAGTGAAAACGCAGAGACATTTGACACCGCCATAGGAAAGTTTCCTGATAACAATCACTTCGAACAAGTCCACCTTGACCTAGTGGGACTACTCAGACCATCAGGAGGATATACCTACCTCTGCACCTTCATCGACCAAGCAACTAGGTGGGTAGAGGCGGTGCCGTTGCAAACCGTTACCGCCGAGAAGGTTGCACAGGCTTTCTACAACCACTGGGTCACCAGATATGGAATGCCGCTTCGAATAACCAGTGACAGAGGCCCTCAATTTTGATCTGAGCTTTTTACGGAGTTGACTGCACTACTGGGCACCCAACACATTTAAACAACCGCCTACCATCCACAGAGTAACAGGTCGGTTGAGAGGTTCCACCAACACCTCAAGGAACTCCTCACCTGTCATGCACAGAACTGGCACTGATACCAACCGTCTATATTGCTTGGAATTCAGGCAGCGCCAAGATATGAAACGGGTGTATCGAGCGCAGAACTAGTCTATGGCCAAACACTAAGACTACCAGGCAAACTACATCGGGAAATGAAGGAATTAACCGACAAAATGGAGTTTGTCAAAGAACTATGACAGGTGCTATGAAAACTGAAACCTGCACCATTCAAGCTGCGCAGAAAAGAAAACATCTTTATTCACAAGGATCTAGAAAATTGCAAACGGGTATTTGTTAGAGTCGATAAGGTACGGACATCATTTGAACCGCCTTACCAGGGTTTATATACTGTTAGTAAAAGAGAAAAGGTGTACTTCAAAATTGAAATGGATGGAAAAATTGACACCGTCTCCATAAGCTGACTTAAACCCGCATATGAAATAGATGACGAAGTCCAAAGCGAAGAAAACATCAAAAGTGGACGGCCTAAACCCATCTTTAAAACAAGGTAAAACCCTTCCAATGGTAAATGAGGGTAATGTTGCTCATAATACTAAACTTAACGCTAAACCTATTTTTATTTACGATGATCATCATCCTGCCCCTCCTGTAACAATTCCCAATACTGCCCGCGTTTCCTTTAATAGCACTCACGAAAATGAGACAGGTCTGTCCCAGTCTCGGTTTGTAGAAGGTAATTGCAATCAAAATCAAAGTACAATTAGACAATCTACTAGGGTGAGCCGACCACCTACAAAACTCAATGATTTCATACTAAAATAATGCATGACAATTTTATATTAATTGACCTCTCTATTTTTTTTCGTATTTTTAAATTTAATAAATGTATACTCGTAATTTTGATACCTAGCTATTTAGCCTATATTTTATCGATATACTATCGAACATAGTCTTTCGTATATGTTATTGCTGTTTTAATATTTTCAATTTTATTTTAGTTATATTGCTCCGCTCTTAAGGGGTGGAGATGTTGTAGTGGATGTAGAATTAATGTATGTCAATCGAGTTGTTAAAAACGTACCATCATAAACTTGTCAAACTGTATATAGTAGGCCAAACTGTTTCTTTCCTATCTCTCGTTCGTCGCTAATTGTACACTTATTTGACTACTCAGTTACGGTCTGTCTGCCTTCTTAAATTATACGTTACTCATTGTTCTCGCATTTTCTGATTTCTGAACTTACTTTCAGTGGGCTACAAGGTTTTTGGATCTGAAGAAAGTGAACAAGTCAATTTGAAATACTATAATGCATTAAAAGAATAAAATATGTTGTTCTACACTCCACCTACACTCTCTCATAAACCATTAGCGCTACTACATTTGATAACTTACACTAACACTTTCAGGTTATATAAACAATTTTTTTCTCTTGAAAACTTGTAAACCCTGAAACTCATTTCCCACTCAAACTTTAATCTCATTATGGAAGGAGATCGCTCATCTTCCTCAAACTTGTAATTTATATTTCTGTTTAATACATTATAGTATTTCATACTAATTTGTTCCTTTCCTTGGAAGTAAACCTCACTTCATGGTAGGCAGAGCTGCAATTCTCAAACAAAGTTAGTAGGAAGAAATACTTAATCATTCGTTAAAGTTTGTAATTTTTTATACTATAGTATCCAAAGTTAAAGGAATTATAAGTATTTTTATTAGTTAAAAAGGTTATTTTTTTCAAAGTGTCCTAGTTATTTATGAGCAGTTAGCTCTGTGAATTTTTATTGTTTGAATGTTTTCGAAGTTTATTGAAAATTATTCATGGTTAAGAAAAATTAATCGGTTTTGGCACCAAACATTTCGACGCCATATTTTCATCTTCAACATCACTGGATCATCATTTTGCAGCAAGGTGAATCAAATCAAAATTTTTCACCATGGGAATTGAGAATATGTCGGATCTGGATCGTCTGCTATTATAAGGAGAACACAAACTTGAAATTTCGTTGAACAAATCAGAAATTGCTGTTACGTTGAAATCAGTTCTTGTGAACATTGAACATCGCCATTTGCTGAGTCATTCATCGTAGTTCATCTCCACAAATTCTTCAATCAATTTCTGCTTGTTGAATCATCTATATGAATCTGAGAGTACGAATCTCCAAAGATGATCTCAATTTAATCTGCTCACTTTTGCATGGGAAAATAGCGATCAATCATAATTTGAATTGGAAAATTTTCAATGGAATTCTGCAAGTAACGGGTAATTTAATTTTCGATAATTTCCAATTATATATTTCTTGTACTATAACAGAATTCGAGGGAATATATTCGATAATTCTGTGGGACCTAGAATATATCTACTCTGTACGTGCAACCATTCTATTTTATCCATTGAAAAAATTTTGTGGACTATTTTTGGCACACACGATTTTCATTTTCTGCTATCACTTTAATAAAACTGATTCATATAACGCCCCGTTCGGAGAGTGGACTGCCTGTGCTCGTTAAGTAGGCTTGACCGTGTGCGCCCTTCTGAAATTATGTCGTTACCATTAACTGGAAAATATGCGCGTGTCTATGTTTAAAATGACAGAAACTCATCAATGAGGGTAATGGCCCCAATAGAGGAGCGAAAGTTGGACCTGCGTCTACTCCAGATCCGGATAGACCAATAATTTCAAGTCAATAATTTGAAATCTAATTTAATTTTACTTTTGTATTTAATTTTTTTGTTTGTAACACATGAATACCGCCGTGAATTTTCACAACATTTAAATCGGGTTTTTCTTATAGTTACTTCATATTTTTGTTCCTTGTCTTGATGTTCGACACACGTTGTACGTAAATAGCAATAATATGTTTCAAAATATAATGTGAATCTGATATGTACGCACTTAATAAATTTTTCATAAGAATGTCATTCCTTGAGGTTGGCCTTAACAAAATTGGTTCGCCGCGAAAATAATTAAAAAAATAATTCAGTTCGTAACTCATATTGATTCAATCAATTTCAACAATCAAATGAGACGAAATTAAATTGCAGCGATTTTCATGTCCGCGTAATGAATAAGGAAAAATAAATCTTTGTTTATCGATCAACTTCCAACGCTCAATGACTCGAGAGGCGAGCTTTATTAGTTTCGCGAGGTACACCAGAATGGATCACTGATTAGTTTCATCGTACTTTCTTGGCTATAAAAATTTCACTAGAAATATATCGGTCATTCACTCCGACTGCACAAAGTTTAAACATTTCGTCTTTTCGTCTGGCTTTTATTTCCATAGAAACTTGACAGGATACGTAAAGTAGCAACCACAAACATAGAAGAGTTTTTTTTGTACCTAAAATTCAGATATGACTTTAATTTCTTCGAACACAATGCGAAAAAAAATGATATACGTATACTGACCTCGAATAAAGATAAAATTGAAGTAAGTTTCTGCCATAGATGCTCCACCAAGAAAGTAAAAATTTGAAATAGCCGATATGATGATTAGAGGTGCGCATATTGATCCCAGCAGCCGTCTTTCATTTTGGGAGCCCAACCATTTCTGTAATGACAAAAAAAAAAAACATGTTTGTTGCTTCATATATTTGTTGAACAAAACAACACTTCTAAACTAATCGAAAAAGTAAACTACCAATTTTGGATTATTCCCAGTTGGAAGTTAAAAATTTTCAAGGTGCTGTGCGGTAATTGTAAAAATTAAAATGGGACGGCTTGCAACATATGGGCATTAATGTAAGGTATTCTCAGCATTTTTCATATGTGACATTTTTTTGTAACTATCATCTGCACAATGTTATAGCCGCCGTTAAAGCTAGATACTGATAAATAATACTTTTCACAAAAAAAAAACTTTCAAAAACCTAAAATTCAGTCAAGTACCACTATTGACGCTATTTTTGGCACAATATCGATAGTTAGTAGCCAATAGATCACATTTCAATTAATTTGTAATTTTTTCCTCATATAACACTCTTGTGGTGGAGTGTAAATTAGATGAATAAATAAGTTTAGGTTAAAAATCAGTTTTCAAAAGATAGGCTTTTATAATGAATTAAAAAAAAAAAACTCCCATCCCTGATGGAATTTGAACATGGGGAACGTCGTACGAAGAGACATGTCCCTACCGTGACACTGTAGCGATGGTTAAAGAAATATACAAAACTTGTTATGAAAGATCAAGAAAGATCAACCATGTTGATGAGTAATAACTGATAAAAATCAAACCCAATTTTAACACCCCCAAATATTAGTACAAGAAATATGTCACATTTTGTTACGTTAATAACTGCAATAAAATCATATAAAAAAAGCCTTATTTTACTACCTAAGATAGTCATTTTCTCGGTTTTCTGTTCCGAAGAAAGGTCTAGAAATGTAACTGAATGTATCTCACCACATTTCAATCTCGAAATTCATAAAAAATTTTGACCCACAACTGGTTTGATCTACAACTGGTTCATAATTTTTTTCAAAAAAATTTTTTTGAAGTATTGTAGATCTAGACAGATCTGGACTGGATGATTTAAGAAATGTGCGAACAAGGTGAAAGGTGTACATTTGGGTACAGAATTACCACCCTTTTGAAAATTCTTTTCCGGCTCAACTAATCCACATTCCACATTTGATAACCTAAACTTCTACAGCTCCTTGCTTATAGGGGGTGGGAGTAAAAGTCATTTTAAAAGTTGTAGACGTTGCCCATTACTTCTGTTTTATTGTTAAACTGAAGGGCTTTGCCCCCTGGCTGCTTTGTGTCCCAACTACCTTTATTTAGTGTCATTTTCTCTTTGGACTTCGATTTTTAATGTAATTTTCATAGATTTTGTCTGGAAAAAAAAAAAAAAAAAAAAAAAAAAAAAACCACTTTATTTTAATGATGTAGAATTTCTTACGCAGGAGTCTTCCCTGATTTCATTGGCTTCATCGGTCTGAATAATTTTTTTTAACCAATAAAAAATAAATTATGTTAACGAACAGTCATAATTTTTTGTCATGGCTGGATATCTGGCAAGTTCTTCTACTAAGCAGATCAAAAAATAAATAGAGTATAAGCTTTTCAAATGTCCTTGATGGCATTGAAAATTATATAAAAAAGTAAAAACGTATTTAACCCTCTTTTAGTAGTGGAATACACAAAAAAAAAGAAGGCGTGCGAGGGTCCCTCCTCACATACTTAATGTGTAAACATTCAGCTGAAACACAATAAATATGTATCTAGCTTGTATGTGTGCTTGCATGTAACGCGCCCGCCAGCTTGCCACGGATGTCTGCTTGTGAGTGTGTGTATGTGTATTATGTGACAAACAGAATTCAAAACTGGACAGTGCGCAGTGCAGTTTTTTTATGCAATCTCAACTTTTTTGTATATAATATTTTTTTACACCTGGGAGGAAGCAGACTAGAGAGCAAGAATGTTTACACGTTAATAAAATAAATATAAGTATTTTTCTATAGTTAATTTAATCAACCTTTTAAAACAAAAATTTGTTTAATATATTATCGAGTCTAAAATATAACGACCAATACTGAAATTCCTAGAAACACATTTGGCCCTCTAAGCGAGAAAATTAAGAAAATCCTCTCTTAATATTGATGAGTAAAATTTTTAAAACTGACATAAAACTAAAAGGAAGGAAAAAAAAAAAAAGTTGCAAAAAATAGAAGTTAGACTACAGTTGGGATAGCCCAACAAATTGTCACCGTATGTGTCAACATCCTTGCAGTACAAACATCAACAAATCAATTACCATTTGTATAACAGTACCATTCCGATAAAATGAAGAAACAGAACTTAATATTGTTGGTTTTTTGGTTTGTTTTCAAGCAATTTCCAAAAGAGGGGATGAAATACCCATTTTTTGGCTATATAATGTGTCCAAAATTATATTTTGTATTTCCCATTGTGCTAGAGGATTAAAAATTGTTACGTGGGTGCCTGAGTATCACATCCACATAATTTGTTTTTTTTCTTATTCAAATTCCCAAAAATGTGAAAGGAGTCGCCGATATGGGCCAAAAACTCATTTTTTGGCACCTTGTAAAACACTGACATTGTAACTGAAGAACGTAACACAAAGGTTGTCTAATATTGTTTGTGGTTACATCCACATTTTTTTTTTGCGAGTTCAATTACGTTAATCTTTTTATTCCATTAATTTTTAAACCTCAAAGGACTCAAAAATGGGGCCAATTTTTACTTTTCATAATTTATGGAGTAATACTTTGTTGATAACAGTTTTTTCAGCGCCGAGTTCAAATTTGGCTTTTTTTTTAAACTATACATTCAATAGAGCTGAAACATGGAAAGCAGTTAGTTGAAATAATGAAAGTTGGTAACGATTTTGATAAAAACCTGTCAATTAGTTCAGTCGAGGGCTGAAGAAAATTCTCCCACTAGATGAATAAATAAACAGAATTTTTTTTTAGATTGGGATTTGGCAGTTTGGCTACTTGATCATTCCACTCGTCACCTGGAGGTTATAATTCCGAAGTGAGAAAGGATGATAGTTAGGGTCAAAGTTACATGAAAAGTTGAGCATAATTTTCATTTGTTTCATGATTATGGCTTGGTTCCCTCCGAAAATATTTTCATTTTTTGAAGATTTTTGGAATACGAATGGACTGTGCGTCATATTTTTATTGGGGAGTTATCTAAATTCACGCATTAGGTATTTCTGGAATCCCAAAGATTAAAACATAACGTATTATTTACTGGCGAGATTCAAAAGCATCCAACATACCCTTAGATGTTGGTACCATTTGGAGGATGATAAATATCTGGCACTCATTTCCACAATAATGCCAAAATAATTCAAAAATGACCACATAAAAATGGAATAATCCAATCCGTGCCACACATATACGAAAAAGAAACACAAAAAACTAATAGTTGCTTTCTTCAAGTTAGTCCTTGGCGGTAAATAATCCAAACAAGGTTCATAAATATGCCTACAATAAATGAAAATATCATTATTAATTCATACGAGATATAGCCCAGATTCTAAAAAAAATAAAAATGGGTCAACCTTTTCATAAATCGATACAATGGTTTGTCAAAATCTCGCCACATGTCCGAATACAGATAAACGTACGCAATGCAACTGGGTGGATCAGGTGTTTGGTAGCCTTCAGCGCGCGTCCATGTTAATGCTAATCCATAGACGACAGTGTACTTGAGGAAAAAAAATTGACCGATGAAGAAACCCGCACCATACATTATCCAAACATTTTCGCATTGTATTTGCACGAATGACTGGAAAAGTTCGAGATTAACGAGAAAATACGTTCGTCCAATATTTTCAAATAAAAATAAAATTGCGTTAATCAAGTACCTCGAAATAGTCCAGAAAACTATTAACGTAGATATAGTGAAGGCATAATTCGGTAAAAAAAATCCAGAATAAATATCGAATATTTTGCAGAAACAAAACGAGAAACGGCATCGTTGATTGCTTTCTTTTTTCATCATATATCTGAAATACAAAATGGCCAGGGTAATTCTGATGCATCAAATGGCAACTTTACGAAAGCTATTTTCTACTTGTTCGTGAAATTCATCGAATAATAGCACTGGTCCCAGAAAGAAACATGGTAAGTAGAAAACGTAGCCGAAGAAACTATAACAATCATCTAAAAATATTCGTTTTTCAACCACACACAAACTGTAACTAATACAGCGCAGATAAATCCACATGAGAGTAGGGATGATGAAATTCAAGTCCTCGTATGTCACCGAATACACCTAAAAAATAAAATAAAATAAATTAGTGAAATTCATTCATCAATCTAGCGAATCCAAATCACTCGATCACATAAAAAAATTTTCAATTAAACACGAGATTAAATTTACTTTTAGGCTATTTTATGCGAGTCTTGCTCCCATTAAAAAGCTCATGATATTAAATGTAATTAATACAAATACAAGGTTCGTCAAAAAAGTTACTACTTAGCTTCTTGCATTAAGAAGTATATGTTGATAAGTATGTAAAAAATAATTCACCTAACACTTCATCATTCATTTAACGCAGAAATATAAGGGATAAATAGTCAGATCGAATTTTAATGATCTTTCATACTCTCTAATAAAAAATTCAATGAAAAAGTCAAATCATGTATCAACAAAAAACTAATTATCAAGACAGAGTCGTACATATAAAGAATCAATCGAAGCTTCAAGTTTAAATTCAGTTCTAACAATTACTGTAGTAAGCTCTCACTTCAATTTCAACATTCAGGTTTCTTAAAATTACGCTGCCCAAGATTTTTTGCAAACGAAAGTAACAATAAAATTAATTTCAGCACAATGCTGAACAATGTCACACTGACGGACAATCATTTACAAAAGAGATCACCTTTTCTATTTTTTCATGTATTTATCATTTTCAAAATTTAAATAAAACTTTTCAACGACCTGATTCTCAGTTTTGTATCTGAAATTAGACGCAATCGGATTGATGATGACTCAACGGACATAATATGAAGCTATTCAACTAACCGGCATACTTTTTTCGTGGGTAAACACAAAACACAAGCCGTAGCAAGCGAACCAGATTAAAAGTCTAGAATTTGTCCACCGCAGCAATAAATAAAAAAGGATGGGTTGCACGAACAAAATAGTAAATGGTTGAAATCCGTAATTCACGATAATACAAGCAGAAGTAATTAACACATACCACAGAGGCAATATCTACAATGGAAAAATAGTTACAAATTAAAAATCAACTTATTACAAACGTAACTACACCAACTATCGCATTCGTATTTTACCTTGGGTGAAACTTTATTTACAATTCTAGCTCCCACATAGTGAGTTAACATCCAAGGACTAATAGTGAACATTATGAATCTAATCCATGTTCTCCATTCTTCGTCAGTGTCATCTTTCCTACGCGAAAGAAAGGACCAGCCATCAGGCAAATCATTCACGTAAAGACTGGCAAGTTCTGCAAAACAAACTGTAAATTGTTTCAGACTTTACTTTTAGATAGCTTTAGTGTAGATGACTTCATGTACTCACTATTTCCAGTCACGAAAACTTGGTGTGTCGAGTAAATAATGCCAAGAATCCAACTTATACAGTAAAGAGATATCTCCCATGTAGGCAAATTTCTATTCTTCATACTGTACCATACAATTTGAACTGGAAATAAACATACTCGGGATGAATATTTTCAGTAAATGCATAGAAACATAAAACAATAATCACAGTCTGAAATCAGGAGGATGTATTTTTCCATAAGTAAAGAAAAGAGTTTAAATTGATTTTCTGAGAATGGGAAAGACTTTAATATGGATAATTACTAATCCATAGAGGATAATTTTTAGATCGTACCCGATTGTAACGATAAAAACTTATTTTTAACAAAAATTTTTGCATTACGAGATCAATACATTAATACCTATTTTCATCCATGTTATCCTGTTTTTGGCCGGTGACTATTTTTCCCACCAGAGTGCGTATATTTTGCCTCCACTTTCCAATAAATTGGCAATGAGTGAAAGAGAGATAGTAATATCTGGATTTAAGCCTGAAGTCTGATTCACACCTGGCTAGTTTTCATGCTACTAGCCAGCTACTTGGGATACTATTCTGTGAAAAGTTCAAGTTACACTAGCTTTTTTAACAGCAAACTGAGTAACTGATTTTAACGATTAACAGAATAGTACCACAAGCAGCTACTAGCGAGCTGTATGGGATAGATACTATTCTGTTAACAGATAAAGTAAGTTTGTGTTTTTAGCTATTCAAGTTAACTTTAGCTTGGTGAATAGTCTTCCAAGAATCTCATTAGAATCTCACGTGATAATCCATCAAGTTGAAATTGACTTTTAAAGGTTGTTGATACGAAATCCCACCTACTCTCTTTCTTCATCATCATCACGAACATACTTTATATATATATGTCATACGTACACTCTCGTCACAAAGTGCTTCCCCTACTACTCTCGAACCGATAACGCTGTTGCTTCGCCATTTCATATTAATTCATATTTTATTTCCAAATGTATTTTTTGTCTGCTAATAAATTCTGTCGTGAATACTTCTCTCTTACTCTTTTTCATTCCTCGTCATTACCGCCTCGCTGTGGTTGAACAGTAAGAGAAGAATAAAATTAAATTATGAAATAGCAGACTGATTTTTTTTGAAATTGATTCATTGTTGTGTGAAAATTTATAATTTTTTCAAAAGTGAAAATACACTGAAAATATCGTTTGAATCAAGAATGTTAAAACTCGAATTTTTTAATTAAATTTTTTTTCAAAGTCGAAAAAAAATAGAAACGTAACCAAAAACCGTTCCTGATCCAATAACGGCCGACCCTGAAAGTCAACGAACTACAATTCAGAAAAGACCGCCAACGATACAGAGAACCACCTGAGGAAATCTTCTGCTCCCGTCTTCTAGGACTCTATTAGAGATTGTCAACTACAAAGACCACAAATTTTTGGGCCAACCTACAACAAAATTCGGCGAAGATTACGACGGTGAAAATTGGAGTCAAAAATACGAACACACACAACAACGGATCAACGAAGAAAATTAATTTTTGTAAAGGTAATATATGTGTAGTTAAATTATTTTTTATGTGTATTTTTGATTGTGGATTTGAGGTGGTGATATAAAATTGTTTCTCCCTTCCCATTTAATAATATATGTCAAATTTAATAAACGTATTAGAAAATAAAATAGGTGAATATAGTATTGAGAAAGAGGAATTGGGAGGTATTGTTGAAAAAGTTTGAAGGGGAAAAAGTGGTAGATTTGAAAATAGAGAAATATAATCTTCCTTATTACACGTATTTTACAGGAGAAATAATATTAGAGTCCTTCACAATTGATATCTCAGGTAGAATAGAAGAAATTAGTTCATTTAAATACATCAAAATATCTGATTCAACACCAAATTACTTTTCAAATAGAATATATAGTTCATTGAAATCAGAGAAGAAATTCGTAAATTGATTCTTGAAATAATAAATAATAAAATTTTAAAAGTCTAAGAAAACTGGATAAAAAAGAAAAAGAACCAGAATATCAAAATATTGAATTCAAAAAACAAAATTTAGTAAGTAATATAGAAAAAGAAAAAGAAGAAAATAAAAAATTTTTATCTATCACGAATTTAGAAGATAATTTATTAGGCTTTAAAAAAATTGAAGAAAAGATGTCCAACGTAAATGAAATTAAACCCATTCAGGCTCCATTGGGAAAGGTGTTCAATGGAAAGTATTACTTAGATTGGAGACGAATGATTATTTCGGCCATTAGGGGTGCCGGTTACTACGACATTTTTGGAGAACATGAATTTTTAGAATCGTATATATCACATATAGATGATTTGAATTTTAGGCCTAATAAGGAAATGATTAACTATTGTAAAATGCCAGACAATGCCAAAGCATTCGTCCTTGAAAGAGTTTCGAACGACATTACCAAACAAATACGAGATTGTAACACGGCCATAATGATGTTAAAAAAATTAGATAATATATATGGTACAAAAACATCAGTTACAGCCAACATGGCCAAATCTAAATGGATGGAGTTCAGATTTCAACCTGGGGGAAATATGAGAGGATTTCTTAAAAAATGGGATGAACTTGTTACAGATGTAAGAGATAGTGGAAAGGAAGTAAAAGAAGAGGAAGAATTGGAAAACTTGCAACTTGCACTGTGTTATGAACAAGCATTAGCGAAAATGCAATTTGAAAATCTACCCCCCAATGAACAAAATATCGATAATTTTAAAAGAATTTTAAGGGAAGATGCTGATCAAAAACTTAGAGATCAGACATTAAAGAAACAGAATAATAATTACCCGAATAATGATAATAATAACTATCGTAATAATGGAAATGGCAACAATAATAATTATAGAGGTCGTAATAATAATTATCGAGGAAGGAACAATTATAGAGGTAATAATTATAATAACTATAGAGGCAACAATCGAAATTATGGTACGAATAGTAATGCAAATGGGAATGAACCAAATTCACAACATAATAATAATAATAATAATTTGAATAGCAATGGAAATGGAAATTATAGGGGAAATAATTATCGAAACAATGGAAATTACCGTGGAAATAATTATAGAGGTAATAATAAAAATTATAACCAAAATAACCCAAAATGCTATAAATGTGGTCAAAATGGGCACATAGCCCAAACCTGTAATAATAATAACACTCAACAAAATAGTAATAATGATAATACGAATGAAAACCAAAATAATTATCCACCAAAAACAACCCAAAATAATAATACTGCCTCGAATAAAAAAAAAATCCTGAACAGCAGGTAAAAATGTCCTGCATGGTTAGAAAACACACGAATAATTCAAATGAATGGTTATTGAATAAATTAATAAAAAATAATGAAATAAATGAAAATTATACACACCTAGAAAACAAAGCAATTTTGGATGGAGCTGCGGAAGTGCACTTAACAGCTGATATAAATAAATTGAATAATATTAAAAAATTTGTCACCCCTGTAAAACTTCAATGTGCGGGGAAAAATGCTTTCTTGTATGCCACCCATACTGGTCAAATGACAATTAAAATTGAAAATTCTAATAAAATACAATCATTAATAGAATTAAATGATGTACATTACGTACCCGACTTAAATACTGACATAATTAGTGTAATAAAAATCACAAATACGGGTACAGTAAATATCGATCAACAAAAAAATTGTGCTAATATATATTTTATAGAAAATGGGGAAACTTTGATAACCGCCCCAAAAGAAAATGGAATATTTTATATCCATTACAATATCCATAATAATAACAATAAAAAAATTAATGATGATGAATACACTAATACAAAATTAGATAGCACTACACAAATATGTCCAGTAACCCAAGAAAATGAGGATGAATGGGAGGATTTTTCAATTGAGTTAGAAATACAAGAAGAAGTCAAAAACCCGTTAGAAAATAATAATATAGATTCATTTGAGGGGGGTGAAAATAGTAACACGAACAATGAAGAAAATATACCAAATGATGAAAAATCAAATATCAATGATAATACTGATGGTATAAATGATACTTCAAATAATAATAATAATATATTCAATAAAAAAATGATTATACATAGAAGGCTGGGTCACTTAAATGCACGCTATATCCAAAAATTAAAAAACTTATCTGTTGGCATTCTGGAAAATATGAATTTTAGAGACGATGATTTTAAAAATTGCCAAATCTGTTGCATTGCAAATAATACGAGACTAGGGCATAATGGAATGAGAACAAAACCATCAAGGAAATTAGAAATAACATCATCAGACATAATGGGTCCATTTACACCATCGATCGCAAACCAAAAATATATTTTAACTTTTATCGACCATTATTCAAAATATACATTTGTAATGCCCATTACAACAAAAAATCAAGTGGCAACAGAATTTAAAAATATGATAATGTCTATGAAAAATAAATTCCCAAATTTTCCCATAGGAACTATTAGATGTGACAATGCAAAGGAATACACTGATGTAAAAATAATAAATTATTGTCTAGAAAATGGTATAACAATGGATTACGTAGTTCCTTATTCCCCGGAGTTGAATGGCGTAGCCAAAAGGCAGAACCAGACACTCATGAGGAGAGTAAGAGCTATGCTCATTGATGCCAATCTTGACATTAAATATTGGTCATATGCAATTGTTACATCAGCATACTTATTAAATCGCTCACCAACAAAAGCCAACGTAGATTTTAAAACCCCATATGAATTATTTTATGGTACAAAACCAAATTTAAAAAATTTAAAAGTATTTGGCTCTTTAACATATCGTCACATCCCTTTTGAAGTAAGAAAACAAAATGCAACTAAAGCAAAGGCAAAATCAAAAAACAAAATAGATCCAAAATTGGCCCCAAGAGCAGAAAAAAGCATAATGATGGGATACACAAATACGGGATATTGTCCGAGAGACCCTTTTGAAACAAAATTGTATATTGCATGTGAAGTACGGATTGATGAGTCTCAAAATATCAAATCTTTGGAAACATCCAACAGAAAGTTAATAATTCAACCAGCAAATTACGAACAAGATTTAGGAATAATAAACCCAATAATAATGAATATTAATGTCAACTATAGCAAAACATATATAGAAGATTGTGTCCCAAAGAATTTTAATGAAATTAATAATAATCCTTTTAGAAGAGAATGGGTAAATGCAATAAATGACGAATATAATTCATTAAATGATATGAATGTCTGGGAAATTGTGGATTATGACAGGCAAAAATTAATAGATACTAGGTGGATATTTACAATAAAATACGATGAATATGGAAATCCAAAACCCAAAGCCAGATTAGTGGCGAGAGGATTCAAAGATCAAACTGAGTACAGTATTGCAGAAACACATGGTCCTGTTGCATCAATAAGTACAATTAGATGGTTGCTCTCTATGGTTAATAAATTAAAATTGATTCTTGTACAATATGATGTCAAAACGGCATACTTAAACTCCCCCATTATAAAACCTATTTATGTAAAAAAACCAGAAGGGATAAATATTAATTCGAATCAAGTTCTCGAATTAAAAAAATCAATATACGGACTAAAAACGTCAAGTAAATCTTGGTACAATCTACTTGACTATAAAATTAAGGAAATGGGTTTTGAAAGAACAAAAGCAGATAGATGTCTATATCAAATGAAGAAAGACAATGAAAAAACATACTTTTTAAGCTATGTAGATGATATCCTGATAGCTTCAAATTCACAAATAGCAATCACAAAAATTAATGAACAACTGGAAAAATCTTTTACCATCACAATCATAAATAATCCAAAATTTTTCTTGGGGTTGGAAATAGAAAGAAACATAGAAAATGGAACAATAGTACTATCCCAAAATAAACATATAGAAAAAATGATTAAAAAGTTTGGTATTTCGGAAATAAAAAAGACAAACACCCCAATGGAAACTGCCCTTAAAATAGAAAAAGTTGAAAATGGAAGGGACGACACAGAATATAGATCGATGATTGGTGGATTATTGTATCTAGCCAGACTAACCAGACCTGATATATTATTTCCTGTAAACTTCTTCTCAAATTTCCAAAATAATTCAAACGATACACTAAAAAATTATGTAAGGAGAATATTTAGATACGTCAGTTCTACAAAAAATTATAATATAACGTATAGATCCGAAGGAGATGGAATACAAGCATATATTGATGCTTCTTATGCTCCCCAAGTAGACGACAACAACATTGACCCAAATAATTTACAGAAAGGTAAATCAATTACTGGTTTTATGATCTTTGCAAATGGGGATTTGATAGAGTGGAACTGTTCAAAACAAACAATCCACGCTTCATCCAGTACCGCTGCAGAAATTATAGCAGTTTTTGACACTCTCGATATAAAAAAGGTAATCCAACACATGAATTTTGAAATTTTTGGGGAAAAAATAATCGTAGATGTAATGGAGGATAATATATCAACTCAAAAAATTTGCTCTGGTGGAAGTCAAAAGAAATTGCGAGCCCTCATGATAAAATGTTACTCGATTTTAGAGGCCAAGGAAGAAAAAATAATCCATTTCAGATCTGTTAATTCCGAAAATCAGCTTGCAGATTTACTTACAAAATCTTTAGACAGAACAAAATTGGAAAATTTAATTGTAAAAGTGCTAGAAAATACGAATCTGTTCACATAATATTATATACATTTATTTGAAAAAGAAAATACCCGTCCAAAAAAAAGTCAAGTCGTGCCAAGTCAAATACCAAAGTCCAAACTTGAAACATATTGTACAGGAAAAAATACTCTTACATTGTTCATAAATAATACTCATGAGAAAAATACACTCGAAAATACTTGTCAGAGAAAAATACACGATTTTGCTGCAAACCCAACAATGAAAACAGAATTAAAATCGAGCAAGCTTAAACCCTACAAACGCTAATAATAGAAACAGCATACAACTTTGAACAAGCGTGAGAAAAATACACGACAAATTCCCACACAAAAGTATGAAAGGAAAATCTGAACACTATACGAGAGATAAAAACTCATTACATGACCTCAATAAAGATAAACCTAATAGCTTGCCTTATCCAAAAATAAACATGTCAAACGCCACCTCAAACACAAAAGAGAAACGTAAAAGATAAAGCATTTTAATCAATTATTTTATTCGAAGCACAGCAAATAAAATTTTTTTTTCTTGAAACCAAAGTTACCGTAATAATATTTAAATAATACGATGTGAATATTTTTTTGAAATTTTTTTTATTATGCATATATCATTTTGTACTTAATATTTTTTTTCCCGTTCACTTTCAGCGTACATGATGAAGAACTCAATCGGTAAAATTTCAGGGGGGTGTTGATACAAAATCCCACCTACTCTCTTTCTTCATCATCATCACGAACATACTTTATATATATATGTCATACGTACACTCTCGTCACGAAGTGCCTCCTCTACTACTCTCGAACCAATAACGCTGTTGCTTCGCCATTTCATATTAATTCATATTTTATTTCCAAATGTATTTTTTGTCTGCTAATAAATTCTGTCGTGAATACTTTTCTCTTACTCTTTTTTGTTCCTCGTCATTACTGCCTCACATCAAAGGTTAAAACAACAAATAACTTAGACTGTTAAAAGAACAGTACTCCAAGTAGCTGGCTAGTAGTGTGAAAACTAGCCAAGTGTGAATCAGGTTGGTCTCTCTCTATTTCTCTCTAACATGTTCTTACAACTGTCCAGACATAGTGCTCATTCCATTATCTCTATACTTCGATGGCTTGCTCATATTGACATTACAAGGTTAGTATTACTAATTGTAAAGTCATTTTTTGTTAGTATAGAGTTGAAACTGGCCACATTTTAACCAGCTGCCATGGTGCTATGGTAGAAGTTTTGTTAATCAATTGAATAGTGGTGGATTCAAATCCCAGCAAGACAACAATTTTGAAGAAAAAAAATTCTTTTTTTTTTAACTTTTATTTGTATAATCATAATTTATAATGATTTGTTAGGTTCTTCGATTTTTATTTAATGTTTTTTAAAAATAATCATTTCTAGATTAGACATGTTTTTAGTAACAAATGTTACAATGAATTCATTGCATAAGAGGTGGAATCTTTCAGGCAGATGCGGGGGAGCCAGTCCATGGCATGCCACTTTGGGAGTGACAACAGTGGGGGGATGAAGTGGATGAGGTGAAGCCGTAGAGTTCATCCTGCCATTAAGGACATACAAAGTAGCATACCTTAACTAAAGCCCCCTGCATTGTTTAAAAGATCTCTCCACCAATACTGTTCTGGCATCTAATATGCTCACTAACTCATGTGAGAAACAGTAAAAAAAAATTCACAAATGACAATTTGGGAAAGTTAGCCTAAGATGCTGGACTGATTTCATACTACCTTTCAGTGAAAATCGCATGTTGCCAATTTTCTACGTGTTTTCCACCCTGTCTCCTTTAACAATAATTGCGACTTACAGGAGTGCCCAACAACTCACAAATTAAATTTAACAATTAAAAAACATGTTTACTGTTCAAAAGTTTATAGTTTTCAATTTATTTTTGTACAGACAAGACAACAATTGATAATATTTGGATGTTTAGCCATTTAGAAGAAATGATGAACCAAAAGTTTTTATTCATAGCGCACAATATAATTAATTATTCCCTTTTTTTGTAGTTTTCATTCTCCTTCAAATTAATTGAAACGTATTTAAATAAATATAATATGGAAAAATTTCAATCATTTGAAGCTTTTTTTTTCATTTTTAACAATAAATTCTTGTGAATAATATTGAATAGAAAAAAAGTCTTAAATTTGTAAGTATATAAAAAAAACACATTTTCCTCATGCAGGATTCAATCACAGCTTTACTGATTGAAAAAGATACCAAGTTGTCTCATCACACAACCAGAAACAGAAATTGAAAATTAGAAGAAAAAGGAAATATACTATAACAAAATGTTTTGTTAAATTTGCATGTTTTATATTGTAAATGTGGCAACGCATATTTTGCACTGAAAGTAAAGCTCTTTACTAGCAGGTATGCATGTAAGGGTGAGAAGAGATGAACCACCATTTAGCGTTATTGTATTATAGAAAGAATAAACAATGCAAAATTCCTGAAAAAATGAATAACATAAGTTGGCAGTTCATCTCTTTTATCACCCTCATGGGCATACTTGCTAAAAAATAGCATTACTGAAAGTTATAACATTTCATTAGAGTGCGCAAGATGCTTGTTTTTATCAGGTCTTATCACAAAATTTTTGTTCCATGACAATTAGTTCCACATTTTGCCACCACACAGATGCATTCAGAATGAACACCCGTGTAATAACCAGGGATTGAGAAACGCTACTATTTTCATTTTGTTTCCATTAATCAAGTTTCTGAAATTTACCTTAATGTTAGTTATTTTTTGTTTTCATTTCCATTATTTTGGTTTCCATTCCTGTTACATTTCCTGATTTTAAAAAAAGTTTCCTTTTCTGGTTCCATTTCCATAAAAAATATTTTTCATTTATTTAAAATTTTCCAAATCCTGTTCAAATATTGATATATATATACTTTTTTTTTTAATATTTTCTCAAATTTTTTCTCCTAGATAAAAAATTAATCAGATTGGTGAATGAAACGATTCATTAATCGGTTTCCATTGTTTCCATTATTACTCCAGAGACATACAGATAAAGAGATATTCAATGCCCAATAGGAAGCACGTTAGAGATAAAATGTTATAAAATGTTTCAGATTTCAGTATTTATTATTGCGCATGTGTTGTAGCTTGATAGTGTGTGTGTATTGGTATAAAGATATCTGTTTTCACTACAAAATATGGGAGGCTTTTGATGCATAGAATGTATAATTGAAGTTGCTAATTTTTATTTTTCACATATTTTTAAACCACAGCACATAGAGAGTGTTAGACATCTCTTCAGCTGTATGTCTCTATATTAGTCTTGAAACTAATTGATTAATTACTTCCAATTTAGTTTCCATTTTAGAATTTTGGTTTTTCCGTTAATTTCAGTTTCCAGGGTAAAAAAATTTAGTTTCTATTTCCAAATAAATGTGATTTCCATTTCCATTTCTCAATCCTTGGTAGCAACTAAAACCAATGATCAAAACACTCCAACTGTTCAGAATGAACTACGCCTATTCAATGGAGAATTGCTTCAAATTTCAACTGAAATACTTGCATTCTTATGGGACATATTAAAGTTCAAAGTTTATTCTTCAAAATTATCTAATGTTTTGTAGATTTATATTATTTTAATCACCGTAGTGAGCTGTCAATATTTTATGGAACTTTTCCTGCCAGTACAGCACTAGTTTAGATGCCCCACTCCATTAATTTCCTCCAAATCTGGTATACATAAAGTGTTATATTTCCTCACATCATATACCAAATTTTCTGAGTTGAAAACAGTTGGAATGGCAGTTACTGAAGTTCAAAGTTTGCAAATTTCACGGGTAAATTTTCCAATTTTTGAGTTGAAGTACTTCAAAAAGTGTTTTTTCCATGTATCTTGGAATAAAGCGCTATAACGTATTCTTTTGCATCATAGTTTGAGCAGTCTGATGGTAAGCAGCGCAGATGAGTAGGCAAATAGTCCCTAAGTAGGTGAGGTCAGTGTTGCCAGATAAGTGGATTTAGCCACCTTTCAGTAGATTATAAGGCAGATTATTAATAGTTTTTGCGGATTTTTGTAGTTTTTGAGCCATTAAGTTATCTACAAATAAGAATGACAAAAACCTACAATTATTCAATCTTTCCATTTTATTATGAAGATGAATAAAATTTAATAGACAAGGAAGAGTTAGTGCTTCTTATAGTTTTCTTTATGTTTTGAAACATTTCAATAGAAACTTCAGCGTTTAGATGTTCCCATCTATTACTAAGCCATGGACAAAAAATCAATTTTTCGAAGCTTTAAGAAAGAAAAAAGTATACCGAATGTCCTAGTAAGCAAATAACATCGTTTGAAAACAATTTGAATTTTTTTGGCTCAAGGCGGATTTTTGAGATTTTTACCTGTCAATACTGGAGAAGGTGGGTAATTTTTATACGCTTTTATTTAACTCACTTTGATTAGTTCCAGCGCGCCAGTTCCCAGGTAGTGCTATTTGACAACAACATATATAATTATTTTGATGTGTGTGTTTTTTATTTATCAGATGAAAAATTTAAAATACCTCTAGTTGCCGTAATTAGGACAAGTAAGTATAGATTTCCTGGGTTTTGACAAATTGAAGAGAATTCCTTAATTTGTAGATGAATTCTCTTCAATTCATCGGTGAATCTTGATTAATTTAACGGCGACAAATTGAAGAGAATTTGTAAATGAATTCTCTTCAATTAGTCGCTAAATCACAATTAATTTAACAGAGACGAATCGAAGAGGATTCATTAATGAATTCCCTTCGATTTGTCGCCAAATCCATACTGAAGAACAACAACACCAGTCTTCTCTCTCATTACCTATTATCTTTGATTAGTTCCAGCACACTGGTTCTTCGGTAGCTCTACTTGACGACAACCTTTATAATTATTTTGATGTGTGTGTTTTTTATTTATTTATCAGATGAAAAATTTAAAATATCTCTAATTGCTGTAATTAGGACAAGTAAGTATAGATTTTCTAGGTTTTGATGAATTGAAGAGAATTCCTTAATTTGTAGATGAATTCTCTTCAATTTGTCGGTGAATCTTGATTAATTTAACGGCGACGAATCGAAGAGAATTAATTTACTAATTCCCTTCAATTGGTCGCTGAATCCTGATCAGTTTAACAGCGACGAATCGAAGAGATTTAATTTACAAATTCCCTTTGATTCGTCGCCAAATCCGTATTTAAGAACAACAACACCAGTCTTCTCTCTCATTACCTATTATCAATCTCCGTATCAGTATGTCAGATGACTAGTGATGTTAAATCATCGATATAATATCAATATATATCGAATTACTATTAGTAGTTTCCATTGCCACTGGGAGCATTATAGTCAACAAAAAATAGAGGCGATGGTGTGTTATCAAAAATAGGTTTGTTTATAACGGATTCTATTAATGAGCCATTCACAGAATCCATTGCAAACAAACAGACCTATCCAAATTTTTGAAAGAATTCTTGATGGTTTGCTGTTTCAATATTGTTTCTACATCTCTAAAAGGACATGTGTCTGCTTCCACATTAATATATTCAACAATTCGTAGATAAATAAGTTATAACACATATTCGTTCAAGACAAAACTGGAAAAATCAAAGAAAAAACTAAACTTACATAAGATTTACATCGTTAATAACATACACCATTACCTCTACTTTGGTTTGATAAAAATCCACTAGATGTCAGCCACTTTGATGGAAACTCAGAATATCCTATGCAACAAAATTAGAAGCAAACTCACAGTCACTGTTATCACATAGGTATACAACAAAAATCAATATTTTTTGCGATGTAATTATGTTCTTCACCAGATCGATGCAATAATGTTTTTTGATATATTGATATTGAATAAAATACATATTTCAGGAATTTTTTAGACAACTTTTTCATATTTTCTTTTTGTATTATGACAGAAACCTTCTTGGAGTATACTCAACAACTTCCAAAAGTTTCATGGCCATTGGATGAATGGTGTAGAAATGCATAAAAGACAAACAGACATACATTCTCTTTTATATATGTAGATTAATTATTTTTTGGATAAAATGATAAAAAAAATAGTGGTACCGATAAAAATTGTCAGGCCAATCCGTGCCAATTCAACAGGTCAGGTCCTTGTCTTAGTATGACAAGAATTTGTGAGAAATTCTCTTCAATTTGTTGACAAATTAATGCCATTAAATGTACTCGAACTCATCAGTGACTCAATGTTGTTCAATTCAAACAAATTAGTTAATGAATTGAAGAGAATTTGTGAGGAATTCCTTCAATTTGTCAACTAGTTCGCGTAAATTTCATTTAATGGCATTCATTCCTCAACAAATAGAAGAGAATTTGTGAGGAATTCTCTTCGATTTGTGGGTGAGTTTGCGTACATTTAATGGCATTAATTATTTGACAAATCAAAAAGAATTCCACACCAATTCTTTTCGATTCATCGACAAGTTCGCGTGTATTCAACAGCATTAATTCATTGACATTAATTCATCGTTGAATCGAAGAGAATTTATGAGGAATTCTCAATTTGTTGAAGAGGTAGTGTACATTTTACTGATGTCTTCAAATTACTTCGATTATCTGATAGTCTAGAACTCTAGTTTTGTATGGAAAATCTGGGTGAATCGCTTTCTCAAAAAAATGATCTAAAATTCGCAACATAGAATTCAGAATAGAGCAAAACTACTCCGACTGTTTGCTGAAGGCCAGGCATACGTTTCTATCAGTCGCATCCGCTCATTAGATGGACTCCGAATTCAAGAACTGGATTGTAGCAAGTTAACTGGGAAAAACCCTTGCAATAAAAAAACAATTGCAGAAGTGGACAGACTTCGAAAATTATGTTTTCATAAATAAGATAATAAAGTTTTGATTCTCAGATTAGTACGAATTATGTTTCTTACTAGCATTTAACTTCAACATCCAAATACAGTAGGATACAATTATTTTGAAATTAAGATATACATCAAATTACCTATACATTTCTTATTCCTAAAAAGTCAAAAATAAAATAAATAAATAAAAAATTTTAAGGATACGCTTTTATTCAACTTAGCACTCTAAAAAGTAGAAAAATAATTTTTTGTGACCTACTTAACTTATTTATTCTTATAACACAAAATAAAAGCGCGGGGCAAAAGAAAAGAAATATTTCAATTAGAATACAAATCCAATTGGTAGATGAAGGAAGACAGAACTATCACTGAAAAAAGGTCTTAAACAAATAATTTGAAGGTTGTTTAGTTGTTTGATAATTTGGATATTGATAATAATGATTGATAATACACCTTACTGTAAGAATTAGGTTAGGATGGAGATAAATTTTAATTTATAATGATAGTTGAGCAAAGTCTATAGGCTATTCATATTAATATTCAAAGTTTTTCAACAATATTTGTAGGTTTCTTTTTATACGAAGAAGAAAATATATAATGATGAGTCAAGTTTGCCCCGTGCTTTTATTTTGTGTTACAAGAATAAATAAGTTAAGTAGGTCATGAAAAATTATTTTTCTACGTTTTAGAGTGCTAAGTTAAATAAAAGCGTATCCTTAAAATTTTTTTTTTATTTATTTTATTTTTTAATTGGGAAGTGGAGGTTCCACAAAAAGCGCAAAATTTGCCTCGTATTATCAGTTTGAAAACAGGATGACATAATTTCTTCATGTATTTTTCCATAAAAAAAGAAAAGAGTTAAAATTGATTTTCTAAAAATGGTAAAAACTTTAATATAGGTGATCACTAATGCTTAGAGTATAATCTTCAAGTCCTACCCAACTGTAACGATAAAAACTCATTCTTAAAAGAAATTTTTGCATTACAAAATGAATTCCAACATTTAAAATTTTCATATCACAATTACTGTCAGAACAACATTTTCTGAAAAATTCATCAAAATTTGAACGAAGGACCTAAACTAACCTATTTTACCTTTATTTTTTATGAATATTTCATACCTAAAGCAATTATTTCCATTCGTTTTTCTTATTTCTAAAATCAGTCAAATACAGACCTCGAGTAAATTACAATTAGAATTACCAATTCAAATCTACAAGATTTTACATAATTTCTGGAATTTTGCCAGCTGATGTGTAAGAAAATCTATAATCTCAACGAAACATAAATAAGTCATCTACACAACGATAAAAATAACATGGATTTAGCACGAATTCTAGTTTCTTCAACGTTTGAATGGTTTTCAAAATTTTTCATTATATGACAGTATTTTGTAGGGTTGTATTAGAGAGAAAAAACTGAAATTCGCACACCCACGAATATCAGGGTGAATAAGTAAAATTCAACTAGTATTATATTAAGTAGGCAATTACTTACCAGATAAATCTTAAGATTGTTGTTTTCATATGTACTTCTTGGAATACAACATACTCAAATTCCAACCGAGCACCCAGTTCTGTCTAGTATTCAATACTGTAATTGTTCGTTTCACAGAAATATCGACACTGCTTCTTAGTATATAGTTGACTGAGCCTTTATCACCTATTGGAGATTAAATTAGTCAATCTGTTTCCCACAATGAATCCTACAATAAACAAGAAGTTACCAGTTCCTAATTCCATCTTGCAAATATATCGTAAGTTGTAATTGACACAGTAATTCTTTAAGCTGTAAACAATCTAATGTTCTTCAAACTCGCAAATTACGAATTGAATTTTCAGAATTTTGAATATGAATATCGCCTGTGAAAGGATTCAATGATTAAAAATTTGAAGTTAAACAATAATTTAAGTAAAAGTAAGAAATGTAGGAATCCAGAAACACATTTATAGATTAAGAAACTGTTCAGATACAGCTTCAACATTAAATACAAAGTGGATGCTCTAATTTAGTGAAGTAGAACGTCCATGCAATTATTTAACGAGACTTCCTTGTCGGAGATACTCTTTAAAGAGAATAACGTTTAATTTCATTGTCGTTTCTAAAATATTCATGTTGTTGTTGGTCATAAATGAATGGATCCACTCATTCTTTGAAAATGAAAAAAGTTCAAATTATTAGAATGTGATTCCGTTCCGGCAGAATTATAATAAAAATACTTACTTTTAAATCCATTATTAAACAAGCAGATATGGCAGCAACGGTACTGTACAGTACCAAATAAAATACCAATCGAGTGTAGCAAGAGTTCAGTTTTTTTTTCTAAGGACAGGAGTCCTCGAATAAACGTTCACCA
>WOFM01000473.1:1141931-1252525 GCA_011428145.1 Ericerus pela
GCGATTCTCTCGCCTTAATTGCCAAAAAACCCACTACCGTCAAATCTTGTAATGATTTAGAGGCTACCCTTATCGAATTTAATGCGCATTGTGCCGAGTACAAACGCCTTACTGATCACG
This sequence comes from Ericerus pela, assembly GCA_011428145.1. NCBI lineage: Eukaryota > Metazoa > Arthropoda > Insecta > Hemiptera > Coccidae > Ericerus > Ericerus pela. The sequence continues at coordinate 1,142,052 of WOFM01000473.1, forward strand.
AACTCGAGGAGACTGATTTTGAAGGAAAATCTCAATCAGAAATCGAAAAATTCGAGTGCGATTTGTACAAGGAAATAGACGATAATACTAGTGTTACAATTAAGTACAGTAGTTTGCTCAAATCCTTGCGTGAGGGTTTATCCGTTACTAAGTCCAGAGATTCGCTCTTGGACACGTCGTTTCGCCAGCCTTCGAACGGTAATCAAAATAACCCTCCAGATATTCACCTACCTAAAATCGAAGTCCCCAAATTTAATGGGGATAAGCAAAATTTTCTCGAATGGAGAGGTTTGTTTCAGAACCTAATTCATGCCGCACCACCCGAAAAATTGTCGAATGTTCGTAAGCTTTACTACTTGAAACTCGCAGTGGTTGATAAGGCAGCAGACATTCTTCAAGGTTACAAAAATGAAGATAGTGCGTATCCCGAAGCATGGGCCTATCTTAACTCTCGTTATGATAACCATCGCGCAATTATTCGTACTCACTTCTCTGATTTGCTCGCTCTTAAAACTATTAAGAATGAAAGTGAGATTCGAACTTTCCTCGATCGAATTAATTGCATCGTTCGCTCTCTTAAAATTTGTGGTGAAGACACAGAGGTTGGTTGCATGAATTTGTTTCTCTGTTACTATATATCGACCAAATTAGATACTCGTACTCGTCGTGATTTTGAAACTACGGTTACCGAAACTAATTCATACCCGAGATTCAAAACGCTTCTCACTTTTCTACAAAATTGTTCATTTTTCTACGAAGATTCAGCTGATGATAATCGCAAGTCTGAAAAACAAGAACCGTCGAAAAAATCCTTTGCCGTCGCTAATCGAACATCGTCGTCTGAACCTTCATCAACTTTCAGTTGCAACGTATGCAAAGAACCTCATCGTACCTTTGAGTGTGAACAGTACAAGGCAAAGTCACCCAAAGATCGACATGAATTGGTCAAAAAGCTGAATTTGTGCCAGAACTGTTTAGCAAAAGGTCATACAGTTTCTGCTTGTAAATCAAAATACTCTTGCTCGTCGTGTAATCGTCGCCATCACTCGTCATTACATTTTTTGCCCAAACCTTCCGAATCTACTCCGGAAACAAACAGCAGTTCCTCGTCGTCGGCTCCAGCAACTCTACTCGCTTCGATGAATATCAACAAAGCTGAAGAGCTAATTATCCTTCCATCTGCTGTAGTACGTTTCCGCTGTGGTGAATTCGAGGGCAAAGCCAGAATTTTATTAGATAGCTGCTCTCAAATCACACTTGTGGCAGATTCATTCGTTCGTCGTTTCAAACTAAAGTACCAACCCTTGTTGTCGCCCTCCGATATTAGTGGAGTTGGAGGCCCCATTAGCGCTACAAATTTCGTATCGCTACAACTTAGCTCTCGTTTTGAAGATTTTGCACTTGATGTTGAAGCAAAAGTCGTTCCCGCATCGTCGTTGTCGTACTCTATCAGTCATACATTAGAAGCAGAGAAAGTCACTGCGCTGAAGAAATTTAAGCTAGGTGACCCTGCATTCTTACAACAAGACCTTCATATCCCTGGCGTCGATATTATCGTCGGAGCAGAGTTCTATGAGCGCTGCATTCAAAATGCATCTTCTAATATAGGAGAGCTTACACTTCGTCGCACCTTCTTTGGTTGGACCGTATCAGGACTGCTCGCATTTAAACAAGGTACCAAATCGTCGTTTTTCTGCTCTAACGTCGTTTCTACTGATCTCACAGAAAAAGAAATTAGTGAGTCCTTAAAGAAATTTTTGTTCATCGATAACTTTTGTCCTGAACCAACTGATACGAGCACTGATGCTTGTAATCAACATTTTGAGCAGACATACTCTCGAGCAGACGATGGGACATTTATTGTGCGCCTCCCATTCAAACTTGATCGAAACCTGGTAGCTCATAACAGAAATACTGCTGTATCACAGCTACTACGCGTCGAGAAATCGATCACTCCTGAAAATCGTGTCAAATACGAAGCTTTCATGACTGATTACCTGGACCGAGGTCACATGGAACCTGTCAGCAATCACCTCGAGCACGGTTATTATATGCCACATCAGTTTGTAATTAGACCAGATAACCTTACAACTGATTTTCGCGTCGTTTTTAATGCTTCGTCCAAGGGAAAAGGTTGTTTCTCACTCAATGATGCACTCATGACTGGTCCGGTTATCCAGCGTCAACTCTTCGATATCTTGGTGTCAATGCGCTCTTATCTCTTCGTCTTCTGTGCCAATATTGCTAAAATGTATCACATGGTGTGGGTACATCCTGATGATCGTCCTATGCAGAGAATAGTTCTGCGTGGTAACAATCAGCATGAGATCCGCGAATTTCAACTGAAGACAGTAACCTACGGCACAGCACCAGCTTCGTTTCTCGCCACTAAATGCTTACAAGTTTTAGCAGATTCAATCTCGTCGACCCATCCCGATGCTGCTTACCATATATCCAACAGTTTTTATATGGATGACTTAATTTGCGGTACAAATACTCTTTCTCAAGCCATCAATTTGCAGCAAACGATTCACTCTACCTTGTCAACTGCTGGTTTTTTGCTTCGAAAATACTCCTCGAACTCATCGGATCTACTAGATCAAATTGATACAGACTTGCTCGCATCGTCATTGACACATTCGATTGATACATCACCTATTGTCTCAGTTCTTGGAATTACTTGGGTTCCTACTGAAGAGCACTTTCAAGTTAAGGGTAATCTGTCACCTATTACAGCTGATACAGTCATCACCAAAAGAAAGATGCTTTCTTGTGCCTCTCGAATTTTTGATCCACTAGGCTTTGTCGAACCTGTCACTATTACTGGTAAGTTAATAGTACAGCGGTTGTGGCTAGAAGGTCTCACTTGGGACAGCCCTGTTCCTGAATCGATAGCTCGAGAATTTCGAACCTACTACGAAGATCTTACTAAGCTTATATCGTTTAAAATTCCTCGCTTTTACTTTGGTCAAACTCAAGCTCCACATACTAGTCAACTCATTGGTTTTTCGGATGCTAGCGATAAAGCATACTGCGCCGTCGTTTATCTTCGATCTGTAGCAGCTGATAATACTGTCACTTGCACCTTAGTTGCCTCTCGTACTCGTGTAGCACCTACAAAGACAGTTTCTATACCTCGCCTCGAGCTTCAAGCTGCTGCACTGCTTGCTTCTTTAGTCAATCGTATCGCTCAGAACTTGAAGATAGAAAATTGCAACGTCCATTGCTTTACAGATTCTACCGTTGTTTTGTGCTGGCTGTCTCAGCCGCCCACTAATTGGAAACCGTACGTTGCAAATCGGGTCGCAAAGATTACCACCTTTGTCGCCTTTACTCACTGGTTCTATGTACACACAGATGCTAACCCAGCCGATTTAGCTACTCGTGGTATTAGCGTTGAGAATTTTTGTAAGACCACCGTATGGTTACAAGGACCTAATTTTCTGTATTCTGAGAATCCCTTCGAGTGCAATGTTATTCCAAATTTGGACACTCACCAATTTTTGGAGCAGCGTAAAGTGAAGTCCTCGTTTCCCACTTTTGTACACTCATCGTTGCTTTCCAGATTTTCGTCATATCGCCACTTAGTCGTCATCGTTGCCTACATTCGTCGTTATAAGCAGAAGGTCATCGATAAAGCAAAATTTGATACTGTCGCCTTAAGCAAAGCAGAATTTGATCTCGCTCATTTGACACTAGTTCGTATTGTACAAAATTCGTACTTTGCTGAAGATATTGCGCGCTTGGACGCACAATTACCGTTGAAGAAGAAAAGTCAACTTCTCAAGCTCGATCCCTATTTTGATGATTCTCGCATCTTACGTGTAGGTGGTCGGATTGTGAAATCGTCGTTTTCAGTTGATCGGAAACATCCGGTTATTTTACCTGCCAGATCACCTTTTGCAGTCCTTCTCCTTCGCTATATTCATGAAACTTGCTTTCATGCTGGCCGTAAATTTTTAGAATCGTATTTAGCCACTCAGTATTGGCTCATCGGTGGGCGCACCAATCTTATTAAACGGGTTTGCGCCAAATGTGTTACCTGTTGCCGCTTCCGCCAGCAAACCAACGAGCAACTTATGGGACAGCTGCCAGCTGCACGCCTCTCAGTCACTTTTCCATTTGCCTACACTGGCATTGACTTAGCCGGTCCCTTTGAATGCAAATGCGTCGGACATAGGTCCATCATCAAATATAAATTGTACCTAGCACTGTTCATCTGCCTGACCACAAGGGCAGTCCACTTAGAAATTGTATCAGACTTATCAACTGCGCGATTCTTAGAATGCCTACAGCGCTTCATATCTCGCCGAGGAACACCTGTTCAGCTATCGTCGGATAACGCCACCAATTTTCAAGGTGCTCGAAACTTTTTTATTGATAATATCGAGAAATTTATGTCGTTCGCTACTGATGAAAAATTTTCATGGCAGTTCATACCTCCTCGCGCACCTCATCATGGTGGAGTCTGGGAAGCTGGTATTCGGTCTGCAAAGACCTTCTTATTGAAAACTACTAAAGGTGTTACTTTAACCTTTGAGGAGTACAACACCTTGTTTACTCGCATCAAAGCCATAATGAATTCTCGTCCATTATGCTATGCTGAGCACATCCCACAGGATGCTGAAGTGCTCACTCCTGGTCACTTTCTCATTGGCAGATCATTTACTTCAGTTCCATCGCTCGATACTGATTCTACCCAACCTGTATCTCTGCCTAAGCGTCTCGAGCTTATTAAAAATTCGCTCACCTCCTTTTGGCGTACCTGGAGCAAAAGTTACTTGAATCAACTCCAGCTCCGTCACAAATGGCAGACTGCCTCATCGAATGTCACTGTGGGACAAGTAGTCCTTGTCAAAGAAGATACTCCCCCATTTCAGTGGCCCTTAGGTATTATCACTGCTACGTACCCTGGATCAGATGGTATAGTCCGGGTTGTAGATATTCGTATGCGTGGTCATATATTAAAACGCTCTATTGTAAAAGTTGTTGTCCTTCCGATTGAGACAACCACTTAATTTTTTCTATTAATTTAAGAGTTATTTTTTATTTTTTTTGTTTGTTTTTTCTCTTTTTTAGGGGGGACTGTTCGGATACGTTTTAACTTTTATTCATCGTGCCTTATCTCCCTCCTTTACCTACGTTTTCGTATCGCCACGTTTTTCCCCACTAGCCTATAGTTTCGTTTTCGTTTCTATCGAGTCTTAGTTTTTGTCGTCTGTAAAATGCTTTTTATTATATACGTTTTTCTCTCGATCAGCTTGGTTTTAAATATTCTTTTAATAATTTCGTTTTTTAAATTCAATGGTTTAGCCTCACATAGTATATATAAAATATTCCTTCTTGTTTCATTGCAGTTATAATTATTTCTGCACTCTCAATAAAATATATATTCGCAATATCTTTTTGTTGATCGATATTAATTATTCCTGTATTTGTAATTTTTATGGGTGAAATAATATCTAAGTTCAGATCCGCCACATAATGAACATCGTTTAATTCTATCAATGACTGAATTTTGTTAAAATTTTCGACTTTAATCACCATTCTACCCGTGTGAGTGGCATATAAAAAAGTGTTTCTTCCGGCACATTGCAATTTGACTGGAGTCACAAATTTTTTAACATCAACTAATTTATTTAAATCAGATGTTAGATGTACCTCTGCAGCTCCATCCAAAATTGCTCTGTGATTTAATATTTCGTAATTTTCATTATTATTATATTTATTATTATTAATTCATTCATTTAATAACCATTCATTATTATTTTAGTTGAATTTTTTTACCATGCAAGACATTTTTACTTGCTGTTCTGCACTCTCTTTTTTATTAATATTTGGTTGATTTGCATTTGTTTTTGGGGGATAATTTCCCTGATTATTATTAAAATTATCATTATTATTATTTGTTTGAGGATTATTATTACTACAATTTTGTGTTATGTGTCCAAATTGCCCACATTTGTAACATTTTGGATTATTCTGGCTATAATTCCTACCATTACCTCTATAATTATTACCTTTATAGTTATTACCTTTATAGTTATTACCTCTATAATTTGAGTTACCTCTATAATTATTTCCTCTATAATTTCCATTATTATTATTCCCATTGTTGTTTGAATTGTTATTTTGGTTCTGGTTTGATTCATTATTATTACCATTACCATTATTACCATTATTATTAAAATTATTTCGATTACCATTTGCATAACCATTACGACCATTGCCATTTCCTCTATAATTATTTCTACCTCTATAGTTATTATATCTACCCCTATAATTATTTCTATTATAATTACCGTTATTATTTCTATAATTATTGTTTACTTGGTTACTATTACCATTTTGCTTTTTCAATGTCTGATCCCTGAATTTCTGGTCAGAGTCTTCCCTTAATATTCTCTTAAAATTATCTAAATTTTTTTCTTCTGAAGGTAAATTTTCATATTGTATTTTTGCAATTGCTTGCTCGTAGCATAAGGCTAATTGCAAATTCTCTAATTCTTCATTCTCCGTGACTTCTTTACCACTATCTCTTACGTCAGTCACTAATTCATCCCATTTTTTTTAGAAAACCTTTCATATTTCCACCAGGCTGAAATCTAAGCTCCATCCATTTTGCCTTTGCCATATTGGCTGTGACTGAAGTTTTCGTACCATAGATATTATCTAACTTTTTCAACATCAATATCACTGTATTACAGTCCCTTATTTGTTTGGTTATTTCATTCGACACTCTTTCTAATATAAAAGCTTTTGCATTGTCTTGCATTTTGCAATAACTTATCATATCTTTTTCGGGATGGAAATTTAAATCATCAATATGATTAATATATAATTGAAGGAATTCGTGCTCCCCGAAAATATCGTAATATCCAGCTCCCTTAATAGCCGAAATAATCATCCTGCGCCAGTCTAAGTAATATTTTCCATTAAATACCTTTCCCAATGGCACTTGTATGGGTTTAATTTCATTTTGGGATGCCATATTTTCTTTAATTTTACGAAATCCTAACACACTTTTTTCTATATTGATAACAGCTATATATTTTTTATTTTCTATAGATTCTTTTTCAATTTTGTTAATTAAATTTTCTTTTTCACTATTTCCTTCTTTATCTCTTTCTTTATTATCCAGTTTTCTTTATTATTTAATTAATTAAAGAATCTATTCATAAATTTCTCTTTCGATTTATCAGAACTGTAAATTCTGTTTGAAAAATAATTTACTGAAGATTCTGAAATTCTAATATATTTAAAACTGCTAATTTCTTCAATTCTTCCTGATATATCTATTACAAATGATTCCAAAATTATCTCTCCTGTGAAATATTTAACATGGGGTAAATTATAAGTTTCCAATTTTACATCAACAACTTTCTCACCTTCAAACTTTTTTATTAATTCTTTTAACTCTTCCTTCTCAATATTATATTCTCCGATTTTTCCTTCAAACAAATTTATTATAGGGGGCATAAATAATTTTAATATCTTCCAATTTTTCCTTTTTTCAGACTCAGTTCAAAATACAATTGTACAAATACGAAAAATAATTAGCTTCAATGAATATTACCTTTACAAAAAATTTTACTTTTACTTTTATTTCTGTTGTGCTGACGAATGATTCCAGTTTTCTTTACTCCGCTGTCCACCGTCGTACTTCCTGCTTGAATTTGGTTTGGAGTTGGCCGAAAAATTGGGTCTTCGATGTGTGGATCTACGATGAGTCCTCGATGACGGGAGCAGGTTTCCTTTAGCTGTTCACTCGATCTCTTTGGCGGTCCTTTCTGGATTTGGCGTTTGATGACTTCCAGGATTGGCCGTTATTAAGTCGGGAACTTCAGCTTCTAATTTTTGATTTAATTTTGAATTTTTTCAAAATTTTTAATAAATTAAAATTCGAGTTTAAACTTCTCGAAAAACATGGCATACAGAACGAGGACCGAAAGAACTTGAGACTTTTTACTTTAACGATATTTTATTAGAGACTAAAATATAAATTACAACTGAAATATGAAATGGCGAAGCAACAGCGCTATCGGATCAAGAATGGTAGAGGAAGCACTTCGTGATGAGAGTGTACATATGACATATATATATTGTGTGTTCGTGATGATGATGAAGAAAGAGAGAAGGTGGGATTTCCGTTACAACACAATTTACAAGTTTGAGGAAGATGAATGATCTCTATCCATTACAAGATTAAAGTTTGAGTAGGAAATGAGTTTCAGCGTTCTCGGGTGAGCGAATGAAAAAAGTTGTGTTTGTTCACACAACCTGAATATTGTAAGTTCACGTTATCGAGAGTAGTTACGCTAAGTGTTAGTGAGTGAGTGTAGGTGGAGTGCGGAACAACACTAACTAACTTGTTTCTTTCCTTGGATTTCAACCCCACTTCAAAAACATAGAGCTACCTGATCCGCATTTAACCGAATTAATTACAAATTCCTAAGTAAAAATTAGAATTAGACATATTTATAAGAATATTTCGCAAGTAGATAAAAACATTCGTCATACAGCAACAAAAAATATTATATTTATGCATCAATAAATCAAATTTTAAATTGATTTAATTGAAATTTTTGAACTTCTGAGTTTTATAAAACTACAACATTACCGATTTAATTCGTAATTAAAAGCAATAATTGTGGTAAGAAGAGACCTAGTCAAAGGAAAAGACAATAAGTATTAATAAATTTGACAATGAACCAACATTTTGAACAGGGATACGCCTGTTTGTTTTGAACACAGCTTTTTATCAGTATTAGCAGTCCAGTATGTATATAGCCAAAGGTGTAAATAAATCAACATTTCAATGAGTCATAAACTCACAATCTTCCTTTCATATCCCGACCCACCTCAAAAATAAATATTTAAAATCACTCGTATTCAATGTTTATTGTTATATAAATAATTATTTTAATAATTCCATTCCAGATACCAGCAATGGCGTCCGATATCCGGACTGTAATTTCGTATGGAATTTAATTCGTAGTAGTGAGTGTTGAACAGAACTATTCCGGCTCTCAGTTCCGGAGAAATTAATGTATTCGGCGACTGGACGTTTCTTGGGAGCAATATGGATGATAATATTCACGGATTCAGTGAAGGTTAACCATATCATTTTTATTTTTCCGAATTATCAAAATATGTAATTATACTTTTTTGAACAGCTTATCAGTGCTACAGGCAAAACCATTTTTTTGGAAATTTCCTTGTTCATCGTCATAGTTGTATCGTTAACGAATGTCTTGGTAATTAGTTGAATTTTCGTCGTTCATTTGTTGGTATAATTATGTATATTGCGATTTGCGAATATGCGCCTCATTAAATGATAGCTGTATGAATTGTCTAGTGCGATAGCACTGATCGGTGGGGGTAATTTTGGTCTAGCCGGTGTAAATATATAATTGAACTATCAACAATAATGTATGGATGAATATGGGTTGTTGATTGATCATCAGTTTCACGTATTGGTGCATTTGTTGTAGATGTAATTCCGAATTCCATAAATGATGGCTTAGATGAGGAGGATGAGGGAAGTGTCTCTGCGTCTACATCAGACGTGGAAACCGACGGTCCAGTTGAAACAGTCAGAAGATTTTTGCAGCAAACTCTAGGACTTGGATTTTTAGAGAACCTATCGAAAGTTAAAGTGCCACCTAAAGTAGTATGTATGATATGCTACTATTCTTAGTGTTGGGTTATATATTCCTGACTGATTGCTAAAAATTTTCGTCTAGGTACTTGAAGAAGCAAGTGTAGATGGTATAGTCAAGTATATGACTTCGCATGATTGCAAGAATATAATCACAATGGCCGGTGCTGGTATTTCAACATGTAAGTAGATAGTAGTGGTAAATATTACTTACAAGTTTATTAGCTGGCTCTGATATGGCCCCGTGCACTAAAATTCTTTAGTTCTTACTGTATTATAAATAACACAAAACTTTTTGAGACATCCAGTTTTTTTGTATTCTATCCAGATTTTGATTTGTTGGCTATTGTATTCTATGATTCCCATTTATTTATGGCAATTATTTAACTACTCTTGAATTCTTGTTTTGTAATTTTGGGTTTCAAATCTTGACATGAAATCTTATTACGTTTACTTTCGCATTTAGACCACAGAATGGTAGAATTGATACTTGAGTAATTCTTAAATTTTTTCCAGTATCAATTTTATTATATCTATATATAAACATACATCGATATAACTTTGTTAAGATAAGTACCTAACTCTTAAATCACTTGATACTTACGAATCGTTCTTGCATATCGGCCCATACCTCGTCCAAAATTTTGAGTCATTGAAAACTAGTAATTTTATTGGTATTTAAACTATGTGTATTATTTGAATGTAGCTGCTGGTATTCCGGATTTCCGTTCACCGGGTTCTGGATTATACGACAATTTGCAGAAATACAATTTACCTTATCCCCAAGCGATATTTGAAATGAGCTTTTTTCGTGAAAATCCAAAGCCATTTTTTGTGCTTGCTAAAGAACTTTATCCAGGAATCTTCAAACCAACGCTGGGTCACTATTTTATACGACTATTGCAGGATAAAGGTTTACTGTTGCGACATTACACCCAAGTGAATTTGAAAATTTTATAAGCTATATGCTATACAATTTAGAATCCTTTGATATTAAATTTTAGTCTTCCTTTGTCAGAATATAGATACATTGGAAAGGGTAGCCGGAATTCACTATGGTAAATTAGTCGAGGCGCATGGCTCCTTTTACACCTCTCATTGTCTCGATTGTTCAAAAGTTTATGATCAAGAATGGATGAAAAGTACGAAAATCTCTTCATTATCTACCAAAAATGGTAAAGTAGCATATAACGTACAATTCTGATTTTGGTTGCAGCAAAAATATTTTCGGATGAAATCCCAATTTGTGAACACTGTCACGGTATTGTCAAACCTGATATTGTCTTCTTTGGTGAGAATTTACCCTCTACATTTTTTGAACACTCGCATGAAGATTTTCCGAAGTGCGATCTACTGATTATTATGGGTTCGTCGCTGGTCGTACAACCATTTGCGTCGTTAAAAGACAGGTTATTACTGATTACAAAAGCACTACGTATCCACTGAGTATTAATTATAGTAAAGGAAGCCCGCAAAATGAAGTGGCCCCACTTTCAAATGGGCTATAGCCTTCTCTTAGGCACCCATACCAAAACAACGTTGCAGTTATGGAAAAATCATCTTATTGACGTGAACTCTGTTACTATAAGTCCTATAACTATGATAATTTATTGACAAGTGAGAAGCCGTAACAAAGCCAAATTTGAATGCGCTACTTGAAAAGTGGAGATGCTACGCTTCGAAACTGGTGCCATTCCCTTTTAACAGCGTTCTGAGTAGCATGCTTCCTCTGTTATATTTTGGATATAATCGGAATGCGCCAGAAGATCATATAGTTGGTATTTTACCCGTGTAAGGAATACGTTTTGCGTATTTCGACATTTTACGTAGGTATTTTGATTTATTTGAATAAATTTTCTCGTCGAAAATGGATTTTATTTTTTACAAACGTTTCAAACTTTAGCCGTTTCTCTAATACAAACAGTAGCCTAAGTTGTAGGACTACATTTTACAGCCTTCATGAAGAAGTTATCGGTATCAAACAGGTTTCTTCCTGTTGATTATAATATTGATAAAAGCTTCTAAATAAGCATGTTGAAATATCTTTGATAAATTCAACTGCTCAATTTTCAAAATCACCCGCACCTTCGTCTATTAGTCAACCTTGAATCGAGTTGAGATCAAGAAGTCAATAATTTTTCAAAAACTATAGTTTTACCAATCTTTAAATCGAATCCTACAATATCGTCTCTGAGTAATGGATACTTCATAAATTTCATGAAAATTTCGGTGATTTGAGATATTCTCATGTTATGATTTTATGATTGCCGCTCCTATAATAAGTTATGGAAAGTATTAGATGGATAATTACCCAAGTGTTGATTGCATGTTCAGAAAACCATTCATATCCCACCTCGAAACACACCGCGTAAATATTTGATTGGTGAATTTATGCCCATATTACATTCCACATTACCTGTATTCGTATTTCAAAGCAATTGTGGACCTCTTCAATTCAAAAGAAATAAAATCTTGGATACATCTTAAGAGTCACCTCAGATAAGAACTTGAAAATTTATTTCCATCTGAGTAAAACAAAAAAAATTAATAACCCATTGGCTTTTGAAAAAATGCACGTACCTATGTAAAGGAATTGTGAAGGGGTTAGAGAATTTTCAATTATAAAAGAAACCGAGACCTCCAAAAATCCGATATCAGTCACGGGTTATTCATATTCGCCTTCCTTACATTGTGCGCATTCCTGGTTTACCGTATATTTAATACTCTGTGGACCTATCTTGAGCTTAGATTTTGAGAAATTTCCTTTCTCTTTTTTTGTGAGCGCAGGGTTCGAGAAGATTGTCCGCGATTATTAATAAATCGCGAACTCGTCGGACAAAATGAATTACTGCGTGCTCTAGGTCTGTCCTCGGGTCTCGACTTTGATCCAACGAGCGGCGCCCGCGACGTCTTCTGGGAAGGACTTTGCGACGACGGTTGTCAATTATTAGCTGATAAATTAGGCTGGGGTGTAAGTATTTGCCCCGTCATGTGTACCATACTCGTGTGACGTGTGTACCACTATTTTAACCTCATCATTGATTAATTTTTTTGTTGTAGGATGAATTACGAGAACTGGTAAAACGTGAACACGAGCGCATCGATAAAGAAACATTTCCTCCGGTTCAACCTCCGCCATTACTTCAACCTGAAGGCTCTTAACCTAAGAAAATTTTTACATTAATTTATATTGCCTTTTTTTTTTTTTTTTTTTTTTTAAAACGTTATTTTATTTAAAAAGAATAGAAGAGGGTCAGTTTATTCTGTTTCACGCTAAAAGTTGGTCTTGACTTTCGTTGTTCGTTCGACTGAGGAAGTCTTATCATGTCTGATTACGTTTTCGTGCAATTTTAACCTTATACTGTACTCGCATTTTAAATCAATTTATTTAGTGAAAGCTCCGTGGCATTAAATTAGCAACATACAATATTCCAGTTTTTTAAAACGTTTTTCTTAATTGTATGTACGTAATTAACCAGGTTACCTAATTTGCGTTAGTGTAGAAAATAAATGTCCGTCCCCTCGCGATTCTACTCAGCTACGACCGAGGTCGTTGAATAAATTATTTAACTTCCTTTATTTGGCCAAAATTTTTACATCCGGAGAATCCTGTCTCATGTTGTTAAACATGAATATTATGTTCGTTTTAATTCTTTTGTTTCTTTGTTCCGGGTAAACAGTGAAAATAAATGTGTTGAATTACTGTTTTTTTGCCTCCCTTTTCCATTACTTGTGGTTTATGTCAACGCTTATCGGTGTTCCAATGATTTGGCTATGACGTTAATCCATGGCTATTCTCTGTTCCAAAAGAGAAACGCCAACTACCATGTGCAATATACAGAGTAAGTGTACATTGTGGGTTATGGAAACCATGGAGGATTCAGACCAAGAATGGGCAAAATCGTCGAAAAACTGATTCTAATCACGAATCTATTACTGCAAAGTGATTTCAATCAAGAATAAGTTCAGTCCTGAGGCTAAAGTTATATAGACTATTTGTACCACAGAGTACTTAATATAATGAAGGACGCACGACGTGAAACAAAAAATGGCACCACTTTTATGATCAAAATATCCTCCATTGCTATGGTACCGACAATTTTCAGTCTCATTTTTATCTACGAAATTCGTGTTGATTGAGGTTTCGAAGTTGATAATTACATTTATTCATTCATTTGATTAAATTATAAGGAAAAAAAATTTCTGATTATTGCTCACGAGCCCAAATGAGGGACATGGAAATTCGAATTTAGAAGCGAAGGAGTGGGGACAAATAGTTTCAAAAGTGATGCTATTTTTTGTTGCAGCATTTAGACGAATGTGTCCTCTATTACATTTAATACTTTTTGATTTACAATTAGATAAGTTGACACACACTGACGAGAAATCACTATAGTAGTGAGGTGTATGGATCGAAGTATTTCATCAAAATAAAACAAAGTACTGCGTTCAAATAACGTATATTTGAGAACGATTAAAAGCGAACAATGTTGTAATGGATGGAGAACTTCAAAACTCAAGTGTGATGTCACACTCTCACACAGAATATGAACATATGACCACAAACACATACAAATGGAGACCTCATAAACAAACAGAGGGAACTCGTAATGTTGTTCTGCCATCTTACGACACGCATTCTGATGAACACATTTTTAACATAAGTTTAACATCTCTCTCTAACCACTATTAATATATGGTAACTGCACAAAAAATCCTCGATCTTTATAATTTTATCTGTATTTACCTGCGTTTATTAATAACTGTGACAGTTCGAGAGAGTTGTCCTCGGTTCGTACATTTTTAGAAACATTTTGACGTGTTTTCGTGTTCACCTCGTTGTTTGTACACATATCAAATCGGGACTTAACTCGCGGCAAAAAGAAAAATCAAAGCACGTGTAGACAAAACAAGCATACCACCATTATACGTTTTACGTAGCAAGTAAAATTTAAGATACTAAACATAACGCTTTCTCTGAGCATACAACCTGAAAGGAGAAAAATATTGAATCATAATTATTTCCCAGGTTCTTACGAATAAACTTAGAATTAATAAATAAATTACATAGTTCAAACCACAAATCCACTATTAAATAGTTAGTCAGACGTACGATAAGAAACATTCCTTTATGATTACAAATTATCTAATCTATACAAGAAGATGAGTAATAGCAGAGTGTGTGAGACAATATATTATATAACAATCTCCCACACTTAATTAGATGAAATATAACACAAGCTAAACATAGATGTAATATTTATTGCAGACCAATGATGGGAAAAAATACGAGAGGATTAGGAAAGCACGGTGAGCAAGTTTTGATACTCATTTGCCCATGAGCGTTTTGTTTATCTCTGGACTCGTAATATTATGACTCTCTACTCTATGTTGATAATGTAAATGGGTAAGATGATGAGTGATTGGGATGTTGGTGTTTTTCATTTGGCGCTTTTTTACTGGTGATCCTTACAACTTAGGTAAATTATATTAAAAAATGAGTGTAAATTAATTTATTTGCAATTCCTGTCACAAATCGTTTTCTCAAAAATCAAACTTAAAACGTCACTTACTAGCTCATTAATTAAGTTTTTAATTTTTCACTTTTATTAAGCACTTCCTATAATTATATATTACTTAAATTTTCATTTTTTTTTTACATTCATTTGGAACCAGCTGTGGTTACCTGAGTCAAGTTTTCATTTCATTTTCTGTTATATTCATATAGAATAAAAGGATGAAATGTTGCTATCTTTATTTTCTTTCAAGTATCACGATTATTATCTCTCAATTTTAGGAGTCATATTGGTCAAGTATAGCTGTTATAAAATTCAAAAAAAGCTTAGGTGACATCTTTTAGCCAGATTTAAAAAGTTTATATTTTTAGAGAAGTAGGTACCTATCGAAAAATTTCTCCAGAATTTGTAGGTAAAATACTGTATGGAATTCACAATTTTACTAATTATGATCACATACTCACGCTGAAATTGTCGGGTGCCAGAAAACAAAGCTAAGTAAAAGACAAAAAAAAAACACATTAGAAATAGTGCTGTTAAAAGATCGATTATAATCGATAAGCGGGGCTTTTATCGATTATCGATAAGAAACATTGTGTAATCGATTATTAACGATTCGCCTCTTTCTATTACCCTATAAAACTATTAAAGTATTAAATACCTAGTGCCCACTACCTATTTGTGTTGGGATACGATTCCCTCACTACCTCACGAATACGTAACTGTGCATTAACCAACACTGCATGTAACACATTATTACATTTATTCTTTCTACATGTGGCGACACTGATCGCCAGCATAATATTCTTTCCGCCACTGCTCGACGGAGAATGTTCTCCGCTCGTTAGTCGTTGTAGTAACGTTATCAAAAAACCTTTTTAAAGATGAATGTCCGTACTTAGTTTTTCTTGGATGAAACAATCGAAACTCACCTCAACATGGTAGCCAGAGCAGCGTACCAACGAAAATAAGTGCGGAAATCGAAATATGTTCGTATTAATCGTGTAATTTGTTAAATGTAAAAAGTTTGTGTTTCACGCAAAGTGAAAGGCCTAGTGCCCTGTGATACCTCCATGCAAAGTGGAAGGAAAGTTAAAAGTTTGTGAACGCAAAGTTCGGTTCCAGCGATTAAAGGAATTATCCTGGAGAAGTTGAAAAAGTCGTAAACCAAATAAATAAAAGGTAAAAGTTAAAATTAATGAAAACTTCAGTGAAATCTTGGGCGCCAGTTAAAACGTCGAAATCGAGAGTTTGGTGTAAGCAGATCAGGTACGAGAGAATCCTGTGGTTTGGAAAACCAGCTTGCAGAGTCAAAAACGGCTGGCAGTTGTTCGTACTGTGTTCCGAAAAGGAAATCAAAGTCAAAAAGTCAAAAGTCTGAAAGTCGCGGAGAAAAAGCATCGGAAGTCTAAGTCATCTTGGCAAGGAAGCAGCAGAAGAACACCGAAAATACGAAAAAGAACTTAAGATAAGTAGAAATTTAAAATAATTAATGGATAATTGGTGCGGTTTTATTCAAAGTGAATGGTAAAAAATTTAAAATTTCATTAAAATAAAGTAAAATTTTCGAAATATTTTCATGTTAACTCTGAACCAAAATCAAAGGAAAGTCGAAACTTGAAAGGCACCATTGGTAACCTTTCAAACTTTATCTTGTTGGTCGAGAGTGGTCAAAAAAAGGAAATATTTGTTGAATGAGCTACACTTAGCACAACAAAAGAAAAATAATTGTATAACTATTGACTTTGGTGACAGATTTTTCCTGTTCACGATCTGCAAAGAGTATTTTCAATCGATAAAAGATAATGAATTATTTTCTTTTCAGCATTAACCTTTTGTATTTCTGTTGAATAATTTTTACCTTGAGATTTAATTTATGTTTTAACGTGTTCAACAGAATCATTTTCATTCTGGAACAAGATCCAAAGCTTCAACCAATTCGATTTAAAACTTTTTGGCGATAAAATACTAGTAATTTGATCGATTGAAAAGAAGTAGAAACAACGGGGGAGAGATCAACTCATCGTCGGCGGCAGATTTTGTGAGATTTAATATAGAACATTGATTAATTATTAAGAATTATAGTATAATATTTTAACTTGCATTCCCGATCGAGTGGTTAAGACCGTGTTGTGCATTATCGTGTGGTTGAAACCGTGTTACCCCCTAGATTTAAGTTCTCGTGTTTCTGAGGTAGGAAATAAACCCCCGAAAAACAAAAATTTAATAAAATGTCACGATTTGACACAGAGAAAGTATTTGACGGGAGGAATTATGATGCCTGGAGGACCATGATGGTCTCCACACTCTATGCAGAGGGATTATACCCAATCATGCAGGATACTGAAACAGAAGTACTATTTTTGGGATTAGAGTTAAACAGTTTTTTAAACCCTGAATCTAGTAATGCTAACCCAGCGACGGAATGTAAACCGTCAACCACACCAATGGAAACAGGACTTAAAATAAGTAAGCCAACAAACGGATTGGATGACACTGAATATAGGGCGATGATAGGGAATTTGCTATATGTGGCAAGACTGACCCACCTGGATATTGCGTTCGCCGTCAATTATTTATCGCGATTTCAGGCATCCTCCAATAGCGAAATAAAAAACTATGTTCATCGCATTATTAGGTACCTTAAAACAACAAGGGATTTCTCTTTGGTATTCCACACTGACCAAACTCAAATTAAGGCATTTGTCGATGCGTCGTATGCACCCGACGTAGACGATTCACGCATAGAAATAAATAATTTGGAGAAGGGGTGCTCCACAACTGACTATATGATATTTGTTAACGGAGACTTGTTAAACTGGGCCATTCACCGGCAGAACTCGGTTGCAACCTCGTCAACTGCAGCCGAATTAATTGTGTTGAATGACGCACTGGACGACATATATGTGATCTGGAGACTCACTGAGAGTGTTTTCTCTGTAACGAACTCAGTGCAAGTGTACGAGGATAATATATCCGCGTCACGTATTGCATCTGAGGGAGGCCAGAAATGCTCCAGGTCCCTAGCGATCAAATGCTATGCAGTTTTGGAAGCATTTCAAAATAAATTAATAATGTTTAACGATATTAGGTCATCTGATCAGGTTGCTGATATTTTAACCAAGGCACTTGATTGGAAAACCTTTCAAAATATTGTTATGAGAATACTCTGGACAAGTCAACTTTTCGGCCAATAGTCTTAACTGACTCAACCCTCAAAATTTTTGATATTTGGTTTTGGACTGCGGATGGGCGTCGGTCTTTTAGCGCCTATCGTAAACCGAGTGGTCCATATGTCGTTTCACAATTCATCTCACAATGTACAATAGGTTCCCTGTCGCTGCTCTGCCTCTCTTATTGGTATCAGCATTCCCTAATATATACCATTGATTCCCACAATAGTCCACTTATATTAAAAAAACCCACACGACTAATTATAAGGACATATATATATAATAATATTATCTCTCTACAGTTGACAATGACGAGATATTGATCTCTCCGACCTGCCATTTTATCTTTATATTTTTTAAATTAAAATCACACAATATTTATAAGATGTGACCCAACAACAGAGGCTCATATGTATACCCCATGTTGATAATTACACGATATATTTAAGAGAAAACACTAAACACATACTTCCACACACAAATTAATTATATATTATAATACTAGTCAACGACTTATTCAATTTTTTATTTTTTTTTAACATTTTATATATATAGCAATTATATATGACACTTACATGTAATAATTTTACTGCTTTTGGTTATTTTAATATTTCGTTGTTTATATGTTTTTTTTTAAATACATACAATGTGTGACATACTTTTACTTATATGTTCGTTCGTCCGTTTTGAATTGCAGGGGAGTGTTGGGATACGATTCCCTCACTACCTCACGAACACGAAACTATACATTAACCAACACTGTATGTAACATAGTATTACATTTATTCGTTTTACATGTGGCGACACTGATCGCCAATATAATATTCTTTCCGCCACTGCTCGATGGAGAATGTTCTCCGCTCGTCAGTCGTTGTTGTACTAACATTGTGATTAAACATTTCTAAAAATGGAAGTCCGTACTTATCTTCTTTGGGTAAAGTGACTAATCCTCACCTCAACAAATTGTGAAAACTGAATCATTTTTACTTTCGAGTGTAATACTGCGTTAGTAGTATCATCTGATACTAGTTCATCAACTATAGCACTATTTGTGGAAACAGCATGAACATCGTTGGTATTAATTAATTCTGAATCTGAATCTACTAATAGCTGAGTCAAGTTGAACTGCATAAACTCCATTTTCCTTTACAGTGTACCGGCACCACAACAGATTATCTGCTAAGCCAACAAAAAACAAAACCTACTGAAGAGCTATGCTTTCTTTTTGACCAAGAAATTAAATGGATGTTAATACTTACAATTATCCTTATGTTGAACAAGAATATGGTCATCATGCATAAATGGCATTCCTGATCTAGTATCTGACACAATATTATAATTCATTTTTAAATAATTTGGAACACAATATAATTTAAAATTCTCACAAAATTCAATTTGTCATGTCAAGTTATTGAAAGTCAGTTAATTCAAAACATTTGAGTATGATAACAAATTTATGTAGAGGTAATGGTTGACCATTATTTGCATTTGGAAATCACTTGGTCATCCACTACAACCAAGGGACAACCATTCATTACCTTAAGTCATTTGGAAAAGAGTGTGGCCTAATGGACAACCATTTTAATTTTCAGTTATGTGATAATCAACCATGGTTGCACACCCATCACCCTGAGTTACATTTCTGAACACCCTCCTGGTTGAGTGTACCCCATGTCAGCAAGCCAAAATTGGTAAACATACAAAGACTACCTTACAAACTTTTGCCAAACCAGTTGCTTACAGCACGTGCACATTGATAACGTTTGTCTGTTGCCAATGGTTAGCAGTCCTCGCCATTATCTGACAATGATGGACCACATCACATAATGGCCTCGTGGTATCATTACAAAAAAATATTTCTGCAGATCAAGTGGAAAAACTTTTCATCCAACACTGTGTGTCTACCTTTGGTGTCCCTGAAATTATAACAGACCAGGGGTATCAGTTTTAAAGTGCCCTATTCACCTTGGTTGTATGCAAGTTGGGAATACCTACACAAAATTTCAACTGTGGTATATCACCCCCAATTGAACAGAAAAGTAGACTGCTGGCACCAAACTTTTAAAGCCATCATCACAATCTGTGAAAAATCTCAAAATCTGTGTACAGTGACCTGCCTCTCATCCTACTTGGCCTATGATCAATGGTCATCTCCAACCTTAGTGTATCACCCACCCAACTCCTGAATGGCAAAGAGCTCTGTCTCTCAGCTGAGTTCTTTGAAGACAGCCTGCTAAGTGTCACCACATGTATCGATGGTACTACCCTTTCCTAATGCATTTACAAAAGTGCAAATGTATTCACCCAAATCACCTGAACATGCAGCAATACACCCTCATACGTTTCAGCTGATTTCAAAACATCTTTGGAGCAATTCATTGTCTCCCCATGCAGAAAATAGTTGGTTCCCCACATCATCCTTACCTCCCTTGTGTCACCCACTGACGCTTCTTTACCCACAAAGGCCACTGTCATTTCTCCATTGATGAAGCAGAGGATGCTGATATCTTCTATATCCAAACAAGCATCGACATTACCCATTATGCTTGCTGATGGACTTGTACAGAAGATTACACCCAGTCAACTCTTTGCCAAGTTATCAAAAAGTAATCAATGTTGAGGCAAAAAGTGGATCAAGCTACCAGGGGCCAGGATGTGCCACCCAAACAGTACCAGGCAACTTCTGGTATAGTGGTTTGAGGCTCTAACCTCATGAAATATGGTTTAATCTGTAGTGTGTGATCTCTCATTTTTGTTCTATTGTCCAGGAAGTCCATGTATTTGACAATGGAGACACCATCCCATGCACATACTGCTATACAAATCAGCAATGTGTGGATTGAAACCTGCACATTTGCTAAAGTGGTACAGCACATTCAATTGAAATGATCTTTGACTGATCCAAGACTGTTCCAAGGCAAGTATCCCTACTAGGGAAATTCCCTCCACTAAAGATGGTAAAAATGATTGAACTGATTCCCCTACAGAAGTAATGTGCGAAAGCAATTGCTGGTTTGCGTAATGTAGGATTTAAACAGCCACCTGCAGCCACCACACAGTCCCCCTTACCATTAACAAGTAGCTTTGCAAATGTTAAAGTATTGCCACCAGTAACCACAGTCTCAGTACCATCAATACCAATAGGCAAGTCTCTGTTACTTTGCAATCAATCTCACTGACTATAGTACAATAGACCCATATGGATGTTGAACCCCCTACCCAAACCATCTATGTTCCCTAACTCCATTATTGGTCCATCAACATGTATTATCACCAGTAAGTGAAGAGGTAGAATCAATTAATGTTGCCATTGATAATACACCTATTATCAATCTTTCTTCAGCATCATCTTTGTTGAAAATACTCCCAAAACCTTAGCCTTACTCCTCTTGTTGCAGGAGTCCCCAGGCTGTTGATGAAAAACTGGCAAAATGACCTTGCATTGTCAAAAAAGGTGGAAGCTGAGCAAAGCATGAAGCACGAGCTATTAGTCTCTCCTATATGGCCATGAAGAGGGATGAAAGATCTGGTAAATCACAGACCCCTATCCCCATTCCCCAAAATGCTCCAACACAGGAACCTACTTTGGAAGTGATGCAGCCCCTGCATTTCAACCAGTAGTACCACCTATGATCATACAAAATCCCACACTGCAGCCTTGGGAACAATTTACTGACATAGGCCCATATTCACAGATGTCACTTTAACCTCACTTCACTTAAATTTCACTTTAAAAAAGTTTTTTATATAATTTTGTACTTAGAAATGTGGGAACATAGTATTTCTTATGAGAGTTCCAATTTATATCCTCTACCCCTTATGAGCACCCATACTCCACAACCCAATCTTCTGAGACTGTTTATGTGGAAGAAAAAATCAAATAGACCTCAAGAGTGCCCAGTCCCTCAGGCTCAAGAGCGAGGACAAGTCCTTCACTTAGCCCCAATACTTTGTCCAACTAAACCCCCTCTCTCAATCCAGTTTGATCATTTTTAATCAAACAGATTGGGCAATCCTACTTTGTAATTGGTTTTCCATGAGCAAAGTAGTGAATGCTATGCCACACTTGACTGGTAACTGGCGGTATTGGTCATCATAAGTTTCTTCTGAAAACTTACTAGGAGGAGAGTGTTGTGGCAATGGGTGATGAAGACTAAAGGGTGTGTTTACACACTTGTCAATCACCTAGCAGGCCAGTGGACATATAGTCTTCAAATAACCTTTTTGTGCTCACTGATTTACTTTGTCACTAGTGCCAATTTTAATATGGAACTAGGCTCACACATACTTACCTCTATACAAGAACACACAATGCCTCCTTGCAGTTGTGATGGTAAGTTGTACATGTTCACAGCTATACCCACAGTAAGCCTTTGTTAATTGTCATGAAATGGTTCAGATACAAACAAAAATCACTTGCTCCTGGTCCATTTATCACTTTACCACAGTGTCCTTCTCAAACCCATATTCATAAACGTCACTTTAACCTCCTTTCACTTAAATTTCACTTTAAAAAAGTTTTTTACTTAATTTTGTGCTTAAAATTGCGGAAACATGGTATCTCTGATAAGAGTTCCAATGTAAAAATAAAATGTTACCGCATTCTTAAATACAAAATTGTGCCAGAAGTCATTTTTAAGTGAAGTTTAAGTGAAGCAAGGTTAAAGTAATGTTTGTGAATATGGGCCTGAGTGTCCAGACTATAGATGCCACATGCTGGTATACAAAGTACCCCAGACTGAACACCCCAACTGATCAGAATCAAAAACTGGTGTAAAAGTGAGGTACTTTGTATGCCAGTGTTTATAAACAAATGCATGTTGCAAGATTTTTGTCCAATCAGATATTTAGTTGGAAGTACATGTGTTTGTAGAAGCCCTTTCTATAGGCAGGACACCAAAATTGCTCATGTGTGGTCTCCATCATATATTTATTCTCGAAGAATAAAACACATATCTAATATGTTATGACTAGAATATTTTAATCTTCAGGCATCAGTGGCCATTAGTCGATTAAAATTGTAACACAAATATTGTTGATACAAAATCCCACCTCATCTCATTCTTCATCATCATCATCACAACATTCTATATATATATGTCATACGTACAGTCTAGTCACGAAGTGTTTCCCCTACTACTTTCGATCGCATATCGCTGTTGCTTCGCCATTTATTTTTTCATTTGTAAAATATATTTTAGTTGCGAAATAAACCTCTTAAAAGTCAAAAGTCTCAAGTTCTTTCGATCCTCGTTCTGCATACCTCACATCATGGTAGCCATCGCTACGGTAGAACATTGAGGAGAGACTTAGAAAATTTAAATTAATGAAATAATTATTTTTTTGAAATTTAATTTACTGCTGTGCGTAAAATTTTTTATGTTTTTTATTGAATAATACACGAAAAGTTATCGTGTTTTTCGAGAAAGTATCTCGAATTTTTAATTTATTTTGAAAAAATCAAAATTTAAATTTGAAGAATAGCTGAAGTTCCAGACTCAAATAACGGCCAATACTGGAAGTCATCGAACGCCAAATCCAGAGGGACCGCCAACGAGATCAAGAGAACAGCCAAAGGAAACCTGCTCCCATCGTCGAGGACTCACCGGAGATCCAACATCGAAGACCCAACTTTTCGGACAACCCAGAACAAAATTAAGGCAGGAAGTACCAAGGTCAACGGCATAGAAAACATAAATCGTTCGCAAGCACAGCAGAAATTATAAGGTGAAACCATTGTAAAGGTAATATTTATTGAAATCATTTATTTTTCGTACTTTGTAATTGTATTTGAAGTGAGGCCAAAGAATTAAGAATAAAGAAAAAATTATATGTCCCAAATAATAAATTTATCTGAATGCAAAATTGGTGAATACAATATTAAAAAAGAAGATTTAGAGGAATTAGTGAAAAAATTCGAGGGAGAAAGAGTAGTAGATTTAAAAACTGAAATTTATAATTTACCCCACGTTAAATATTTCACAGGTGAAATTATATTAGAATCCTTTGTGATAGATATATCCGGGAGAATAGAAGAAATTAGTAGCCTTAAATATATTGTAATTTCAGAATCTTCAGTAAATTATTTTTCAAACAGAATTTATAGTTCTGCTAAATCGAAAGAGAAATTTATGAACAGATTCTTTAATTAAATAAATTTAGAAAAACTGGATAAAAAGGAAAATCGTGAAGAGAAAAATTTAATAGAAAAATTAGAAAGAGAATCGAACGAAAATAAAAAATACACACCTGTTTGTAATAAAGAGAATAATTTGCTAGGTTTTGATAAAATAGAAGAAATAATGGCATCCCCGAACGAAATTAAACCCATCCAAGCCCCACTCGGAAAAGTTTTTAATGGAAAATATTATTTAGATTGGCGTAGAATGATTATATCTGCCATCCGAGGTGCGGGATATTATGACATCTTTGGGGAAAACGAATTTTTACAGCCATATATAGAAAACATAGATGATCTAAACTTTCGGCCAAATAAAGATATGTTAAATTACTGCAAAATGCAGGATAACGCCAAAGCGTTTGTTTTAGAAAGAGTATCAAATGACATAACAAAACAGATACGAGATTGTAATACCGCAATATTAATGCTTAAAAAATTAGATAATATTTATGGGACCAAGACTTCAGTTACGGCTAATATGGCTAAGGCAAAATGGTTAGAATTTAGATTTCAGCCAGGCGGAAACATGAAAGGTTTTTTGAAAAAATGGGATGAATTGGTAACCGATGTAAGAGACAGTGGTAAGGAGGTTACCGAGAATGAGGAATTAGAAAATTTGTAATTGGCATTATGTTACGAACAACAAATCGCCAAAATACAATATGAAAGTCTACCCCCTAATGAAAAGAATTTAGATAATTTCAAGAGAATATTAAGGGAGGACTCAGACCAAAAGTATAGGGACCAAATTTTAAAAAAGAATAATAATGGTAATAACCAAAATAATAATACGTATCGGAACAATAATAATAATGGAAATAATAATAGGTATAATTATAGAGGAAGATTTAATAGCAACTATCGAAGTAGAAATAACTATAGAAACCCAAATAATTATAATAGCTTTAGAAATGGAAATAGAAACGGTTTCAATAATAATGGTCAAAATAGTAATAGTAATGGTAATTCATCAGAACAAAGCCATAATAATAATACGAATAATAATGGTAATAGTAATAACGGTAGTAACTATAGAGGAAATAATTACAGGGGAAACCCTAATTATAGAGGAAATAATTACAGAGGGAATAGCAGAAACAATAACCAAAATAATCCCAAGTGCTATAAGTGTGACCAATTTGGACACATAGCCCAAAATTGTATGAATAGCAA
Source organism: Ericerus pela (assembly GCA_011428145.1). Lineage (NCBI taxonomy): Eukaryota > Metazoa > Arthropoda > Insecta > Hemiptera > Coccidae > Ericerus > Ericerus pela. Next base: position 1,167,756 of record WOFM01000473.1, read on the forward strand.
TAATCAAGGAAATAATAGTAATGGAAATACAAATAATAATAATCAAGGAAATTACCCACCAAAGGCAAACCTAAATCCATCAAATAATAATAAAAAAGATAGTTCTGAGCAGCAGGTGAAGATGTCCTGCATGGTAAAAAAATTTAATAATAATAGTGAGTGGTTATTAAACGAATTGGCTAATAATAATAAACATAATAATGATGAAAATTACGAAACATTAAATAATAGAGCAATTCTTGATGGAGCCGCAGAGGTCCACTTAACTTCCGATCTTAGTAAATTATCAAATATAAAAAAATTCGTAACACCAATTAAATTGCAATGCGCAGGAAGAAATACATTTTTATATGCCACACACACAGGAAAAATGGTGATCAAAGTCGAAAATTCCAACAAAATTCAATCTTTAATAGAATTAAAAGACGTCCATTATGTACCAGATCTGAATTTAGACATCATTTCTGCAATTAAAATAACAAATACGGGGATAATAAACATCGACCAACAAAAAGAAATTGCCAACATTTATTTTATTGAAACTGCAGAAATTATAATAACTGCAAGAAAGGAAGAGGGAATATTCTACATATACTATAATGTAGAGAATAAAAAAATAATTAATAATAATGAGACTAAAAAAAACATAATATGTGCCCCAGTTACTCAGGATACGAATGATGAATGGGATGACTTTACAGTAGAATTAGAAATAGTTGAAGAAGATAATACTGAATCATCTCAGGGGGGTGAAGATAATGAAATACTCACAGATCCTAAAAATAATAATGATAATAATAATAAATCACAAATTAATAATAATAATACTAATAAAAAATTAATAATACATAGAAGACTAGGACATTTAAATGCTAGATATTTACAAAAATTAAAAAATTTAGCAGTAGGAATACCCGAAAACATCAACTTTAGAGATGAAGATTTCGTAAACTGTCAAATATGTTGTATAGCCAATAATTCAAAATTGGGCCATACAGGGATAAGAACTAAACCCACTAGAAAACTGGAAATAACTTCGTCTGACATTATGGGTCCATTTACACCTTCCATGGCCAATCAAAAATATATCCTAACATTCATAGACCATTTCTCGAAATATACATTTGTCATGCCTATAGCTAATAAAAGCCAAGTGACAAATGAATTTAAAAATATTATAATATCCATGAAAAACAAATTTCCAGAATACCCCATAGGGACTATTAGGTGTGATAATGCCAAAGAATATACGGATAATAAAATAACAAATTACTGTAATGAGGTTGGCATAACAATAGATTATGTGGTGCCATATTCTCCAGAATTAAATGGTGTTGCCGAAAGGCAAAATCAAACTTTAATGAGGAGAGTACGGGCCATGTTAATTGATGCCAACCTTGACATAAAATATTGGTCTTATGCTGTTGTTACTGCAGCCTATTTGATTAACAGATCCCCAACCAAAGCTAATAAAGAATTTAAAACACCGTATGAGTTATTTTATGGAAAGAAACCAAATTTAAAAAATTTAAAAGTCTTTGGCGCATTAGCTTATAGACACATACCCATAGAAGTCAGAAAACAGAATGCAACAAAAGCAAAATCTAAATCGAAAGAAAAAATAGACCCAAAATTAGCACACAGGGCTGAAAAAAACATAATGATAGGTTATACGAATACAGGGTATTGTCTTGGAGATCCATATAACACAAAGTCGTACATTTCATGTGATGTCAAGGTAGATGAAAGTCAAAATATAAAATCATTATTAACGAATAAAAAACCTCTTATAATGAAATCGATGGATTATGAGTATGATTTAGGAATAGTTAACCCAGTAATTTTGAATGTAAACATAAGGTACAATAAAGCATATATAGAAGATAATGTCCCAAAAACCTTTACGGAAATAGATACAAACCCCTTCAGGGAAGAATGGACAAAGGCAATAAATGACGAATTTAATTCCCTTGATGATTTGAAGGTGTGGGAAATAGTAGACTATGATCGCCAAAAATTAATCGATACCAGATGGATTTTTACGATAAAGTTTGATGAATTCGGGAATCCAAAACCTAAAGCTAGACTTGTAGCACGTGGCTTTAAGGATAGAACGGAATATGGTATTGCTGAAACCCACGGACCTGTAGCATCTATAGGTACCATAAGATTATTATTATCAATCGTCAATAAAGAAAAATTAATAATGGTACAATACGATGTAAAAACTGCCTACCTAAATTCACCTATTATAAAACCAATTTTTGTTAAAAGACCTGAAGGCATAAATATTAATAGAAACCAAGTACTCGAATTAAAAAAGTCAATTTATGGTTTAAAAACCTCAAGCAAATCGTGGTACGACTTATTGGACATGAAAGTAAAAGAAATGGGATTTGAAAAAACAAAAAGCGATAGATGCTTATATATTATGAAAAATGAAAATGAAAAAACATATTTTTTGAGTTATGTAGACGACATATTAATAGCATCAAATTCACAATCTGCCATTACGAAAATAAACGAAGAACTTCAAAAAGATTTTACAATCACAATTACGAATAATCCAAAATTTTTTGTAGGTTTAGAAATAGTCAGAGATATACAAAATAACACCATAACAATCTCACAGTATAAACATATAGAGAAAATGATCAAAAAATTCGGAATATCTGAACTCAAAAACACAAATACACCCATAGAGACGGGACTAAAAATTGATAAAATACAAAATGGCAAAGATGATACAGAGTATAGATCGATGATAGGGGGGCTACTTTATTTAGCGAGACTGACAAGGCCGGACATATTATTCCCAGTGAACTTTTTTTCCCATTTTCAGAACAATTCAAACGATACTCTAAAAAATTATGTAAAAAGAATATTCAGGTATGTCAATACAACCAAAAATTATAATCTTAAATTTACATCAAAGGGGGATGGAATTCAGGCATATATTGATGCATCTTATGCGCCCCAGGTTGACGATAAAAATATAGAAATAAACAATTTAGACAAAGGGAAGTCAATAACTGGATTTATGCTATTCGCCTATGGAGACTTGGTGGAGTGGAATTGTTGTAAACAGACTATTCACGCCTCATCAAGCACAGCGGCTGAAATAATTGCGGTTTTTGACACCCTTGATACAATAAAGGTAATGCAACACATGAATTATTAATGATAGATATTATGAAAGACAATATTTCGACACAAAAAATATGCTCTGGGGGAAGTCAAAGAAAGTCGAGAGCCCTTATGATCAAATGCTACTCGATTTTGGAAGCTTTTGAGGAAAAAATAATATTTTTTAGAACAGTCACATCCGAAAATCAGTTGGCAGATATCCTAACAAAATCATTGGATCGATCAAAATTTGAAAATATAATTGTGAAAATATTAAATGAAACTAATATATACACATAATAATGAATTTATTTCAAAGTCAGTATATGTCCATAAAAATTTTTCCATTTCAAACACAAGTCGTAAAATGTTCAAAAGTAAGTCATAACACGAAAATATTTGCTGAAAAATTAGCCTTCAATCATTGTCAAAAATAATATCTAATAATACCATTTACTAGAAAATACATGCTTCAGATAAATCGAAGATTTCTCGAATATTGTGACAAAGAAAAAATTGTGAAAATCGAGCAAGTAAAAACCCTACAAATCGTATAATAAAAACCCTATACATTTTCCAACAAGCGTGAGAGAAATACACGAAATATTCCCACACGAAGTATGAAAGGAAACTCTTCAACAATAAATACAATAGAAATCGAAACCTATTACATGACCGCAAATTAAGATAAACCAAAAACATTGCCTTATCTCAGAACATATTAGACGCCACTTCAAATACAATGCAACGTACGAAAGATAATATACGATGCAACATATATTATTCTACAATCTTTTTCCTGTTTATTTTTAAGATAAAATACGTAACGTACGCTCGAAATCATTAAACTCACAAATTGAAAAACCTTTTGTCATACTTTTTTTTCTATCGTCTTCTTTTAATTTTATTTATTCGTATAATATGTTCGTGAATATTTTTTTTCTCTTTTTAAACCTTTTTTTTTCTCTCTCTTCCTCTCGACTCGAATTATACGAGCAGGAATTCAAATGTTATTCGAAATATTTTAATAATTATGCATGTTACCAATTTTTTTAAAATTTTTTATTTTTTATTTATTATTACATACATATACCATATAATTAGTGTTCATTATTACATGCATGTTACCATATTTATATACATATTTATTTATTTATTTTTATCAATTTTTTTTTACCAGTTTTTAATTTTTCGAGGCACAGCGCAATAAAATTTTTTTTTTAGAAACCCAAGTTACCAAAAATAATAAACATACAATGTCAATATTTTTTCGTAAATTTTTATTATGCATATATTTTTTTTGAACTTGTATTTTTTGTTGTATATTCAATATTTTTTTTCTTGTTCTTAATAACAATGATTAATTTATTTTCAGGGAACATGATGAAGAAATTATTCGGTAAAATTTCAGGGGGGTGTTGATATGAAATCTCACCTCATCTCATTCTTCATCATCATCATCATATCATTCTATATATATATGTCATATGTACAGTCTAGTCACGAAGTGTTTCCCCTACTACTTTCGATCGCATATCGCTGTTCCTTCACCATTTACTTTTTCGTTTGTGAAATGTATTTTAGTCGCGAAATAAATGTCTTAAAAGAAGAAAGTCTCAAGTTCTTTCAATCCTCGTTCTGCATACCTCACATCAAATATAAAAGTGTAATAATATTATAATTAAAATTTCGTTCTCGCAATAAATCATGTTCGCTCGTTTTGTTAGACTGTGGGGGGGGGGTGTTGTTCTACACTCCACATACACTCGCTCACTAACCGTTAGCGCTACTACTTTAGACAACATAAACTAACACTTTCAGGTTGTGAGAACAAACACAACTTTTTTCGTCCGTTCACCCGAGAACGCAGAAACTCGTTTCCCACTCAAACTGTAATCTCGTAATGGAGGGAGATCGTTCATCTTCCTCAAACTTATAATTTGTATCTTCAATCATTGCATTAAAGTATCTCTAACTAACCTGTTCCTTTCCTTGGATTTCAACCTCACTTCAGAAAGTGATACTGGGTGGCTACATAGACATTTTCCTACCGGTAAAAATGCCGGACCAATTGTCTGGCAGAATCAAAATAATTTGATTTTGCCGGGTGCCTGTGACCGGCATGAAAATTTAACGCCTCCAACTTTTTGATGAAACTGAAAAACGAGGAATGATATTGATAAGTGATAATACAGCGTGGAGAATAAGTGAAATTTCTTAGTTGAAATTGATTTGCCTTTGGTTGTACCACGTCTATGAGTTCACTTTTCTTTGTTTCATCCATACTCAAGAAATTTTATAAATCAGAATCAAACAAAATGATGTGAGGCGTACAGAACAAGGATCGAAAGAACTTGAGACTTTTTAATTTAACAACATTTAATTGCAGACTGAAATATATTTTACAACTGAAATACGAAATGGCGAAGCACAGCAGTATCGGTTCGAGAAAAGTAGGGGAAGCGGTTTGTGTATGAGATGAGCGTATGACATATATATATATATATACATATATAGTTGTGATGATGATGATGATGAAGAAGGAGACAAGGTGGGATTTTCGTTACAACACAAAATAATAAACGGAAAAGTATATTTTTATTTCACACTCACAATCAATATTTCAAATTTTCTCAAACACCTGCACACCCTGCCAGTTTTCAAGAATGGCTATGTAGCCACAACTTATAAAACCGTGTACGTGCTGGTCAGTTCTCACTGCCAGTCCAGAGATGGTTCAGAATGCCTGATGGATCCCAGGCGCTATGTAGCCGAAGCCTAAATTATAAAGTCACAGATCAAGTAATAATCATAGAATGAAATGTAAACATTGGGTAATCTTGAATTGGTATAACCAACACCCCTCCTCAATTCAGGGATGGTCAAATTCAAAAAACCAATAAAAACTAGAATATTATAAAATGTCACAACATACATATAAAAACAAATAGAATAAAGATTTTTAAAAAACATATAAATATAGAAAGGAACAGTGGTTACATAATGTTCAGTCTTTTAACAAAATTGGTAAATATCGGAGTATTCAGACCTTTTGTCAATAGGTCCATTAACTGATCAGCAGTATTCACATACATAGTTCTTAATAGTTGACTCGATCTGAATTACCTTTTTAATACAGAATTGTTTAAATAGCACATTTAAGTATTCATTACCACAATCACATCGTAAGTGACAAATACTGCAATTAAAACAATTGGTAACAAGTTGAAAATATTCTTTAAATTTGGACAGAACATCAGATTTAGCTTCCAATAAATATATGGCAAAATATGTTATAATTGTCAAGAATGTTATGGCTAACCAGATTGATGAACCCACAAACATCAGTATGGACAAGCTCTAAAGGATGCCTCGTCTCATTAGAATTTCATTTGAAAGGGTGCCTGTGCTGTTTACTCATAATACAAGGTTCACAGAACATTCTTTCTCTATTGCCTTTTTCAGATATAAGACCTTTTTTAGATAACAAATTTAAATCACTATAATTGACATGAGCTGGCCTTTTATGCCACAATTTGAGAGGGTTTTTAGAATTTTTTTGTAATAAATTACATGAACCATTTACATTATTAGCTTGAAAAAAGGTTACTTGATAAAGATTAATCAATATATATTTACCATATCGATTATCCACTACGTTGACCACTTCATCATAGAACATCGACAAAAAACCAGCCTTTACTAGGAATTAACAGATAATAAATTTGTTGGGAAATCCTGAGTATATTGTATGTTTTTAAGTAAGATGTCAGCACCACTTTCAGTCTTCGATTTAATATTACCAACAGCACTGATTATAAGGGAAATACCCTTCTTAACAACCAAGATTGTCATCAGTTTATCTAGCTGTATGTATTTGTAAAATAAAGATGTCATTAATGTGGGCAGTACAGCCCAAATTGATAACAAAATTAACATGATTAGATTTTATATTGCTCAACAAACAATTATCAGGTATTAAAAAACTTAATGCACCAGATTCAGGTTATAAATCACAACCAGCAAAAATTTGATGTTTCAGTAGGTCTCAATTGATTTTGATTACTTATATAATTCGATTGATCGCCTCAATTTTTGGATCGACAATTTTGAGAAATCTATCCATTTTTACCATAATAATGACACACAAGATTACGATAATTCTGGTTGTGATCAAAGACATTTTGATTAGATTGCGTGAAAGATTATTATCACAACCATTAGCTTGACTTACAGAGCCTTGTGATTAATTGAAAGATCAATTATCATTACTATTTCCCTTGAAATTACAAACATTATTACAAAAATTACAACCATTAAACAAATTTGATTGATAATTCGATGTATTTGAGTTACTAGCTTTGTTTGATAGGACTACACCAACTTATAACAACCTACACCAGGAGGATGATTCCTACAAATGTAGGAATGTTATGTAACTTTGCGCCAAGTTTTACTTGAATATTTGTGGAATATCCCTACTGGTGTAGGTTGGTGTAAGTCAGTGTAATCCTATCAAACAGAGCTACTGTTTCCACCATAGAACACCTTTTCATCACTTTTAACGTTGTAGAAAAACTTAGAATTAGTAGAACCATGACTAGATGATAATCGATCAGCATCCTTTCAATCATTCTCAATATTATGATAGTAATCAAGTACCTATTTTTCTGCTCACCAGATCCTGGGAGGTTTGTACCAAATTCTCTAAAAATGTTTTTTCAAGTCAAAATTCAGAAGGCAGGCTTTTCAGGAATTGCAATATGAACAGTCTAGTAGATATAGCATCACCCAAATCTGACAATCTGTGATATTTATTTCAAAGTTTAATAAATAACTTAGTAAATCATCACCAAACTTAAGTAACATAAATAATTCCATGTGCAGATCGATTAAATGATGATTGAATTCTCTTTCATGTAAGCTGGTAATGGCATTAAACATTTTGTACCCTTTTTTCCCCATAATTTAGCTGCAGAAGAGGAGTACCTGTATAGAGATGTCAAACATATCGATAGTTTTCGATATCTTCCTTAAAACCAACGAGCATATGAATTAATGCTAGAGGCACAATACACTACATTTTCATGATGTGCAATTAGAGCCCTACAGATATACGTATTGCAATATGTCATTTTTGTATCCACAGTTCAATTCACATAACCCTTTCAGAATTTCTGTTTTAAAAACTAAAGGTACAATTTCAATGAAATTTTCACAGAATTGTTAACAAATATATGGTAATGTTTCTCCAAAATTTCAGTTTTATACCAGCAATGGTTCTCTTACAATTGCATTTGATAAATTTGATTGCATAGTTTAATCCCATAAATTTGTGAATGACAAGAGGTTTGTTTCTTTGGCCCTTCAATCTATTGGTGATTCAAGTGAAACCATTAAAAGAAATATCTATAAAATTAATAAAAAAAATCTATAACAATAAAATTTTGCTAAATAAATATCAATGAATTCACTTCTATGCTGTATGATACAAAATGGCGTATTACCAGACTAGTATCTGTAGGGCTTTATTTCTGTGAGATGAGTTACCCCTACTCCATTAAACCTATAATTATCATTAAAAAAGCGTAGGAAAGTTTTCACCCGAATTTTTGGCAATAATTCTCTTATTTAACAAGATAGCTCCTTTTTGGTCATAAATGAAATTTTAGAAGAAATCTCAATAAATAAAATGAACTCTCAAGAACAAGAAATTTGAGCCATTAGAAGCCAAGAAAATTGAAGAAGACAATGAAATTATGCATCAAATTGATTAATTTTAAGTGATTAGTCAACTTTAATCTTTTTGATACAACTAATTATAATTACTTATTTTCAAAAATTTTCTATTTTTTAGCCTTACCTTAATTGTTTTTAATGTTAAGTTTTGAGATAACATTGAATTAGCATTAAATTAAACCAAGTTGGTGCACGATTCTATCATCTTCAATTTTCTTGGCTTCTAATGGCTTAAACTTATTGTTCTTGAACTCATTTTATTCCTTCTTCTATAATTTCATTCATTACAAAAAAATTTCTATCTCTTCAAATAAAAGAATGATGAATAAAAATTCATGTAAAACATCATATTTCTTATGCATTTCAAATGCCAGGTCTAGGTTTAATGGAGTGGGAATATTGAGCTCACTGAAAATTATGTAATTGTGTCTCTAATATAATATTAACAAATGCTCGTTGCTCAAAACTATTGGTAGTTATCAATAAATTTTTTTATCGATATTAAACATTGTCGATAAAAATCAAAATCAGAAGGACCTAATTCCTCCAATTATGCTTATTTATGAGAAATATCTTGCCTTCATATTCTTAAGGTCTTTACGATATGAAGTAAAGCCCTTTAGATACAAGTCTGGCAGTATGCCATTTTGTATCTCACAGCTCATAAGTTAATGCATGGCTATTTATGTTAAATTTGAGAAATTATGACAGTTTCAGATGCACTTATTAATTTTATGAAGCTTTTTCATTGTTTCACTTGAAATCTGCTATTGTCTAACAGATTTAAAATCAAAGGAGCAAGATTCTTATCGTACATAGTTTTATTGGAACAGCCTATATAGTCAAAGTAATAGAATTCAACTGCAAGAGAACCATTGTTTGTAGAAAGCTAAAATTTTGTTGAAACATTAACATAATTATGTTTGGTAAAGATTTTGTGAAAATTTTGCTCAAATTGTGCCACTAGTATTCAAGATAGAGCTGAAATTCTAAGGATGTTATGTGATTCAAACTGTGGATACAAAATATTGTATTGCCATATTTGTATCTGTAGGGCTTTATATGAAGTACATTATGTCACCTTGGTTTAAATAACCTTACAAGTCAAATTTTATGAAAATGTGATTTAAGTGATTTCTGAAAGTAAAAAAAAAAGAGAAATCCAAAAAACAATACCTCTTTAACGTTTTTATCTTAATATGCTAACTAATAAATAACCATAATTTAACAACCTCATATGCATGATGGATGAGGTATTTATTCAAAAAATCATTATTTAAAAACCTTGTCCTTGTATAATTGTGTAAGTAATGGCTTTTTTTCAAGACATACAAGTTTTTAAATTAAATTTTATTATTTTTTCCAGGATATACAAGTTTTTTATATTAAATTTTCTTCCTTTTTCAAGACAGGAGGTTTTTAGTTTGATGTTCAAATCCTTTTTGAATAATAATTTGTTTATTTTAAAATATATGTTTGTCTTTTGCTTATCTATTCATGTTTTTCATTGCAAAAATAATAAAATTAATATAATTTTCTTTTTTTTCCAAATGCCTTTAAAAATATTTGATCATTGAATTAGAAACCTCTTATGTTCTAAAAAATGGATAAAATTTAATATAACGAACTTGTAAGTCAAGAAAAATGGAATTTCTTTTAATTTACTGATTATGTGATAGAAAAAATGGATTTTTTTTTCATGTTAAAGGTTATGCCATATTTGGTGTAATATCCAACTAATTTCACTCTATTAATAATACTGAATTTTTAATAGTGTTTTTTGTGTCTCCTGGAAAATTAATTTTTTTGTTCTTTCGAGGTTTGGGCTTCTGGAGCTTCACTAATCAGGTGCTGTATAATCAAAGGGATGTACTGAGTATATTATAGTATACTCGATATTTCTGTGTAGTCACCTGATGAAAACCTACTACAATGGATTTTCATCAGGTTCCATATACTTTTCAAAGGGTGATAAATTTCTACTCTTTTCTATTTAGATAAGATAGAAGTCAAATTTATCAACTGGATAATTTCCTCTACATTCAATTAAGTTTCTAACTTACTTGAACATAATTGAAATTACTCTTTGTTTTACTGTCTTTGAAACACATTCCCATTTTATATTGCATTTGATTTTTCGAGTTTTGTTTAACACGAGATTTTGAACTAACAATACCATCTCTACAATTTCAATTTCCATTTGTTGGTTGTATTATCAATTATTACAAGGTATGTTTTAAATACATTATATTTTATGCATAATATATGCTGGTTATTGTTTTCAAACATGATGTATTTTATTTCCATCATGTTTTACTGAGAAGGCATTGAGGGCAACCATCAGAGGGGAATTATGATTCTTTCAGAACTGTAGTTTCGATGATGAGAAAAATCATTTAAACAGATAGCTTGTTTCTGGTTTTAACTTTTAACTTCAAAAAACAAGGTAAAAATTAGGAGGTTTCGATGATAAAAATCCAATTTCATTGCTGGCTATCTGTCACTGCAAACAGCACTAAATTGGACTCAGGTATGTTAATTTGTCGTCAATGTATGTTTTACTTGTGGTAAGTTTTGAGTATAATTTTGTCTTTTGTCTTTTGGATTTGGTTGTGGTGATACAAGGTCACTCCATCTGGCATATCACAATATGTAATAGTAAATATATGGTAATAATAATAATAAACTATGTAAACTTAATGTAAAAACTAACACGAAATTATCACTCTTTTATTATCACTTTCATAGGTATATTTGGTAGTGAATAGTCTATTATTTTAGTTAAAGGGGTATAAAGGAGAGTGTACTGGTACACCATTTTGTATACAAAAGGGTTTATAACAGTATATGTTAATAGAAAAATGAGAAGAATTTTAGAAAAATTAATTTGATTTTTTGGAAATAATGGACTATAGTTGATTTTATTTTAATTATTGACAATTCTTTCAGATAAAGGGGAAATAAAGACATCAATATAAAAAAATATGATAAATACGACATTTGATTGTCTCATAATTAAATGGCCTGTAAGATTTTTTGCAAACAAAATGGCATATGAGTGTACATGCCTATTATACCATTCCAGTATACTGGGGTACGATTCCTTACAAGCCTGTGCTTGGGCCAAGTAGTTTGCCCAGCTGTCCTATCACCTACGACTTGGTGGTTGGTTTTTGGTGAAGGTGTAGGGATGAGGGCGGGAGTGAGGGGGCAGTGGACGTTTGAAGTGTGGTTGCCTTAGCATCGGGGAGTTTGAATTCCCTGCTACCAAGGCAGCCATCTTCGCCTTTTCGTTGGCTGCCCTCTCCGCCGTGAATAGGAATCTCATCGGTTCCCTGGTCTCTGTTGGCTTCGGCTCTGGTGTCGGGGGTTCCGTTGTCTGAGTTGGTTCTGGTGGAGTCTGGGGAGGAGAGATGACTGGTGGAAGCGGAGTTGTCATCTCCGTGAGAACACTCTCCATGGCTGGTGCCATGTCCATCAAGAGTTCCTCCTCAATCTGATCAAGTTCCAACTTCTGTTCCGGAATTTGCCCAGTATTCTTGGCAACTTTCGGAACTTCTAGGCTCTTGCTCGTGTTGTGGAAGATTTGGGTTGGTAGCGACATTGGAATGGTTGTAAGGAAAATGGGGAGCCAAAAAATATCGTTCAGAAAACACGTCTGAGAGCTAAGACAGTTCTGAAATGGGTGAATTTACTGCTATTTTTAATTTACCATTACAGTTTTGTTTCATTATTTTCATATCTTCTTATCAGCATGTAGAGGGCATAGCGCTTAAAATTCTCGGCCGTATGCAAGTTTTCTGGTTAAGTTCTGATCGGTTTAAGCAGAGTTATGCCTGAAATAAACTCATAGAATATTATTTTTGAATTTTATTACAAAGGAATCTCCGTTTGTGACGTCACGACGTTGAGATTATCTTTGTATTTAACGGTAAACGCACGTTGTGATGTTTATTTCCGTATCGCACGTGGATTTGTTTATTCCTGTCGTTTTCTTTTTGTTGGCATTCCTCGTTTGCTTATCTCCAGAGTTTCTTTTGTCTCACAGAGTTCCAATTTTCGTCGCATATTTTTTAGCGGGTTTCAACTTACGTAGTGGAAATTAGTTTTTTGGGAGTAAACTTTGTTTTCTTCGCATTAACCTCTCAGACATGCGAGAAGGGTGGGAATTTTTGCGTTTTTTACTGCCTAAGGGTCTGCCTCTTTTTTGTGGACATATGGGGGCTTTGGGATCAAATGTTTTGGTAATAACATCGTCCGAAAACTTCACAGACTTTTTTATTTTTGGTGTTTTCTCAATTTGTGAATTTGTTGTTTCACATTTTCCGACAGATTCTTCTGTATTTGTTTGGGAATCTGTCTGGATATTTTCTATGTTCTCCCTTGGTATCCTTTTTATTCTTTTGTCGTCGCTTACCATGTATGCAGGCTTCAATCTGTCGATTGAAATTGTTCGAGGTTCGCCTGCAATGAGTATCACAAAGTTTTTCTCATCTCGTGATACTACTTTGTAAGGACCGGTGTATGGTTTCTCCAGTGCAGATCTCATTTTTTTGTCTCTAACAAATACATGTGAGGTATTGGCCAAGTATTTCGAGACGTAAATCTTGGGCTGGCAATGGCGAGCTGCCTGTTCAAGAAAATTGTTGGCATCATTTCTTATATTTTGTACCATAATTTTGGGGCTAACTTGCTTCGATTTTGTGAAGAAGTCCCCTGAAAGGCGTAGCTCTTTGCCGAACGCTAATTGCGCTGCAGAATGGCCTGTATCGGTTTGTAGGGCAGATCGAAGGCCTAAGAGGATGGTAGGAAGTACTTCTACCCATCTCTTGGTATCATGGGACATGATAGAGGCTTTGAGGGCTCTATGCCATCTCTCTATTTTGCCATTGGCTTGAGGATGGTAAGCTGTGGTATGACTGTGTTGAACACCAAGCTTATTAGACAGCTCTTTAAAGAGCGAGCTCTCAAATTGGCGACCTTGGTCTGTAATTATGACTTCTGGTACACCATACCTCGCAATCCAGGTATTGTATAACCTTGCAGCTACTGTAGGAGCTGACATCTCGTGTAGAGGGATTGCTTCGGGCCAGCGTGTTGCCCTGTCTATTATCGTCAACAGGTATCTGTGTCCTTGAGATGGTGGCAATGGGCCTACCAAGTCCATATGTACTGTTTTAAACCGCTCTGTTCGTTTGAAGGATTTGAGGGGCGAGCGAGTGTGTCTTCCTACTTTAGATTCTTGACAGTTCAGGCAACTGTGAGCCCATTTGTTGCAGTTAGACTTCATTCGTGGCCATACAAACCTTGCCAAAATCATATTAGCACTACATTTTGGCCCAGCATGTGACAGATTATGCACACTGTTGAAAGCCAACCTGCGATATTTTACCGGTAAAAATGGCCTATTCTTACCTGTACTGATGTCGCATGTTAATAAAACATCAGTACCGGGAATTTTTTGCTGTCTCAATTCTACTCAAGGCATCAGCTAGAGTGTTAAGTTTTCCACTTATATACTGAGTGTCGGTAGTCAATTGACCAATATAGTCTAATTTTCGTGCTCATCTTGGCAATGCTGGTTCTGCTTTTTGTGTGAAGGCATATGTTAGGGGTTTATGGTCAGTATACACAGAAAAACATCTACCCTCTAATTGGAGCCTGAAATGCTTCAACTCAGCAAAAATTCCGAGCAATTCCCTATCGTATGTGCTATAGTTCTTTTCTGTTTTTGAGAGCTTCCTCGAAAAGAAAGCTAGCGGTAACTTTTTGTTGCCTTTGTCAAGTTGGTACAAGATTGCACCAATAGCAAAATCTGAGGCATCGGTACTCACGCATAATGGCAGACTTTTGTCTGGATGAGCCAATAGAGTTGCATTTGCCAGTGTATCTTTGATCTTCTCAAAAGCCTGTTCGGCTTATTCATTCCATTCGAGTGGAGTTTTATCTTTCTTTTTGCTTGTCTTAATTAGTGCAAACAGCTTACTTTGTTCGGCTGCTGCATTCTTCATGCAATGTCTATAGAAGTTCACCATCCCCAAGAAAAGCCTAAGTTCAGCGACATTTGAGGGCTTTGGGAAATTCAGTATTGTCTCTACTTTGGTCTTCAATGGGGAAATGCCTTCGGTCGAGACTTTGTAGCCGAGGAAGTCAATTTTGGTCTGTGCATATAAGCTTTTGCCTACGTTGATAGTAAGCCCTGCAGCGTGTATACGCTGTACAACGGCTTTTACATTCTCCTCGTGCTGATACTCACCACCTTCTGAGCTAATGCAAATATCATCCAAGTATGCATATGCAAACGGCAATCCCCTAAACAGTCCATTGATAAATCTTTGGAAAGTTTGTGCTGAGTTGCGAAATCCAAATGGCATTCGAAGGTATTCGAATAGTCCAAAGGGGGTTATAACCGCTGTCTTTGGTACATCCTGGTCAGCCATAGGAATTTGGTGGAATACCCAGTTGATGTCTATTTTGGTGAACATCGTTTTACCCTTCATATTTGCGTTGAAGTCCATTATATTGGGGACTGGGTAGTGATCAGGAACTGTTTTGGCATTTAAGGCCCTGTAGTCTCCAACAATTTGCCACTCTCCACTTTCTTTTTTTGTCATGTGGATAGGGGAGCTCCATGAGCTTTTTGAGGGGCGACATACACCCTCCTCGACGATGCGATGGAAGTACTCTCGTGCCGCTTTGAGTTTGTCAGGCAGTAACCTTTGTGCTCTAGCATGGCAAGGCGGTCCTTTAGTCTCTATGTAATGAACAGTGCCATGTTTATAGGTAGGATGCCTGCGAATTGATGGTTGAGTGACTCCAGGATAGTCAGACAGGTTCTGTAAGAGTTGTCCATCGACTTTGGTATAGCTGGATATATTTGTGTCCAGTCTGTAAGCTAGCGTTTTGCCATCCACACAATGTTTAGATTCACTATCGATCAATTTGCCATTTTTGAGGTCAATGATCAGGCCAAAATGTGCAAGGAAATCTGCACCCAAGATCAGGTTTGGAACATCTGCAACCGTGAAGGACCACGTCATGATTTTCTTGAGTCTGATGTCAACTTAGCTGGTTTCTAGTCTGTAAGCTGGAAGGTTTCGACCATTAACAGTACGGAGATAGTATTTCGGAGGGAGTACTTTTTGGGTTTTGTTGACTGGCAATATGCTCAAGTCTGCTCCCGAGTCAATTAAGTACCTTCTCCTGTTTGTCTTGTCCTTAATGAACAGGCGGCATGAGTATTTTTCCGAGGGGTCTTTGGCCACATAGATGGCCCCTCGTTCTAGTTTGATGCCTCCTTGGTATAGGATTTACCCCACCATCTGCATCTGTTGTTACATTTTGTGGCCTCTGCGTCAAACTGGTTATGGAAAAAGCAACTTTTATCATCCCAATTTTGAGACTGGTTTTTGTGAGATGATGTTCTCGGGGCAGTTGAACTCTGTCCCCTGTTACTGGAACTAGATCTGTGGTCTCTGGACTGGGATTGTCATCCTTTGCTATTGCCACTGTTGTTGTTGTTGCTTCTACTTTTAGATCTTTGTTGCCAGCTACTATTGGATTTCGTGGAGCTTTGGCCTTTGTTCCTTTTTACTTCATCAGTCAACTGAGCTATTTGAGCTCGAAGTTGAGCGATCTCTCCAGTCTCTGCAGATACTGCACTGACCACGGGCTTTGACCTGGTGTATTCGAGCGCATTATCTGCGGATTTCGCAAGGAAGTCCAAGTCTGTGGATGTGTTTATCACGGTCGAACCTACGGCGGCTAGGCATTGCACAATACTTTGGGGAAGTTGTTTGCAAAATTGATTGCCTATGACAGAAGGGGCTACAATATTATCCGCCTTCTGCCTCAATTTTGCCATGAAGATTGAGGGTTTGTCGTCCCATATCTTCATACCACCCATCACATCGTCAATGATTTGGTTTTTAGTTTTACCAAACACATTTCTTATCTTCTTGACGAACCAGGCATATTTGTCCTCTTCTGTCGAAGGGCATTCCATGATGTCTGGAATGTGGCGGATTATCTGTGGGGGCATGCCTCCACAGATGTGTAGATACCGCTGGTTCAGGGTTATATTCTCCATCTTGAACCTGCCTTCTAATAGGGTCAGCCATAATTCTACCTCATTGGGCAGAAATTCCGGGATCTCTATCCTTCGTCTGTAGAAGCTGGGGTTCTGTCCTGGCTGTAGCTGCAAAAGCTGCATAATTTGTGCCAAGACTTCAGGCATCAGCTGTGACTGAGCACTTCCTCCTTGTGATGGTTGTGGGTTTTCATTTCCATTGGGTGGTGGGACCATTGCTATGTCTTTCTGATGACAAGCATATTCCACAGAACTACTTCCTTCCTTGATGGTCAAAAACACTGGCTCCTGTGTTTGTAGGACAGGTGTTTTTGGGTCAGAACTTTGGCTTAAAGTTCGACCACTTTTACTGCTAGTTGATCTTTATTTATTGCAGCTCCCAGTCGTGCTAATTCTGGGTGTTGAGGGCCTTCTTCAGTATTTGGTAAATTCTTAGAGTGTCGAGTCAAAGTTATGGGAGTTGGGGGATGAGTCCAACCTTCTTCCTCCAGGTCTACTGTCTTGTTTCTCTTTGTTTATATATTTTAAAGAGAGGGGTGTAAGTTCCCACTTCAGTAGACTCTACTTCGACGACCTAAAAAAGGTGTCTTAGTCTGCAAAAAATTTTTGTATTTGCCAAGCAAGCGAGTATCTCGCCAGCACACCGCGCCAAATTTTTGTAAAAGCGCAACGCGCCTAAGAACACCTTACGACGTAGCCAAAAATCACGTCGAGGTAACCACTGTGGAATACCTTGTTGTGAGAGATATTCTCACCAGAAGGAAATTCAACAGAATTTAAGCGTGTTCAACCACTTCGTACATAAGTACGAGTAACCCAAAACCAAGGCAAACACTGGCGATTTTAGAGCCGGTTCGGGTGGTTTATATACGGCTTATTTGCACGCACACAAACATATGTACATAAGATAATACGTAAAACGGTGAGGGTGGCCAGGTCGCATCATCCCCTATCGAGATAAGAGATGGCTGGCCAGTTTGTATACAAATTGTGACATCATCCTATTGTGTCACGATTCGGTACTCGTACATTACCTGCAAGTACGTACAGGTAATTAAGATCGAACGTATTTTGTGGGTTTAACGTCACAAGGACGATTGTTTGCCTGCCTTTTGGGACGGCGACTGTTGTCAAGGGGTCCGAGCCCCTATACCTCATACGGGAGAGTCCCCACATTATTATTATTATTATTATTAGGAAGACCGTATGGATAATCTTCTTGAGGAAGCAATTAATTTTGCACATACACTTCAGATAGATCTGGGATATGATTATGAAAGTTATCATCTTATTCGTTACTGTTCACATAAAACTGATGATATACCAAAAACTGAAGCAATGTTCGATCTCAAAACATTTTATAGAGAAGAATATCATGAATTATTGGACTCTGTATTGACAGAAATGCGTGATAACTTGACTTATCTTTTTGTGACTGCTGGTCCAATTATAGACTTATTTCATTTTCCTATTAAAAAATCAACAAGCAAGGATATTCAAGATAAGGTTCAAAAAATTGTGGAGATGGCTCCTGAAATATTTTCAAATTGCGACGTTGAATGTGTTTCTGCCAATACTGAACTGTTATTAGACCAAAGTCAAATTTCAACGTCATTAGAAGGTGTGATGGCAGAGGCTGAAGACCTAAAAACTGCATTAAAACAGGCAAATATATTACTTGCTTTATATTAACTGCCCTTGTGCGTGTGGCTTTTAGAGGAAGAAGTTTCAGCTGATAAAAATTTGTGAAAGGCCCTTTACGTGATCAACAATGGCAGATGAACGTACAGATGCCCTGATGATGATGACATGTGAAGATGACATATCCAGTAGCATAAATATTGATACAATTTGCGAGGAATGGTTACGGATGAGTCATCGTAGAATTAGGTTTCAAGAGTTTTGTATTGAATATTACACAATAAACTTTTTTTCTGCTTGTTTGAAAATTTGGCACTCTGTTACAAATTTCTCAATATTTGACAAAAATATCTTAAGTTTTGAAAAACATGTAAAAATTAAGTCATTACACCCCCCCCCCCAAGTGATACTGCTTTACTGGGCGCCTGGCTAAATATGATTACAAAATTATTTAAAAATTTTTTTAACTTCATCTTTCATCAATACCAACCACAGCTATCAAACTAGTGAAGGCGATAGTCAAAAATTTTTTATCGATGTTAAAAAATAAAAACTATTGATAGTATCGATAGTTTTTAATGAACCAATTTTTTCTTATCGAGTTCAAAAAATGTTATAAATTTTACCAATATTTTTCATCAAACTCTAAAAGTGGACAAATTTTGTAAAATAAGGCCAAAATTAATGTTTTAACAAACCCTATCCCCAGCGATAGTTCATCAACCTGCTATCGCCCATCATTATAAATCTAACTTAAATAGAGGCTAAGGAAGCACTGAGTGAACAACTCGGCGGCTCCATTTTCTTTCCTTGCTCATCTTGCGCACACATACACACATTACACAACATTTAAGTTTTACAGCGCCCATTCAGCCGTACTGTCACTCCTCATTTCAGCCATGCCTAACCCGCCTACACAGAAGTTTTACTTCAAAAATCTTACAGAAATTACCATACTTACCTATAGCTTAGCTTTTTTATAATTTTGAGAAATGAAATAATATTGAAGTAAGTGAACTAAAAATGCGAAAATAATCGCAAAAGGGCGAAGAACGGTAATGGAGATTATCTTTGAATGAAACATATACGTGTTCGAGTCTTCAAGATAAAAGCACTTTTCGCTCGACATTATCTGCTTAAAACAAAAGATTGTAAAAGTAATACACAAACCGTTTACCAATTAGGTATCATCACGGAGAGTTGTCTTCAAAATGGACCACTCATGTTGCACCAATAAATTGAAATAGGTATTCTACGAGTATAATCATTAACTTTTAATACGAAAATAATATTTATAACAACAAGGCGATAATTAACGGTCTTTCGAGTTACAAAACTCACCGTCACTGAAACTACCAGCTCGCGTTTGACGTCTCTTTATAGATTATTACAAACGTACGTTGAGATCATTCTTCAGCTGTACACGCGTTACTGTTTAAAAATTTCAAAACGATCGAAAATTAATTTTTAATCGTGAAATACACGTTTGTATCGGTTGAAAGATGATTTATAGAGACGAGGAACTGCTAATGTCTCGTCTTATCTACAACTGTTACCAATAACTACTTATGGCGTGTGAGGGTAGAGACACAATATCAACATATCAACATATCAACAATGCGTTTATCAAAACGACACTTTATTACAAAACAAATTAAGAATGGAATTAAAATTACACAGATATCACAGTTCGGTACGTTTCTCATGCGACGCAACCTTCTCGGAGCCTGAAATTGAAAAAAAAATAAAATAAAACGTAAAAATGAGAATACACAACAAAACCAATTATCACCTTACCTTGATTTCTTAAGTCGAAGGGAAGTCAAGGTGGATAAATTTTACAACAGTTAAGTGACAGAAAATTACAAAATCCAAAAAAATAATGAAATAATAGCCCAAGCCAGAACTTTAGCTATGATTTGGGGACAAAATTAAGAGGGAAATGGGCGGGAAATAGAGCTAATATCTCCCCTTCAAAAAATAACAAAAAAAGGAGCAAATTCGGATGGGGACTCATGAAGGATTGATTTAGGGCTTGTAACCAAAACATTTTTGGGGTTATTGGTTGGTGGGAACCAATAAAAATCTATATTGGTTACTGGTTATTGGTTCAAAATTTAATTAGGCATTTGTTTACTAGTTATTGTTCTGGTTAACCAAAACAACTTTTCTTTTTAATGGTTACTCTTACTGGTTATTGGTTGAGACAAAATTTGGAGTTAAACAGACAAAACATTTTTCTTCAGGTCAAATTATCGATAGTTGATAATTTTCCAATAAATAATTGGTAATCTTTGAAAAAAATAATCTATAATACCTACTGATATTTCATGAAAACCAATTAAAACCTATTCTTTCTGGTTATCATTCTGGTTAATGGTTTCATCATTTTGTGGGAACTGGTTATTGGTTATGTGAAATTTTTTCGTTTTGGTTATTGGTTGACAAGTCAATGTTGTCAATTTGTTTAGGTTTTTAGTGATTATTGTTCTGGTTATGGTTGTGGTTACAAGTCCTAGATTGATGTATAAACATAATAGTGTGGTTGTGAGCATGCGCATTGCACACGCACACAGCCACACACCTACATGCCAACAGGTAAAATTTATAAGATGTACTAGTTATGATTGTGATTCTTGTTTCATCCCCTACCAGAGGATTAGACCGAGTGCTAAGATGTTTACACATCAAAAACTTTTGATCATTCAAAAACATTCTGACAGTTGTTCATTATAGTTACCAATTCCACATTTATTTGCTGTTTTATATTTCAAAGAAGATGGATAGAATGGAGGAGGTGAGATAACTTATAGCTGAGTAAAGATGGTATGTATCAAACATTCTTTTTGTTATGCTCAAGCATTTCACATATTTACTCAAGCAAATGCTTGCGGAAGAAATGCTTAACATTTGAAAGTATAATTATGCTCTTTTTTAAGCAAATATTTGACAACGTACTAGCATTTTCAATAATTCTAGCCTGAATGGATGAGAAATTAAAAACGCCTTGTATGCTTCAAACATCAAAATAATTCTCAAACAAAAATTTTTTTTCATTCCTTCATGACCACACTGGCACAATCCATGGTATTATTGCAGGTTTGCAACTGATTACATCTTGGGTTAAAAATAAGGGTCTACATTCAGATAAAGAGTATATCTTTATTTGAGTTATTATAGGCATTTTATAGTCTTATTTTTATTAGTGTTGTTTAAAACAGCTTTCTGGGTGGTTCCACAGTGGCTGCTTGGTATAAGGCAGGTGCTACCAGTCCATTCATCAGTGGTCAAATCCTTGTTTTTCCAGAAATTTTTTATTTTAATTTTGTTTTTTCAGTATTGTTTTATTTTCATGTTGTATCTTTGGGAGTGGATGAGCCAAATTTGATATCAGATAAAAAAAAATCTGAAATAGGCGGAAGTCTTACTACTCTCGTCTACTATATTGTTTTTAGCATCCTCTTTGTCTGATCATAGGTACTTGTGTTTTAAAATAAAATTGCAGAAATGATTGGAAAGTGGAGGCAAAAGATACACACTGGTGGCGAAGATACTAATTGACTGAAAACAGGATAATGGATGAAAATAGATATAAATGTATTGATTTTGTAAAGCAAAAATGTCTTAAAAATTAGTTTTTATCATTACAATCCGGTAGGATTTGTAGATTATACTCTAACACATAGTGATCACCCATATTAAAGTCTTTCCCAATCTCAGAAAATAAATTTAAACTCTTTTCTTTTCTTATGGAAAAATACACGAGGAAAATACATCATCCTTTTTTCAGACTGTGATAATACGAGGCAAATCTAGCACTCCTTGTGGAGCCTCTACATCTCAATTGACCAATTTGAGAAAATGCTTGGCATGTTTGAGCATTTTAATCATGAGCACGTCTAAGCAAATTCCTGAGCGTACTCAGCATTTGCAATAATAAATGCCCAAGCATTTACCATCACTAAAGTTGAGTAATTAATCAGAATAATTTTCTTATATCAGACCAATAACAAGTTCATATAGATTATACCGGTTAGTGGGTAGTTTAATAGCTTTATTTCAATTCAACCTACCATGTAGTTGGGAAATGAATTGAATCAACGGCATGTTGTGAATTTTTAGTTTGGACATTCCCATACAGACAAATTTACATAATTGAAAAAATACAAAAAAAAACTGAATTCTAAAAGCCTTGCTCAAGTGGCTATTTTGTTATTCAGCTAAGCAGAGCACAAATTTATTATACTCTAATACTTTCTTAATTCTTATGAGAAACATTTCCAACTACTACATTTTTAGCCTACTTTAAGAGAATTTAGGTCATAGGGATTATGTAACACTGTTGTTACTGATCATTCATGGTATTGAGAGATAGGCTTTAGTTTTATGTAACTTTCTTACTTTTCTTAGAATTTCCAAAATCTCCCACCGTAATTTTGGTAATGGACTGAATCAAGAAAATGAGGTCTCATTTGAAAATGAGTACCTATTACCTCAAGCGTTTTAAAACCATATGCGTCATTGTAGTTTAATTAGGTCGCTGAATATTTCAATTCGAATGAAAGAATATGAGTTAATTAGAAAGAGGCCTTCCTTATATCCCATCTCATCGTCCATACAACTGAACCATAACAATTAAATGAGAATTTATACGACAATGTGCGAAGTCTCAAATGTTTCAAGCTCCCATATGCTTTTCCAACTTGACAAGACCTCAAGAAATTCTACTTTTAGAGGAAAGGCGAATAAAAAGTTTCCATGTGTTTCACCAAGACAATTTTATTCGAAATTTAATAGGAAATTTTAAAAGTTTCAGTTAGCAATTTCAAAATTTTTCTCCCCCTAAAAAATCTTTTCGTACACCTCTAGCCACGATTTCAATTCCACAAAGGCATCGAAGTGTAAGACAAAGGATGAAGTATTGAAAACATGAAAACCATAAAAAGAAATTTTTAGGATGAAAAATCATAATGTTTTCAAGATTTATTATATTTAATATATAAAGACAAATTGCCATTTTCTGTCCTGAATGTTCTCTTAATATACTGAACAAAATTTTTCAAAACTCATACCACATATGAAGAATATCCTACAGGTGATTTATAGACCTCAAAAAGTAAAATCTGTTCAGCCAAACTGCTGAAATTAAGGTTTAAAGTTGTCTTGCGTAAGTGTCTATGTGTGAGTGCATGTGTGAAAGTAATCTTAACATTAAAGTCTGTGTGTGAGTGATATTGAAAATTACTTATCAAATGAATAACCCAACAAGAGGCGCAGCTATACATCCTCCAACTGGTGACTTTGTTTATGTTAATGTCAGCAGTTTCATTCCAGACATTCAATTTTTTTTCCTATTGACAGAAATAAGATGAAAAAACTATAGGCAGCAAGCCTTGGTAGAAAAAGTAGGTTTTCGAGAGAAAGAATTATGAATTTTGATGGTCACATTAATTGTTTGTAAGTTTATATATGTTAATGGTATGTTATGATTATATGAAATGTGTTGACTTTTGACAAAATATTAGACAATGTAAAATATAACAGCATTTTTTCTTGAAAAAATGAAAAATAAATTAAGATGATGAAGGGTGTTACACATCATATAATTTAAAATAAAACCAATGAAATATAATAAAGTTATGAAATAAAAAAATAAAAAAGTGAAAACATGAGCATGTGGTTAATTTTTGTTAAAAAGGAAAGTTCATTCAAATTAGAAAAAAGAGGGAAAAAAAGCTTTACAAAAAGTACCTTAAGGTTGATCCGCACCAAAATTGGTAGCATGCTCAAATAAATTTTAATGAATATTTATTTCAAATTTCGTATATATGGTTTCAAAATTCTGCATTTTATAAGCAATATAAAAACAAAAATAGTGGTATTGGAAGTATCCCCAGCCAATCGCCACCAAAATTGGAAGCGTACTACAACGAATCAAAATAAATATTTATTGCGAATTTTGTGGCTATCGTTGCAAAATTAAGCATTTTATAGCCAAAATAAATACAAAAATGGTGGTACCGGAAGTACCATCTGGCCAATCTATATACTAAAATCAGTAGGTCAGGTCCTTTGCTCAGTAAAAATGTTTGTACCAAATTTTGTCATTATGGGACAAAAATTGCAACCTGTACTGTGAGAACAAGAAATTGATATATATATATGAATTTGAGTTATTGGTGCCAAAATTTTCCTGATGTCATGAAACAAAAAACTTACTCACCCCCAACCCTGGGGGCTAATACCGCACTAAGCGTAATAAGTGAATTTTCTATAAAAATCATACTTATAAAAATATTTGTTTTGAATTTTGAAATTACACAGTTTGAAACCATTAAAAAACAAAAAATGAGTTGAAGGAGATACTATCCTATCAATCTACACGAAAACTGGTAGAACGTTACAATCAATTATAATAAATATTTGTTCAAAATTAAGCATTTTATAGCCAGACTAAAAACGAAAAGAAATGTCTTTACAGGAAGTAAGATCAAGTCAATCCGCACCAAAACGGATAGTGTGTTAGAATATTTGTTTCAAATTTCGCACATATTGTTCCAAATTTCCGCATTTTATGACCAATATAAAAACAAAAATAGCGGTACCGGAAGTACCAACTGGTCGATGCATACTAAAATTTGCAAGATACAATAAAATATAATAAATATTTGTTTCCAATTTTGTACATTTGTTCCAAAATTGCGCATTTTGTGACCAATATAAAAAAATAAGTGGTACTGGAAGTATCATCCAGCCAATCAACGCCAAAATTGGTAGCATACTACAATAAATAATGATAAATAACTGTTCCTAATTTTATGGCTATTGATGCCAAATTGAGCATTTTATAGCCAAAATAAAAACAAAAATAGCCATACCAGAAGTATTGTATGACCAATCCTCACCAAAATTTACATCAAGTTATAATAAATCATAATGAATATTTGTTTCAAAATTCATAGCTATTGGTCAAAAATTGGAAATTTTGTAGCCAAAACAAAAACAAAAATAGCTTTATCAGAATTACCTTATAACCGATTCACACCAAAATTTATAGCAAGTTATAATATATCATAATAAATATCTGTTTTAAATTTCATAGCTATTGGTCCAAAATTAAAAATTTTATAGCCAAAACAAAAGCATAAATTTCCATACCAGAAGATTTGGAAATAAAAATATTATAAAGGAAAACTTGAAAATTATCAGTTCAGAATTTTAACCTTTCCAGCTGGGAATTTTTGATTTTCTCCCTCCCAAAAAATGCCTTTGGTATGTCACTGTTGTCTATTAGTATTTTTATTGCATGACAATAGTGATCCATGGCCTTCAAATTTTGTAATCATTAGATGAAATGTTTCAGTATATACGCCCAATTATGTCATATGACAAAAACTATTAAATACAGGTACTTCATTTAACCTCTGCCTTTAGTATTTTTTCAAGCTTATTTTCACATTTTAAAACCAAGAAGTACAATCAATTCATAAAAATTATCATGTATTGACAATAAAGTACAAATACATCTGCAAAAATATTTTGTAAGGGCATATCTTTTGAAGAAATAATACGGATAAAAAACTTAAATTTTCTTGAATTACAGAATGGTTTTTTACTCAATTAAGAAAACTTAAAAAATAAGTCAGATATTTGGTGATATTTTGTGGTATTATTGTCTAACCTGTCTGTTAGAGGGGTACTTCAGCTTGTGTATTTATAAATTTGTACTCCAACTGCATATTTTTTCAAATCAGATTTCAGACTGAACTACCGCCGGATCTTCTCAATTAAAAACTAGTCACCTTTCCCAGTTTCATCAAAGACAGAAAGTGAAACTGAAGTTTAAAAGGATGTTGATTAGTTTTTTTTTCCATCTATACTCTATTCCAGCTGGGAAATGTGGGACATCATAAACCAATTCTACACTTATCTACTTGAACATCATGTTAGTTTACTCAGATTGATGCTTATCATTATACAATGATGTGAATCTATACATTTTCCTCTCCCCAGCCAATTGCCTTATTGAAAGATGATTTTGACATCAAGCACTTCTTAGCATGAACAGAGTACAAAGCCTTGTTCACACTTAGCTCTTTTTCTAGCCAATAGCCAGCTATATGGGGTACTATTTTGTTAACAGTTGAAATTACAACACCATTTTAGCTACTTTAAGTCAACTTTAATTTGGCAAATAGTCTTATAAGAATCTCAACAAAATCTAATGTGGCAAAATTTGCCCAGATAAAGTTGACTTAAATGACTAAAATGATGTAATGACTTTAAATGATGACAGAATATAATACCCTAAGTAGCAGGCTACTAATATGAAAACTAGCAAAGTGTGAACGAGGTTTACATTCACAAACTATCCCTGTTTTTTCATGCATTTGCATGGATGGAGCAGCAGAAGAACATCTAACTGCCCACTTACTATTATAATTTCCAAGATTAGGCTATATTGATATAAGTTGACTGAAAATTAATTTCATTAGTTCTATAATTTTTCAAACAATACTGGCATACAGCCCCTCTCCAGACAACTTTGTCAGCACATATGACTTTTCTCATTCACTTGACTCGCTCCTCCAATATAAAATTATGATAATATTTTTTTTAATTTTCCTACAGATGACTCTGCAGTTTGTAAATTTAATTATAATTCAAAATTTCAAGTTATTCAAAAACCAATTTTCAAAACATCATCAAACAATTTCTCTAGTTAAATAACACATATAAATCATAGAAAAATGGTTAGATAATTATTCCTGTTTTAATAATTCACAAATAAATTCTATGCTTCAATTTTAACCACTCAGTTTTCTTTTTTATGTAGATCCCTGTATAAATCTTCAATTAAATCAGAACTGTTTTATACAAATATGATTATACATTATTCCACTATAATAAGTGATGTAAACTATGATTGTAATACTAATATAATATGGGAAAAATTTGTCCTAACACCGTTTGCAATCATAGGGAGCCCCCAAAGAGTGATTCAATCCAAAACTGTATTGGAAATTTGATTTCAGCACTTTAAAGAACACTTTCATCAATATGCCACTCAATAATTTACGAATAGTTAGTTCTAACTCCTTTTTAAGGACAACTACGGCCAAGTAAATGGTCTCATTCAAAAATGGACTGAAAATTCAACCTTGGACCCTCAAGAATACAATCTCCGATATATCACTGGATCATTTGTGAATAGTTGATTCTAATCCCCTCTTTAGTGCTTTCCAGGGCCTAACAAATGGTTAAATTCACAAATGGAACTGAAATTCAAGCTGGTGCTTCAAGAAATGTGAATAGTGCCTCAATGCAAGTACGCAATTAGACAGAAGGTGGGAAAATTCACCTTCTGGTTTCACCCATTATACAATCATAATTATTTTTGTACTTTGAAACATTTTTAGAAAAGTAAATTTCAATGCTCAGGTTTAAAAATCCATATAGGTAGTGCTGGTAGCATGGTGCAACCACAGAGAAGTGATTATAAATAGAGAACGCACATGAAATGAAGAATGGCATCACTTTCAAGATGAAATATCTGCACTCCTACCTTACAATTTTCAATCTTATTTTTATCCAAGTAATTTGTTTTTGTTATGAATTGTAATTCCTGAATTCGTAATTATATTTATTTATTTATTTATTCATTTATTTATATCATTTGAGAGAAAAAAATCTCATAACTGGGGGAAAGAATTTTGACAAAAATACATATTTTGTTTGCTAACACCTACATAAATGGTGACTGCTGCAACTCCCAATCAGTGGTGATGGATGTACTTGTGCTCTCGCTGATTGGTTGTGAGGCCAGTTTCTACATATGTGGGACAAACATGCTTTTTAGTTAACAGGTTATAGCTCATCACTACAATCTAATTTCATTACTGCATATGGGGCATACACATACGAGGTCATTGTAGTTGTACACTTGCGTGTCCTACAGTGATCAAATATCAAAACACTAAGACTTGCAGATTTCAAAAATACCAGTTTTATATAGCATATTTTTGCATAAAATCTAATGAATGTATATTGTTGGATAAATCAACTTTTTTGCACATTTTCAAAAAAATTGATATTTTTTCTTTGAATATCACATTGAATGAGCTGGTCT
This sequence comes from Ericerus pela, assembly GCA_011428145.1. NCBI lineage: Eukaryota > Metazoa > Arthropoda > Insecta > Hemiptera > Coccidae > Ericerus > Ericerus pela. Next base: position 1,196,480 of record WOFM01000473.1, read on the forward strand.
GGGTTTGGATATTTTAGGTATTCAGGTTGTATGGGGATTTGACCTCGTACCGACCAAATACCTAAACTCCCCACCTCACCACCACCAAAAATATGGCACTGTTCTCACTTGGCAATAGCGCCAGGTGATGGTGATTGAGGGAGATCAGTGTTTATACAGCCAATGTGTGGCAGCTGCCACACCACTCCTCTTAGTATAGTGGAGCATAATACGACTATACGGAGGTGCTGGTGATGGGTAAGTGTGTGTACTGGAGTGTGGTAGATGCCCCCCTCATCTCCAGTCAAAGGAACATGACATACCAGCAGCGCTGCCACTTTTGGTGGTGGTAAGGCAACATACCACTGCATAGCGTGCATATCTGAGAGAGGGCGCCACTCATTTCTCCCAGATTACATCGGGGTCACCATTTTATGTATTCAGGCAGTATGGGAATTTGAATCTGTACTGACTGAATATTTGAACTCCCTGCCTCACAACCGCTCAAAATTCAACACCATTCTCACTCAGCCATGGTGCCAGGAGAGGGTTATCAAGGGAGATAAGTGTTTATATAGCCAATGTGTGGCAACCACTAGAGATATATCTTGACTTTTGAATATTGTCTAAATTTAATATTCATAAGTTACATTCTTGTAATAACAACAGTGCACTACAATGCGCTCTACCAAAACTCCATCATTCTTGTGGAAAATGATGTATTTTAACCAAGTACTATAATCCGTCCCCATGGCACAATTTAACAAAATTACAATTACAACTATATTTTAGTCCACTCAATAGACCCAAAAAAAATTATCTCACAAAATGTTAATAGTTGACACATTTGTTTAGTTTTGGGCCCTGATGAACGTCCTGTATTTTTTATTGTGCAGTGCCATGCCTCAATCTTCAATTTTGAATTAAAAATAGTAAAAATTAAATTTTCTGTCTACAACTAATTTTGTATTCCCCAAAAATGAAAACCTGTCATGACAAAAATTATTTATCATAAAATTTTTAACCAAATGTATTGTGTTCATACTTGCCATATCATCAATAGGAGCTGAGATACAGCGTGTTAAAAATGGTGGATGAAGGGGTCATAGTTACTGTTTTGCCAATAACTCATTTTGTATTGGTCTAACAAAAACATAGCTAAAAAAAAAAAAGATTCCTCGATGAATTTTCAACAAAATGATTCCTTAAAATGAATAATTTTCTTTTTTGCCATTTCTTTGATTAGAACCAACAAAAGTTTATTAAAAACCTTAATGTGGATTGTCAGCCTGGTATGTGGTATGGAAAGGACGAAGTTCAGAGATAAAATTATTTGAAAATTCGAACTTAAACACTGAAAACAACGAAGAAATCGGCGCTTAAGTGCAAATGCAGATCGAAATTTTCATCAGTTTTAATTTGGCGGCCCAAAATGACTTACTAAAGAATGATTAAGATGATGCTACGCACATGTTTTTGTACGCGTTCCGAGATTAATTTTCGAACTTTACATTTGAATAATGCCAAATTTCATAAACTCATTTCACACCGAGTTCACGACAATAAAGTATTATTTTTTAAATCCAAATAATTCGAAGTCCTCCCGATCCCTGGGCGCCATAAAATAGCCGAGTCACCCATTTCCGGAGTGAATAGTGCCGACTTACTTACGTGGCAATATATACCTGGTGTGCTCCCAGCGTACTTTTAACACATGTCCAAATAGCCCCATTCGTCACAACTTTCAAATAAGACCGACGCTGAATAAAATTACGTACTTTTCTGTCCGTGAACAATTAGTTCCTCTTCTTCGGCCTGATCATCGAATTCCAACTGAAGCGATTTAAGTTCAGCGTCGTAATCTTTCCATTCGTCGATTATTCGCATAGCTGCTGTCAACTTTGCCTCCTTTGTCATCGGATTGTTACACTGTGAAAAGAAACCCGCGTATAAATTCTCATATAGCAAGCTTACACGATGCGAATGAAATTCATCGTAGGTACTCACCAGATCGATCGTTTTGGCTTTCGATTTCGAGGCGTTATCGCACCACGTCTCACACCACAGCCATTCCTGCGGCAAACTTTTGATGGACACCTGATGAATCATGTTATTTGGCAGGTCCTATAACACACCGTAAATACTGCAATTTTTGTTTACACGTTTCTTTTTGCTACGAGGTTACAACCACACCCGATGATCCTGACTCCCACCAGTATCGAGAAAATACGTTTCACACGCTAATACGATGCCGTCGTTTTCAAAAGGCTGCAGTTTCATTCGCCCCCAAAATCAAGAGCAAATCCTGTTATTTCTACCATAGTCCGAGCAACTGGATGCCTAGCTAGAATGGGGCTTACGTTGAAAAAAAAAACAGGAGTCTTGAAAATCGGTGATTTCGTACACTTCGACATCGTAAATAACGTAACCTACCACGTTTGCGACCTTGGGAGATAGTCATTTTCCCATCATATTGAAAAAATAGTAGTATAGGTACCCATAATCAGTTCTTTGAGAATACCTCATTTTCAGTAGGCGTTAGATAAAAAGTAAATACTTTACAAACTGTAGAGAATCCAATTTTTCTACAAATTTTGAATTAAATATTGTTTTCTCAAGTCAATCTGTCAATAGCTTTGAATTAGGTACCATATGGGGTTGGCTATATTCACCAACATTGCGTAATGTTGTACCTACTATACATAAAATTCAAAAATTATTTTCGTTATCGATAATTTTGTAATGGCATAAAAGAGGTGTGATTATTTGATATTTGTCCACTTTATGTGTTACACCATACATGAGATATTACTATCAAAAATGAATATTAATATCTCTGTAATATTATAATAATTAAATAATTTATTATCCACAACTCTTATGGTGGACCTTAACTTTCGAGATTCAGTCTTTAGATAAAATAATAAAACACAATTAATAAAATCACAATGTAATAAATAATATTTTGTACATACAACAGTGCAAGTAAAATTTAGAGAACAGTAACACACAGTCGCAATGGTAAACTGAGAGAGCTCTACTAGAGAGTAATATTCTACGAGAGTCTAAAACAAAGTACAATTTCACTGTTAAAAACGTGAGTTTATATACCCTTTCAGGGATATGTATTTTTCATTGTGTTTCAGTGTGAGTGTGAAAGAAGGATTAATGAAAAAAAAGGAATGTGTTTCGAGGGACCAGTGAAATTAGGTCACCAAATATACCTAGGTATACGCAATTAAATACCGAATTATTACACAATAGAAAGAAGAAGAGTCAATGGAATTTAGAAATATTATTGTTACAAAAATTCAATATCGTCTGTGTAAGAATACAGTCGTCTATAAAATTTATGGCCGACTATATACGTTACAAATTCATTAATTAATTAATTACGATTTATATACTCGTTTTAACACAAATTGTAGCACATGGAATACGGCCGGCCGATGATATTTTTCTGCACTTTGTTCTTAAGAAAATGATAATTTCTGGGCACAATATCGAAGAAATTTTCACGGGATACCTAAATTTTGGCTTTGCGCACAATTGCTTGATTGTACGCACTTCGTTTTGTTCGGCACCATGCACTAGTACCAACAATAGTTTTGAAAAAACTCTACTACTAGGCCTACACTCTCCTAGAAAGCACGCCCGCACACGTATATTCCAACTTCCGGCCTAATGCTAACAATTTAAATTAGCCTAGAAATTCAAGGCACATTAAGAAAGGCTTTATTTGCACCAAGCTGATTGTAAGAATAATTTTCCGATTTTTAAATAACCTAAACACGTTTTGGCTTTTTATAATAAGCCTAAAATTTTCAGGTTGATTGGATAAATTTTTTTTTCCATTTCTGAAATGACAACTCTAGTCCAAAGGACGGCGCCATTTGTAAAAAACCATATTTTACAATCCGACTATGACATATACGTATTTTAAAGAAATTAAAAGGTGAACTGCGGCGAACTTTTTTTTTACTATGTATGTTCGATGTTCGTTCATCCGTGTTAGAATGGGAGTATATCATGCCACTTTTTTTTCTATCGTTGATATTTTTCTATTCACTGCAGGTTACTTTTTCACTTCTAGGTCACCATATTACCTGTTGACTTGAAGAAAAATTTAGAGAAAGTATTGCGTAGAGTACATCATGAAATAAAACATTTTCCGCCCCTTAAGTAGATGGTCCTCCTTGACAGCCCTCTAAAAGCAGAATTTTGTACTGTAAAATGTTTTGATTACATCTTAAAAACTATTGGGTCTATGAAAAATACGTAAATTACTTAATTTATAGAAAATTGTAGAAGAAAACTTTTGGCAAAAAATAAAATTTTCTGTAGAATCAACCCTTACCTGAGAAAATCACAAAAACCATGATGAAATATGGTCCAAAACATTTGGGGAGCTGAGGAGGGAGTATCAACTTGAGAAGTGGTAAGTGGTTGATTGTATATGGTTCACGAATCAATATGATAAGTCTTTAAAAGGCAAAACATTATCTTCCTTATTTCTCAAGAAAAAGAAGGTTACATACAATGGGCAATGCAAAAAGTACCCAACTTTACCACTGTTGTTAAGAAAAAAGTTAGTCACTTTTCCTGTAAATATATCTCTCAGTATGTATGTAAATATTTACGTACACATACACATAAAAAAATTAGGTCCAAATGGAAAAATGGTGTCATAAGTTTTCTTTTGTCGTGAAATGGAAAATTTTCATTTCCCCCACCCCTAACCACTCCATGTGGTCAATTTTAATACCACGTTTCCAACAAACTGTTTACAAAATGTATCATTATAATAAACATAAAGGTGAGAAATTTGTTTGCCTAAAATTTCCTTTTATGATTTCGCAAAATTAAATGGACATGTGCAAGCTATCAAAATTTTTTGTTGTTTCTATTGACAAACAAATTGTATGGTGTTACCACTTCTATGCCAGCAAAAGTTTTGGGTTGGCACAAGCCAAAGCTTCCGATGCTTCAGGGCTTGTAATATACATAAGGTAAAGGAGACAAAGATGTTACACCTTGTGGCACATATGCACCTTACAGCTTATGAATCTTCTGCTACCATTCAAACAAATTTTTATTGATCCCCTCCATGGACTGATAAAGACTTACAAAGTGACAAAATGAAACTGTAATCGAGAGAAAAATCTTACTGCAAAATCACTCATTCTAATATTTTCAAACAAATTAGAAGTGTTCTCAAAATATTTTCTATCTTCCTTTTCTTACGCTATTCCAAAATGTCGCAGCCAAAACAAAACTTCTTCGACACATCCAATTTGAATAATTTGCAAAAGGCGGAAGAGAACCCAAATGCTCGCCGACTCCTTGCACAGAAAACCAAATTGGATTGCATAGAAGAAGAATTACTTGTGGACACAATACCCTCCAACCTCTAATAACAATAGATGATAATGAGGAAGCAGTAGACTCGATAAGTCCCCCCAGACATGCGACTTATAATTTTTGTAGCAAAAAACTGGGGGAATACCTGTGGGGACTATACATCTTGTAAGCACCTCATTTCTTATCAGGTTTACTGTATTCAACACTATATTATCCACACCGTTTGTTCATATGCTCTTACTTGCACCCACAGGCAAGTAAGATGCAATGTTCAGCCGATGAAAAAATGATAGATAAAGATCTCGGCAATGTCTCGGACTGGTACAAAAACCCATTATGTCATTTCTTATCAGTTGCTTTAGCAATGAATAAGAAATGACATGATTTTTACAACACATATACATATGTATATATACATATGTGTGTCTGTGTGTGTGTCTGTAAATAAGCCAGTATATAAACCATCCAGACTGGCTCTAAGATCACCAGTGTTTGCCCAGGTTTTGGCTTACCCATATGTTTAATATGAAGTGGCTGAACATGCATAATTCTGTTGAATAATTGAATTTTCTGGTGAGAATATCTTCCTCATGACAAGGTATTCCACAATAATCAAGTAATAAAAAAATACGAACACTCTAATTTTGTCTATCTTACCCAATGGGGTGGGTACGATGCTACATATTGGCGGCTAAGATGGCTTATGGAAATTTTCATGTATTTCAAAACAAAAAATTCAAATTAAAAATCTTTAAAATTTCTAGAAAAAATCTATTGACATTAAAGAACAACTACAAAGTATTATTTTTCTTGGTATTTGAAAAAATAGACAAATCAGTTTGAATTGTTTTCTGAAGTTATTCTTCAGTCCTTGAAATCAGAATTTTTTTTTCAATGTATTTCCCTATAATTTGATCAGAAATAAAAAAAAAATTATATAAGGTGAAACTTTTTAAATTATTCATCAACTTTAATTAATTCAATACCATTCTGGGATGAGTAATTTCAATATTGACGTGGCATCTTAGCCACTATGAATGTTGGCCATATTAGCCGATTTGAATTTTTTATTATTTTACATTTTTAAATTAAATAATTATGGTCAAATCCGAGGAATTAAACACTACACAAAATTTGCTAATTATTTCATAAATTATTGGAGGAAATAGGACAAGTGTTGCGAGAGTAATTCAATACTTTTAAATTACCTCAACAAATAAGATAAGTTACGAACATTTATCTTTTATTAGAAATTTCACTTTATTTATTACAAACACTTTAACACTTTAAACTATACTTATTTCTATTTATTAATATAGTGATACCTTATGTCCATAGCAGCGAGTATGGACCCTAATGTTCTACTCGACTGTAGGTTTAGGAATGACCATGTCTTCGAAATGAAGATATGACATTACTTTCGTTTTCTTTGTTTCAATCAAAAGATGGCCGACCCAAAAGGTGGCGTGATACGGAACATCCGCCAAATATGATGACACTTCATTGTCAGCATATCTGGTGGTGTCCGTTCGTGAGAAACTAGGTAGAATATAGACAGCTATTATTCCGAGAATTAGGAATAATAGTTGTCTATAATTTGTTTGACACGTTTTTGTAGACAAACTGAATCGTCTGCAAAAACGGGACGGAACAAAGGTCCACGGGCGAAAGAAAGCCCAAAGCTCCTGCTTCGCTAAATTTTGTGTCCCTGAAAGTTTATTATTTTAATTTACTACATCTTTAATCTTAGTCATAATACAATACTACTTTTTTTTTACAAGTGTCTCTTAATTTTACTTTGCGGGATTGATCATCACCTAAAAAAAAAATTATATTAAATTTTTTATTTGAGCATAAAAATTTATTTTTGTAAATGGACTTAAGTAAGATAATTTGGCATAATCAAATTTATTATGCTTTTTTTTGTTATATTGTAATACAAAATATGGACTTAGAGTTATGGACCATTAACGATGTATTGCTCCCAATGCCAGATCATTTATTTGATTGTGTGCATTGATAGCAACACAATTTATTTTTAAATTTACGTAGACCAATATGGCTACTATGAGTGTTAATAAACTGCACCAAAAATGTACCGTGTTTATTGTGTCTTGGTATCCTAGATCAGGGATTTTCAGTTCTGCTGATTTTATTCGAGCTTATGAATTGGAGTTATTGATGGAAGGTAAGGTATGTTGTCATGCCATTTATTATTATAGGCAATAGACATATTTGGAAATTTGAATGATTGATGTAGACCAAAGTCAAGTTCCATGACTTGATATTTTGTCCAAACTAGCAGTAGATGATGTTCAATGAGGACGTCTTTTTCTGGTTCATTTATACAAGGAAATCCTGCCGGGATGATTGTCTCTGCATTGTTTTCTCTCTGTAATTGTTGGATTTCTACTATACATGGAACTGTTAGTAGAGTTGCTCCAGGCCATGAGTCATTTATAGTTATACTAGTACTTGTTTTTGTTATGGTATTAACAGATATTAATGGGTTTTTAGCATTAGTTATGGCAAAGAGGTTTATTTCAATTTGCTTGACTACGATTTCTTCATGATTTATCTCGCATTTGAAGGTGCATTTCTTTATTATTTCTTCAAATTTCATTCCTTGAAATAATGCCCTCGCACAATTCCCTTTATTATTGGTTGTGTGGTTTTGTGGTAGAAAGCATAAGAGGCTATGTTTACCACAAAGATCAATGTCTGTTCCAGTTATGATTCTTATTGATCCATCAAATTTGTTGTGGGATAAGATCAAAGGTTCTTGATCCCAAGAGCAAATTTTATTGTCATGAGTACAAAATGCTAATGGAATAAAATTGTAAAGTTTGTATTTGGCATGAAGGTTCTGAAGTGGAATTTTGATTTCTATCTCTATTTTGTTTCCTGTCACATAGCAGTTTACTAATTTTGCTCTGTAGTAGGACTGGATTGAGTTTTCATCTAAAACTACTGCAAAATTTGATTTTTCTATGATTTTCTTGATTTTTAGTAAGTCTTTTTTTAAAGTTGTTTCGTTAACAATTGCTGCCGGGAGATGGTTATTTTTGCAAGAAAGGAATAGGTGGCTAAGTTTAGCATTTTCGGTGACTAAACTAGCGTGAAGAGTTTGAGCTGTGTCAAAGATGAGCTCTCTTCTAGCTTCTATAATTATTTTGTTACTTTGGTTTTGAATGGCGTCTTTTAATGCTTGAACATTTTCTTTTAAAATTTTAGAATTATCGACTTTTATCTTTTTGAAATTTTTAATGTCATTAGTAATTCTGCATGGCTTTCTATTACGGATTCTCGAAGTTTTTCATATTGGGATTTTAGATTTTTCTCGTTTTCTATAAAGTCGTTGCCTTGAGAAAGTGTCATGACATTGCAACACCATGTGTCAAAGTCACCAAGGACTTGTATTCCGCGTTTAATTCGTTTTGAAGGTTCTCTGTCAAATTCTTTGATTATTGCTTCATTTATTAGCTGAATATCCGTAATTAGATCTAAGATTTTCAACATGTTTCTCAATCTCTACACACCATGTGTTTTCTGTGGATGTGCAACTTTGCAGTTTTTTTATTTCTTCAAGCCATTCGATGAGATGTTGAGTTTAAGAATGGATCGCGCTAGTGAGGAAGTTCTTCAGGATGCTCCTTTATATCCGTCTCCGGCGGAATTACGCTCTCTGCCTAAATTTATGGTGCCTGACACGGGGATTGTTGAAACTTTGGAAAGTTTCATACTCACGCAGGTGTCTGCTGTATTTGCGTTGTTGGTCGCCACGTTGTCCATGTTTATTCACTGGCGTTATTGGGCTTTGGAAGATTTTTAAAGCTATCCATTCATTTTTAGCAGCGGATTATGGTCCGACGGGAGTGGATGTGTACCAAAAAAATTTTCCTGGCGATTCACTGAACACTTCGTTTGGATCGTGGAGGCATGTGATGCCTCAGAGTTTATGCGAGTGTTGTTTGCAGTCGATGGTGCAACTCGCCTCACAGTTCAGCTTCCTCTTCCTGGAGGCAAGTTTGTGGAGGTGGGAAGGATCTGTGGTTTGCTTTTCAACACTTGATGTGAATCCGTCCGACATCACCGGTTATGCTGTTGGCTTGAACTTATTGACTGCAGTTATAATGGCAATGCAGCCTTTAAATTTTGGCGCTAAAGTTTGTTTTTCGATTACCAACGCAGCATATGCTAATACGATCATGGATAGGTCCCAATTTCAATATTTGGTTGACTATCTTGTTCGCTTTTACCGGCAAAAAATCGTAATTAATGATACTCCTCATTACATCGAGGTTATGCGAGTTTTGGAACCGTTGGAAAAAATAACCATTTCTCACGATTGTCGCATCTTACGAGGAGCAAGTCCAAGGAGTGAGTCGACCTCTGGACCGAGTAAAATGGTCGTGTCCAATCGGCGCATGTTCTTGGTTCCTCGTCATCAGCAGTTCAGGCATCGGTCAGTTTCTCTGGAACCTGCACCTGCTGATCATCTCGAAGGTAAAGAGCAAGGTGAAGCAAAGCCAACTGCTGGGGGGCTTCCACTCATGACGCACAGGATGATTGGTAAACAATGAGTAAAAAAATAAAATAAATAAATTTTTATATTTTTGAGGGGAGAAAATGTATATGTAAATGGTCCTTACAATATATATATATAAAAATTATATATAACTGTTACCAATTAAATTACAAGGGTTATAATACAATGTTTGGGGTGGTGGTTCGGAGTATCTTTTCACGTATTCCTCCAAACTTAACTCACTCGGTTTCTTAATATTTTGGGGAATAGGTTGAATATGTAGAGACAAAGGTTGTGTTATACTTTTTCCCTCATCACACCTATTGAACAATTTGATTTCTTCCATATGTTGTTTATGGGTAATCGATTGAATTTTTCGTAATGTTATCCTTCTTTTTTCTGGGTCTTTTAGTTCAAATTTCTTTCTCCATTCTGAACAATCTTTCCCTTTTAATTAAGCTTCATCAGTAAATTTTATCTTTTTATTGTTTTTATTACCAGGTTTCTTTAAAATTCCCTTTCGTGGTCTTCCTCTTGGACGTTTGACAATGATTTTAATTTCGTCCTCTGATTCATTTTCTTCAGAGCTCTTTTCTTTCTTTGGTCTCCCTCTTATCCTTTTTGGGTTATACTCGGGAATATTTTCTTCATTTTCCGAATTATCGGATGTAGTATCTTCAATGTTCGACGGTAAATTAGCATTAGAGCGAGCATTATAAGGCGTAAGTCTTCTTATATGGACTGTATCGTCTATGCTATTTCCATCTTCGGAGGTTATGCGAATTACATAGTTTAAATCTGAAATTTTTCTTACTATTCTATATGGTCCTAGGAATTTTGGTTTGCCTTTTCCGTAATTTATTGGTGCTTTCAAGAGAACTAAATCATTAGTTTCATAAGAAATTTCTTTTCTTCCTTTATTATAGCGTTCTGAATATTTAATTGCATTTTTTTTATCAAAGTTGGAATTGTTTTCCAAATTCTGTCTGCTTCACTTATCTGTTCTTCTCTGGTTTTACTGATAAGTGATGACGGAATGTTTAAATTTATGGGGGGTTCTCCTTTATAACCGTGTATTAGGTAAAATGGATCGTGATTATTTAATCCTTCAATAGGTGTCATATTATAGGTCAAGGCTACGTTATGCACGTGGTCTGACCATTCTTCGCTATCGGTACTTTCATATTTCGCTAACATTTTTTTTATCGTTCTGTTCATTTTCTCTACTTGTCCTTAAGTTTGCGGTGAATATGATGTAGAGTAGAATATTTTAATACAGTTATTTTTACAATAATTTTGCACGTGTTCATTTGAAAAATGAGTTAATCTTCTTTGGTTTTCCATAATGACGTACAATTTCTTTTAAGAGTTTAATTACCGAATGTGCGTTTGGTTGGGTTACTGCTTTGGTCCAACAATATTTTGTTGCCTTATCTATTCCCACTATGACAAATTTCTTTTCATTATTTGTGTTAAATTTTCCGATAAAATCAATTTGGATATGTGCAAGTGGTATGCATTCTTCAGGATTAATTGGTTTCAAGTGTCCATATTTTTCGTTAATGTTTTTATTAATTTGGCATTGATGGCACGAACGTACATGCCTCGAGACTATTTTAGGCATTTGTGTAAAGTAGTATCGAGCACGCGTTTTGGCAAGAGTTTTACAAATTCCAAAATGTCCTCCCCCACTTTGACTCTCATGACATATTTAGTACTTGAGGTATGAGGGAGTCAGGAATTACTGGTACGGCATAGTGATATTCAGAGTGATCATTGCTTTTCCATAAAATTCCATTTTCATCAAGAAAAAATGGATTTAGATTGTGTGATCTTCTCATTTTTAAGCTTTTTCTTAACTCTTTTTCGTTGCCACCTTCTAAAATTTTTATTATAATTCCCCAATATTTGTCTTCACGTTGTAAATACCATAAATTGTGGATTTCTTGGTTTGTGATGTTAATTGGTTTTTCTATTTCGGAATTTTCTGATATTTTGGAAAGTTGAGAATTTGTGGACGTATCAGAGTTTCCAGATCTTTCCGAATTATCGGATAGGATGAAACTTCGATCGTCTTCCAAATTGTCATTTTCTACGTCTGAATCTTTTTCTTTCTTTTTCATGTTACGTGTTATTGCTTTGATTTTTTTCTCTTGTTTGATAATATTAGGAGGATCAAGTGTTCCTTCTGGTATTATAAATTGACCGTTTCGAAATTCTACGTAATTGTCTTCTTCTTCTTCTTCTTCTTCGAGACGAGAGAGAAAATCAGCAATTTTGTTATTTTCACCTTTAATGTGTCTGATCTTAAATGTGAATTCTCCTAATTTTGAAATTAACCTATTTAATCTTGCATTTGGTTTTTTCATTCGACTTTGGTATGTTAAGGGTTCATGATCCGTAAAAATATTAAATTCTTTGTAGACTAAAAATTCTCTGAAATATTTGCAAGTTTCCGTGATACCTAACATTTCTAAATCAAAAGAACACAGATGTTGTTGATTCTTAGGAATTTTCTTCGAGAAATATCCTATAGGGTGTGGCTCTTTTGTTTTTCTGTCTACTTGCATTATTACTGCTCCTATGGCTGTTTTTGATGCGTCTACTTCGACGTATGTTTCAGCATCAGGATCGTATATTGAAAGAATTGGTTCAGATGTAATCAATTCTTTTATTTTGTCAAATGCTTTTTGTGCTTCGTCATTCCATGCTATTTTATTATTTGCTTTAACATTTTCTTTTCTTGTTAAGTCTGTTAATGGTGCTGTTATTTGTGAAAAGCTTTTGATCATTTTCCGATAATAATTTGCTAAACCAATAAATCTTCGTAGTTGACGTAATGTTTTTGGTGGTTGAGCTTCACGAATTGGTTTAATGTTTTTGTCTAACGGTTCTAATTTATTATATGAAATTTTATGACCTAAATATTCGATACTTTCATTGAAGAAGCTACTTTTACTGGTTTTGATTAGTAGGACCGCTTCAACTAGTACTTTCAGGACTTCTTCTAAATTTTCTAGTGTTTCTTCAAAGGTTTTGCCAAAAACACAAATATCATCTAGGTAGACTAATACTTTGTCTTCTAGGATTTGGTTGAATAAATCGGTCATAGTTTTTCGGAAAATGCTGGGGCTCGCACTTAATCCCATAGGGATAGAGTTAAATACGTAACTTACTCCTCCAACATTTATTCCTGTTATTGCTTTTGATTCTTCATCAAGAGGAATTTGATAGTATCCTTGATTGAGATCGATTGTTACGAAGTATTTTTTATCTCGTAACGCATCCCAAATTTTGGGGAGACGAGGGACTTTGCTCGTATCCTTTTTTACTATTTTGTTTACACCTCTATAATCTACTAATAATCTATAAACTCCGTTTGATTTCTTCTTAACAAATACTGGGCTCTCATATCTAGAGCTTGCTCTCTTAATAATACCACATTCTTCGAATTCCTTAATTTTCTTTTTAATTTCTCTTTTTTCAAAAATACCCATATGGTAATTTCTACGTTGAACCAGCTCGTCTGTTTTCAAGTAGACATGGGCTGGTTTTAATTTCGTAGGTTTTACCTTGGCAGGTTCTTCCGTAAATATATGGATATATTTTTTTAGAACGCTTACTACTGCCTGTTTCTGTTCCTTCATTAAAGTCTTATTAATTTTCACTTGTGTTCCTTCATTGTCGTGGATAACGCTGTCATCAGATCGGGTTATGTGGACAAGTTTTAGCATATCAACCTCCTCACCCTGGTTACCCGCAGTATCCCCAGATGTAATGCGTTGGATGCTGGGTTGGCCACGGCGGATGGAATTGGTCTGGTCTGATGGTCCCACATAGTCGGCTGTTGAAGCCTACAGTGTCCTAAAACTGTCCCTTATGCAATTTGGGTGTCAAAGTGCGGACTGTAGAATCTTAAGGCTGGCCATCCTAAATCATCGACAATAAATTCGCCTTCTAAACCGTAACTTGTTAAAAACCACTCATCTGGATCTGCTTTTCCCATTTCTGGATCCAGGTTTACAAAATATTCATTATTTACTACTATGCAGAAATTTTTGTCTGCTCTAATAAATCCTTCGCAATTTTCTTCCTTAAACTTAATTATACTAAATGTTTCGGGTTTCCATGGCGGTCCTATTCTAAATAATTTTTTACTAAAAAATATGTCGGCATTATGTCGATCTAAAAAGTCGTATCTGAGTAGTAAAGGTGTGGTTACCTCAGAGGTGACGTATGCTTCCGCATCGAGGAGGAGATCACCCATTTTTATGGTGATTTCTACAACTCCTTTAACGATTATTGCACTATCGTTAGCGGCTACCATATACACTCTTGCAGGTCTGATCACATTATCCTTTACAAGGTCATATTGTACAAGCGTCACTTCAGAGCCGCTTTCGACTGTTCCCTGTGTTTCATACTCTTCAAGGCTAACAATGTTGCAGGGGACGATTAGTTTACGCCTCGCCCTGATTAATTTCATCGATGCACTACGGATATGAATTTTCTGATTATGCGGCGCGTGTGGATCTAACACTAAGAGAGCAGCGCAGTCTGGATGATGGACGTTGCCATTACAAGCCCGAAAGTCGTTGCCATAATATGGTGTAGAGCAAGCGGGCTCTACTGAAGGTTTTTTGGTTGTTGAGTGAAATTTTGTTGTTGGATACTTGGAACTACATCTGGGGTTTGCAAGTTATAAGAGGGTAATGCATAATTTGTCGCATTGGCCCATGGTTGTGGGTTTAGAACTGGGGTATTATATGCTTGTGCATAATTATTCTGTTGCGGTGGTCCATGGGGGTTGAATGGTTGACCAAAATTTGATGCGAAGTTATTATTGAATCGAGGTGGTCTAAAATTCCTTTGTGGGAATTGAGGTGTACCACGATTATGTAGTCTACAATCCCTTGATAGGTGTCCCATTCTGCCGCAATTAAAGCAATTTATCTCTCTAGGAGGATATTGATTATTATTTTGTTGCGATAAGTTTCTCTCCTTTGGGGTCTATAGGAATTTTGGTTATTTTGTGATCGAGTTGTTTCTCTTTCTCTAGACTGCCTTCTTCTCAGGTTACTTTTGTTTGATTCGCTAGTGTTATTATTATTATTTAAATTTCTTTCTCTACGAGGTCTGGACTCTGCATTTTCATTTTCCATCATCTGGTTTCTGGTTTGGTTTTGGGGTTTCCATCCTACCTCCACTAATGCCACAATAACGGGGTCAGTAGGGGAGATAGGCGGAGTTATGGGTTTCGCAGGTTTTTTTTTCTCGGGAGCTTTTCCCTTCATCATCTCTTCCATCTGTTTTGTTAACTTGGCGATCGTTTCTGTTGCTTTATTTAGCATCTCTTCTGTTTTTTGAACATCGGTCAAATCTAAGGCTTTTTCTTTGAATTCTTTCCAATTAATGAATGTTTTAGAAACCTCACTTTGTGTGTGGAGATTTTTTGATGCAAAGAATTTCCTCATTTCTCCTGTTAGTCTTGGGAGTAGGAGATCACAAATTTTTTTGTCACTAATTGTTGCATTGAGTTGTTTATAGAGTTGGAAAAATTTAGGTACATTTGTGCTGCTGTATGAGTCATCAAATTTTAAGGATTTGATACTTTTTTTACTGTATCTTTATCCTTTTTAAAAATACATATTAAGATTCGTTTTACTTCTAACCATGGAGTTTCTGGGGTTATCTCAGTTTCTGCTGCGAACAGTTCGAGAGCTGTACTACAAAGGGCTATATTTAGGTTTTGTATCATTTTATACTCAGTTGCTTCGAAGGTTTTTGCCTGAGTTTTGTATTCAAAAAGAAACTCAAGGATGTCCTCGTCGGGGCCATTTGAAAAATGGCTCTGAGTCCATCTTTCTGACCTTTTCCAAAAATTGTTCATGGCTAGGTTGTGTTGTGTGTAGGCTTCATTCGCTGCCGCAAATCTTGCTTGTTGTTGTTGTTGTAAAAGCAAGTGTGAGTTATTTTCAGCGATGTCTTCCGGGGTCATATTTTTATTTTCCGATTTTAGAAAAGGGTAATTTTTATTTTCAATATTTACCATGTTGACGTATGTAGGTTCTTTTTGATCAAGAATTTTTACACATATTTCTGGCGGTAATAAATTGATAGGATCGAAAGAATTTTCGTCAGTTGAATTTGGATTTTTACTTTTGTTTTTCTAAATTTTCTGGACTTTTTACGTGAATTTGTATTGAGTGTTGGATTTCAGCCTGTGAGGACGTTCCCTGTCCTTGAGGGACTGATGGCGACAAATCAGCACTAGACTGTGAGGGTCTGTCGACAAAACTTTGGTTCAGAATTGATTCCTCTCCGAGGAAGATTTCGTCTTCGTCGTTTAAGAGAGAGAAATTGGATGTAGCCGAAATCAATTTCTTTCATGATACGTGGTGTGATACTTTAGATAGGAGTTTTTCAAAACTGGAGCTAAGGCTTCGTCTCGCTAGTCTTCTTTCTGTTTCCTCCTTTCTTTTCTTTTCTGTTTCTAACTTCTTTCCTTTAGATTCTAAATCTTCTTCTTCTGTATCGGAGAAGATTTCTTCAGCTTCGTTGGGGTCTTTATTTTTTATACTTCTTGTTACCCCACGATAACTTTTGCTTTCCTTGATTAGTCTATCAAAATTACTTGTTCTTTCAAATTTTTTGGTGTTGGGGTTTGAGTATAATATATTTAACAACCAGTGTTTAGAGTGTCTACCTTTGTAAAGTTTATTCTGGAGTTCGATACATGTTCTACCTTCTATCATCTTTACTTTTGCCGCTTTTAGCACACGATAGAGAAAGGAAGTGGATATTTGACTTCCCCAATGGTTACCAAGGAGTGGGTAATTTTCCTCTTTGGACAGATTCTCATACAGATTTTTAGGATGGTTTTCAAATTCCAAAATATTCTCTTCGAACTTTGAGTCTAAAATATCCAGGAGCGATGCACTCGTATTTTCACTTTTTTCAGACATTCGCGAGGGTTGGGAGATTTTACATTTTACAATATTATTTACAATATCAATAATAGCTTCAAATTTTTCTGAAGTAATGGAAGATAAACTTATAATTTGCTTACAGTTGGACGGTGAGTAGTGTGCTGTAGTTTTTTGTAGTTTAGTTTTGTTCGGATGGACGCTGTTGGTGAGTGATTTCTCATTCTCTACGATGTGGTTTTGGATACCAGTTGGGCTGATTCTATTCTTTTTGAATTTCAGGAGCCGGATCTGGATATTCGTTTTATTTCTAAGTTTATTTTTAGAATTATTTTTTACGATTAATTTATTTTTAACTGAATTATTTTTATTTTTCTTGATTAAACATTTGTGGTCCTCTGCAATAAAGGTTTGACTTCGTAGACGTTTGTTTAATTTTGTTTTTAATATTTTAATTATTTTAGCCACGGTTTACTTTGATATTTATGCGAAAGTATTTCTGCTTTGTTGCCAAAGTGCTTTTCTAAAACCTGATTTTTGTGGTACAGTTTACTATGCTAAAGTTTAACACAGTATTTTCCTATTCACACTCATTGTAATGATTTTATTCAAAAATTAATCAGAGAAACTCCATAACTGGACATTACCATGAGCAAGGAATTTCAGTTAATTAATGACAGAATACTTTGTAGAGCAGAGGTTCTCTAACTTTTTTGGTTAACAGCTCCCTTAGTGCGTCAAAATTTTTCCATGTTGCTCTCAAGTCAAAATATATTTACCGAATATTTACACAATGTTGGTGAGATCACTTGTTTCACGACACTCTTCAATTGATTCAATCTATCCAACAATTGGCTAATTATATAAACTCCACTGCAAACAGTTACAATGCAGTATACTTTTCAAACGTACACTTAATTATTGAAATGAGAATCTGGCAAAAACCTGGTATAACAGAATAGATGATAGTCTGAATCAAGTAAGGGTTTTTGGTTGTAAAACTTTGACACTGGTACGAAGGAAAAGATAAAATATAAATTTAATTCTGAGACTTTGCTGCTGTTGTTTATTTGCTACAACCCAGAAGAGGTTATCATCTGTTAAATACTAACAGTAATGAAATAGTTGCGAGTCAAAATTTATTAAGTTTAGGTCTTGAGAATAGTAATGCGCATCTACAAGTAATTCTGACAGTAATGTAACAAGAGATGGTTCTCATAATGTAAACGATGATATTGAGAACATTCAGATTGATTACGCAGTGAAAGATGATTTGTGTCATTATGAGCATTTAATTTTTATTAAATTTTTTTATAATTTTGAGGAGGCAAAAGCCACAGTGGATAAGTTGGAATGAGACTGTGCAATCTCTAAGGAACTCAAAGCATTTCATGTGAATATACTTGGAAGTTGGTCAATCAACCAAAGAACACTGACCCCACCTTTTCTAGATGGCTGTTCAAAATTAAAGAGGATAGTAGGGGTGCCAAACTTTTTAAAGGCAGATTAGTTGCACAGGGTTTTGAGGTTAATAAGTGTTTTTATTTGAAAGAGCTTTACACTCCAGTGGCAAAGATAAGCACCCTGTGTACTTTGTTGGCATTATGTAATAAATTTGAATTTCACAGTAGCCAAATTGACATTAAAAATGCCTTTTTGAATGGTATCTTGACAGACGATGTCTTTTTTGAGATCCCTTAAGGGATCTACCATAACATAAATAGAAAAGTGAAAATGTTAAAGTTAAATTGTTTCTTATACAGATTGAAGCAAGCCCCTAAGGCTCAGTATGATAAGTGGAAAAAGTTTGTCAATAAAATTGGTTTCTATAGTAGTAAAAATAATGAATACTTATACATCAGTCAAAATCAAGAGGGTGTTATATTTATCCTGATCTACATTAACAATATTTTAATTTGTAATCTTTCTTTAAAATTGACAGATCAGATTAAAGGGAGATTAAATGACAACTAATATCAATTCAGTTTATGATCGATACCCTGCAGTTATTCACAGCTGTGATATTATGTTCTAGGATTTTTTTAAAGTATCTGTATTATTGTATAAGTTTTAACCATCTGCTTGTTTTTATCATTGCTTGTCACATAACATATTCTAGTTGAAAACTGTATGTCCAAAGATTGTATATTTTTATGTGTCGATAGTATAGCGGGTTTGAGGGGTGTTGTTAATCATATAGTCCTTGCTTAAACATTTTTAGTGTAGTCTTCATTTAGTTGTCAGAAAGGGTATTTGGAAAATGTGTGCTTGTTCTTTACAATATAACATTGAGTTATTCATAGCCTTTTTTTTAACTGGCAATTTGAACAGGTGTCCAAATTCATACCTCAAAAATAAATGACCTAATAAAAGTGATCTCATTCTAAACTCTGTTTTATTTGATCTTCGTACAATATATCGACTCGAAACCTATTTAATACAACAAGATCCTGATTTGCAGCACACTTTACAGTCTCTTCAACTGCCAAATTAAAAAATATTTTCAGAATTAAGATCACAATATTAAACTCATTACTTAATTAGTCATAAATCAAAATAATCATATGTAGCCTAGACTTGGCAAAATTCACTAATAAAGTCTTTCCTATCCATTATTTTTAACCAGATAAATTTTTCATAATTTGTTGTTATCACTCACTGTTGATAGGAAAGTAGAGACAAAAATCTTTAGTGAAATACCCGAAATTGGTCCTTCAGCGAAGTGATATTGTTACCTTATCAATATCAATAAAACCCACCATCGCAATTTTGACCTTTGATCCTATGACAATTACAGCAACGCCTACTGATTACTACAAATTGTAACATAAACCTTCATTAAAGACTATTTGATTGTTTTGAGTAAAACTAGTAAGCTTGATTTCTCTAATCCTTCTTCTTCTTCTATATCTAATGTCAGCCTGTTGGAACTAGCTCGTTTATTACATAAAAAAGTTAAAATTGATGGCTCTGGCACTCAATCTAACTGGTTTACACTAAAGAATCTTTCAAAAGTAGGGCAAAAGATAATCCAGATCTTTTTTGTTCTGGTATAGAATGAAATGGTGAATGTAACTTTTTCCAACTTTTGAGAAAGTATGAGTTAGAGGTAAAATAGATGCAGGTCTGTTTTGATATTGATCCAACTTCTGATGATTGTAACAATATGGATGATCATGATCAAAGTGAGCATGGTCACCCTTAGACTTATAAACTGAAGGATAACGATGATATTGTAGAATAGCTGACCGTGTTTTACCCAGGAAGAAATTGATGGCAGCCAGGATAGTATACATTGATTGCCATATCTGGCACTAATTTTGTGACCCTAATGTGATAACTTTGGATTATAAGATAATTTGTTTGGATTGCCTGTAAACTATCGAGATTCCATAGTACAGGTGGGAAAACCTTACTACTTTAATAAGAAGGTCTCTATTACTCCATATGTCGAGCCAGATTGTCAAATCTAAGTAGAATGTGGTCTTAGTAACACTTTTCACTGTTTGGTAATCTAAGGTAGACACTTTTGCAGACCAATTGAGTTTTTATTGGAATTCCGCCTATAAAAAATGTGTTATATTCTAGCAAGTTACAAATCCAAAATTATACCCTTGTATGCTCTTGCCCCTTACAAGCATACAAACCACCACCAATCTATATGCTATCAAGTTTTGACAAAGGATATGATTGGTACTGTTTTCTTAAGGATGCAACAGACAAATACTACTGAAATGATGAGTCTACAAATTTAACAGAAGATTACTGCTACAATCAGGTTGAATTATTCTATTTTTGAAAACATGAATTTTTCTTTGACTTTCTTTCAAATTTACCTTTTTAATTTTTTTAAAGATGTTCCTTATTCTTTTTGAAAAATTAATATTTCTGATCTCAAAATGAACATTTTATTTCAATTCTAATTACATTTGTTTTTCTGAACTAGTCATTTTCTAGTGTTTCTCTATACTTTCGACTATTAAAATAAGTTTTTTTTTTTTTGTATTCTTTACTTAATAAAAGATTTCTTTTATTTTCATCTCTCCAGTTGTTTTTGTTCCTAAAAGTTTATTTAGTTTGTTTCTCATAACAAAGTATTAGATTTTTCACTGGGTTTTTCCAACTTCTATATGTTAGAAATACAGTGGTAACAAAATACATTTTTTTATTTACTTTTTTTAATTTATTTGTAACGACCTTTAAGAAAGTATATTCTTCACCTTATAACTTGTAAATCTCTATGTCTCTTCTTGCATTTTGTAATCATTTTTGACACAATGTGTATATTATCCTTTGGTTTTGTTTTGGCTTTTTCTCCTAGGAGCTCTTTTTTTTGGGGGGAAGGGCGGGACTGGGGGTTTCAAAAAAGGTTGGATAATATTTTCAAGCAATTTATCTTCACGATCTCAGAATTGGGGAAACTTATTTGGCTTCTAAATTTTTTTCAAAATTAATGGTTATGTACTTTTTTTCATTTTCTTCATTTCTCCACAATCCTTTGTTTTCCAGGTTTGTGGAGTGATGGGGGGAGGGAAATTGAGGTATCCATAGAATTTTCAAAACATGATAATCTGCTACATTCTTCTTCTTTCAAAGAATGGAGTTTGTTATCTGACATTTTTTCCCCATCTTCTTCCATTTTGACTTGTAGCCTGTTCTTTTGCTCAACCACTATCAAAAATGGAACTAGATAAAGTGATTTCTCCCTATCTCACAAATTTTTTGGACTATCTATAATTTTCTGAGATTGGGAGAAACCACTTTGTTTGGTACGCCCTTACTTTTGTAAGTCTTAAAAATTCTCTTGTTTTTCATTTTTTATAACTTTGTAATTTTGAACATATAAAATTTTGTATCCATATGAAATTTTGCCAGTAATTTCATCGTATGTTTTTATCAAACGTTTTATTTTGTTTCGTATTACCTCATCTGTTTTGAATGTTGAATATGATCACCTTCTGAAGAATTAGTATGTTGTATATATTTTCAAATATAACTGGTATTTTGTTTTTCTAGTAATTATTTCTTATAAATAATGTCTAGCTAAAGCCGTCATATTGAGTGGGAAAAATGGTGGAAACATAATGAGGTGATTTTCCAGAAGAAAATTAGGAAAAAATGCGAAAAACTTAAAATATTCTGGGGGAAATTTTTGAACTTTTTATACATTTTCTTAAAATGTAATCCTACACGAGTTCGGGGAGAACAAATCCTGGATCTTTCCCTTCCAGTTTTTCTTCCCAACAGTGAACTTTGGAATTTTTCACTGTGGGATACTATTAATTTGGTAGTTATTTAAAATTTCTGACTGTTTTTATTTCAACATTATTATTTCGGCAATATTTCAATTTCATCATCATATTCTTCATTGGTAAAACATTTATTTCTTCAATGTTTTCATCTTCAGATATCATGTGTATAGTATCTCTTTATGTACCTTGTGAACCAATTCAGGTAAGTGATTGGTTGAGAAATTGTGAGGCCTAGTGAAAAAACTAGTTTTGTGTGATGGTAAAAACCAGATTTAGCATACCACACCATTGAACTATCTTGCAGTCAAAGTTATTGAAAACAACTACGAGAGAACTATCGCTTATAAAAATCTGAAATTTCACTGAGACACCAATATAGGTTAGCTAAAGATTCTGTGAAAATTTAATCGCAATCAAACGTTTACTTTTTGAGATATCGTAGAAATTCCTTAAGTAGACTAAATTAACATAATTTGAATCACTTATTCTGAATAGAATTTCAGCGATATCTCAAGAAGCAAAGATGCGATTGAGCTGAAATTTTCCTCAAACATTCACATATGTTAGTAAAAGATTATACGAATATTTGATCAAAATTGTACATTTAGTTTTAAAGATAACACTGAAATTCTGTTTGGATCCTGCGGTTAGATGATATGAATTCAATCTAGTCCATGGGATATTGATGAAATTGAAATAAAAAAATTATGTAGGTTATTTCCAGTGACATATTTTAATTTAAATAAAATAATCTCGAATAAAATAAGTTATTGAATCCTTTCTAATTTCCCTACATTTCATTGATTTTGTTCTTTTTCAGACAACTGATAACAAAAAATGAAACAATACGCAACTTGCAAACCCTGAAAATGTATCTTCCAACTAAATCAGGACTCTAGAATCTACATCTAGAAAAAGTTGCCGCAGATTTTTCTACAGAAACATCAAAAGTCTGGAGGTCTGTAGTTTGTAGATATTAAGTCTGTTCAGGCGACTAGAAAAACTATAGAAAGTCTGTTTGGGTGACCAGAGGATCTACAAATTGATGGAAAAATCTGTAATCAGTTGCAGTTTTTTTTATGTAGGTTTACAAAATCTCATGCAGCCGCCTGAACAACATTCTGTTGGTTTATGAGGTTTTTAGATATTGGAATGAGTTATCAATTAAATATTTTATAAGTACCATGAACATGTAGTGTTAAATTTACATTGAAATGAATTCCAATTCCAGAAAAAACAAGTGAAACCACTGAGAAAGAATACGTGAACTTCACATTATTAGTCAAAATGTATGATTACACAAAGCAGTTTTTTTTATACTAATGCCAATAATTCTTCTCATTTGTTTCCATTGAACTCACACAAAATGAAAGTTATCGAGAGCAATTATGAAAGAACTATCGCTTGTAAAAATCTGAAATTTGGCTGAGACACCAACATAGATTAGCTGAACATTCTGTAACAATTTTGTTACAAAAGAACATTTACTTTTCAAGATATTGCAGAAATTCCTCAAGTAAACCAACCTAACATCATTTGAATCACTCATTCTAAACAGAATGTCAGCAATATCTCCAGAAACAAACATACGATTGAGTTGAAATTTTCTTGAAACATTCATATATGTTAGTAGAATACCTATTTCATTGAAATTGTACATTTAATTTTACAGATACCATTAAAATTCCATTTGGATCCCGTGATTAGATGACATGCACTCAATCTAGTTCATGGAAAATTGATTAAGTTGAAATAAAAATATTATGTAGGATATTCTCAACCGACGTATTTTAATTTAAATCAAATAATCACGAATAAAATAAGTTGAATCCTCTCTAATTTGTCATAATTCATCGGCTATATTTCTTAATTTTATTCTTTTTCAGGCAACTGATAACAAAGAATGAAAAAATACACAAGTTGCCAACCATGAAAATGTATCTCTAAAATCTACAGTTAGAAAAAGTTGCTACAAATTTTTCTATAGAACTATCAAGAGTCTGGAGACCTATAGTTTGTAGATATTGCCCGAACACGTTTCTGTAGCTACAGAAAGACCGCCGAACGGCTTTCTGTAAGGCAAGCTGGAGAAACCTACAGAAAATTACAGATTCTGTAGTTTCTCTAGTCGCATGAACAGACTTATTGCCAGAGCACGTTTCTGTAGCTATAGAAAGGCATAGTAAGTTAAGCTGAAGAAACATACAGAACATTACTGATTCTGTAATTTCTCTGGTGGCCCAAAAAGACTTATCTATCAAGTGTAACAGTGATGTCTACGAAAATTGTAATGGTGAAAAATTAAACTTCAGGGTGAAAAAAAAATATCTGCAAGTATCATGAACCGATATTTTTTTTAATTCTTACTGGTCGGCTCATGATATTACCGATAGCATCGGTGAAATACCTGTCAGGTGGTCACTCTGAGTTCTTCAGAACGCAGATACATACATGCATACGTACGTACATACATATATATAATTTATTGACCGTATTATAGTATAGGATAGGATATACGAATTTGCATTTTTTGCGCCAAAGTTGTCCTTGGGTTATGAGACGAAGAATGCACCTTCTCACACTATCAGATTGTTTCATGAGATCGAAATTAATGAGTAGATTTTAATACAAGGCCAGATTAAAAAGAAGGAGAAAGAAAAATAATTCCAGCTCTTATTCGTTAACCTCGAGATGCTGAGACAAAACAACACCAAGAATTGGGCGTCCCCTAGTATTCAATAAACGTATTTGTAGAACCTTTAATTGGTCTCTTGAAGGGCTAACTAGGTGGTGATTAGTAATGATCAAACAATTTCTAGTGTCATAGTAAGATACGTCTATAATTTTAAAATTATTAATTATTTGTCTGACGCATAGATACTGAAAACGAGATATTTTCAATTAAGTGATTTTGGGTGTCACTTTTTTAATATCGTGGCAGAGCAACAGCTCCGCTTAATATGACATTCAGGACGTCAAACTGTGTGAATTTGCCAATTTTCAAAATTCTTATTTTCTTCCTGATGAACCCGATTTCAAGCACACACTGCAAACCAATTTCCCAGGGTATTAAAATACCACTATTAAAGGTGCGCTTATTAAGACCACACTGTATTAGTGAAATTATGTCCTTTCTCGATGAACACATATACACACATTCTCCCTGACTCCTATGTTTTTCTTTTCTGTCGTGGGCAGAGAAGAAGAAGAAAAAGTAGAGGTCAATCACTGCATTTTAGTCACATTCGAATCACTCTTGGCAATTCATCACACCCATCACCCGTGCTCCAAGTGAAGTAGCACTTCAAAAATAAACTCACGATTTATTGATTATTCAGCCCTACACACACATACCTGATCTAGATTAGATAAACTGTTTGGATCTTGGCTGAGAGCTTGGTACTGGCCACGCAGTCGATCGCCAGCAGCGATTTTGCGGAAACGTTTCAAGTCGACGACGTAAAGAGCACTGATATGATACCTTCTACCCTGCAGATGAGTTTTCCAATAACCTTGTTTCCAAAATCTGGGATAGATGAAAAAAATAAGCTAAAAATAAAGCACGAAGAGAAGAAATACGTAAGAACTGTAATACGCCATAAGTCATACCTGAAACCATCCATTTCAGTGCGACTATCGCAAAATGGCGTATATCCGTAGGGTGCTCCATGGAGATCCAGATCGACAAGTTCTTTCATGTCGGCGCGAACCACCTAAAAATACCAATACAACAGTTAAAAGAAGTTTCTATACAGTTTGATCATGCGGTTACGATTGAAAATTAATGAGATTAATGAGCGCCACCAAGGTGTAGTCTATATATCTCGAGCGCCACTGTGACTATAATGAATACCAACTTATCTTAAACATACGAAGATCAGAAATAAGAGATTCGAAAGATTTCATCAAACTGTTACTACGTATTTAACTGGGTTGCAATGTCGTTCGAGGGGAAACAAAATGAACGCAGACATGGAGTACGAGCTTAGGTTATTTTCAAAAATAAGTAAAGTTTACGCATATTTCTACAACAATTTTTGTTGCAGGTATGTATATCTTAGCTCTCGATACGGGCTACACTAACCCAGGATATGAGTGCAGTGGCACTCACACTTTTTTTTTTAGGTAAATTATATAGAATCTACCTACTGCGTCACAACTTGCGAAAAATTTAACTTTAGTTTTTCCGATCGTGGCGATTGTTTGAATGTGAAATTTTTAAACAATGGGGGCAGTACGTAATTCTTTACGGATCGGGACAAAATTCAGCGTGTGCACACTTTGGGTCCACATCTCAGTCAAGTTCAACGATGGGCCAAATCCGCCGATTAGTTTTCGAATTACGGCTTTTCGAAATTTCATTATGGTTCAAAATTCTTAAAACTGATATTGAACACAATCCGCAACACACATAATTGAAAATTCTGCCTATTCTACACGAAATCTACCTTTTACACTGATGTGCTATCGGAATTTTTTAATTTTACCGCCAGTAATTGAAATGACACATTTTTTATTTAGATTTTAGCCATTCTACGCACTATCATTGTCACTCATAGGTAAAATATTCAGATAACAAACAATACGTGAGAGAAAAATCAGAAAAATAAAAGTAAATGTTGTTTTTCCCTTCCAGATACTGAACAATAATGAAAAATTTTATTCAATAAAAATGTGTTTTTTGACTTTTTGAAATAGATTACGATCCTATTGCTTCAAATGGTACCTACTCCAAATTTTTCCATCCATACTTCCAACATATTAGTCTCTTTACTAATAATTTGCTGTGGAATACATTACGCCGTGGAAGATATTCCAACAACAGAAGGTGTTCTGCAGTTATTGCGTGTTCACCACAAATCATACAAAAGGTATGGGGAACCAAGACCTCGGTAAACACTGGCGATTTTGTAGCCAGATTTTTGAGCTTAAATACTGGCTCCTTACACGCACATAAACACACATATGTAGAGAATACATATGTATATGTGCTAATAAATTACATCGTACTTTGCGGTTGTTATGGTAACTGTTAAAAGTATGTACATGTAGTTTGTACTTGTCTGTGACATCGCCCCGTGATTAATCTATCGATCAGTCACAGTCCAAACATTGTATCTCACTTGCATGTTTGTGCAAGTAAGAACAAACAAACATACAAAGTGTATTTCAAGTACAATGCACTGATAATAGCTCACCTTTTGACGGCTATATCATTCAATGTAATCCCCATATTCGCAAATGAAAAATTATTCAAAATGACTAATAAAATTGATTGTTTACTACAGTACTCAATTTTGAACGACTTTAATTATTCAAGGAAAAGATAGAATCACACTAAAATGTTCAAAATAAGTTTTCAAAAATCATTCTATTTTAAAGTACAGAACATAATTAGAATTTTTGCCTGTGTTGGTAAATGAAGAATTTTAATTTTACAATGTAAAAGCTGACTTTCCATAATTTTTTTTTAAGCCAAAGTGAATAAGTAGCTGATTAGCCTTCAAACAGATACCAAACAAAATTGAATTTATTGATTTACACAGAATTAAATTACCTAGAGTAATTTTCGGGTTACTAAAGATGATCAGCGCCAGTAGGTACTGAAAATTTAAATTCTTCATTTATCACAGTCTGAGGATTCAAATATGTTCATTGTTTTAAAGTAGAAGGAACCTGTGGGGACTCATCGGTATGAGGTATAGGGGCTCGGACCCCTCGACGACAGTCGCCGCCCCATAGGGCAGGCAACTTATCGTCCTTGCGACGTTAAACCAACACACAGAATTACGTTCGATCGTAATTACCTGCGAATACTTGCAGATAATATACGAGTACGAATCGTGATGTCATCCATCAATCAATGTCACGATTCGTACACGAACCGGCCAGCTGCCACCTACGATAGTAGGGGATGATGCGACCTGGCCGTACTTAAACAACGTACGTATTTTACTACGTACGTGTGTTTGTGTGCACCCGCCAAAACCTGTATAAAAACTCACAGAACCGGCTCTAAAATCGCCAGTGTTCGGTTTGGTTTTGGCTTGCCCATACATTCGTATGAAGTGGCTGAACACGCTTAAATTCTGTAGAATTTCCTTCTGGTGAGAATATCTCTCACAACAAGGTATTCCACAGTGGTGACCCCGACGTGATTTCGGCCACGTCGTGAGGAGTCTTAGGCGCTTCGGCGCTATTACAACTTGGCGCAGTAGCGCTGGCGAGATTGTCGCTTGCTCGGCAAATTAA
This sequence comes from Ericerus pela, assembly GCA_011428145.1. Taxonomy (NCBI): domain Eukaryota; kingdom Metazoa; phylum Arthropoda; class Insecta; order Hemiptera; family Coccidae; genus Ericerus; species Ericerus pela. The sequence continues at coordinate 1,224,778 of WOFM01000473.1, forward strand.
AAAAATATTTTTTTTACCCAGACTAAGACACCTTTTGGTCGTCGAAGTAAGAGTTCACTGAAGTGGGAATTTATACCCCTCTCTTTAAAATAAATAAATAAAGAGAAACAATACAGTAGACCTGGAGGAAGAAGGTTGGACTCATCCCCCAACTCCCCCGACTTCGACTCGACACTCATTGAATTTAGCAAACATAGAAGAAGGCCCTCAACACCCAGAATTAGCACGACTGGGAACTGCAATAAATAAAGAAGAACTTGCAGTTAGAACGTTGAGAAGTGGTCGGACTTTAAGCCAAAGTTCCGACCCGAAAACACCTGTCCTACAAACACAGGAGCCAGTATTTTCAACCAGCAAGGAAGGTACTGTGGAATACGCTTGTCAACAAAAAGACACAGCAATGGTTCCACCACCAACTGAAAACCCACAACCACCACAGGGAGGTAGTAGTCAGCCACAGCTGACACCCGAAGTTCTGGCTCAAATCTTGCAAATCCTGCAAATGCAACCAGGACAGAACCCCAATCTCTATAGACGAAGGATAGATATCCCGGAATTTCTGCCAAACGAGGTAGAATTATGGTTGACACTATTGGAAGGCAGGTTCAGGACAGAAAACATAACACTGAACCAGCGGTATACACACATCTGTGGAGGCATGCCTCCACAGATAATCCGCCACATTCCGGACGTTATGGAATGCCCTTCGACAGAAGAGGATAAATATGCCTGGTTCGTCAGAAAAATAAAGAAAGTATTTGGAAAAACAAAAAATGAAATTATAGACGATGTGATGGGGGGTATGAAGATGGGGGACGACAAACCCTCAATCTTCATGGCGAAGTTAAGACAGAAGGCGGAAAATATCGTAGCCCCTTCTGTCATAGGCAACCAGTTCTGCAAACAGCTCCCACAAAGTGTTGTGCAGTGCCTAGCCGCCGTTGGTTCCACGGTAATCAACACATCCGCGGATCTTGACTTCCTTGCGAAATCCGCAGATAACGCGCTCGAATACACAAGGTCAAAGCCGGTGGTCAGTGCAGTATCTGCAGAGACTGGGGAACTCGCTCAACTTAGAGCCCAAATAGCTCAGTTGACCGAAGAAGTAAAGAGGAACAAAAGCCAAAGCTCAACGAAGCCCAACAGCAGCTGGCGACAAAGATCGAAAAGCAGAAGCAACAACAATAGCAACAGCAGCAGAGGACGACAGTCCCGGTCAAGGGACCGTAGATCTAGTTCCGGAAACAGGGGTCAGAGTTCAACTCCCCCTAGAACATCATCTCCCAAAACCCAGTCTCGAAATTGGGATGATAAGAGTTGCTTTTTTCACAACAGGTTTGGCACGGAGGCCACCAAATGCAACAACAGGTGCAGATGGTGGGGTAAAACCTTTAATAAGGAAGCGTCAAACTAGAACGAGGGGCCATCTGTGCGGCCGAAGACCCCTCGGAAAAATACTCACGCCGCCTGTTCATCAAGGACAGGACAAACAGGAGACGTTACTTAATCGACTTGGGAGCAGACCTGAGCATATTGCCAGTAAATAGAACCCAAAAAGTACTTCCTCCGAAATACTATCTCCGTACTGTGAATGGTCAAAACCTTCCAGCATACGGACTTGAAACAAGCAAAGTCGACATCGGACTCAGCAAAAATATGACGTGGTCCTTCACGGTTGCAGACGTTCCAAACCCGATCCTGGGTGCAGATTTTCTCGCACACTATGGCCTGATCATTGACCTCAAACACGGCAAATTGATCAATAGTGAAAACAAAAGTGTGGAAGGCAAAACGCTAGCATACAGACTGGACACAAACATATCCAGCTGTACTAAAGTCGACGGACAACTCTTACAGATCCTGTCAGACTATCCTGGAGTCACTCAACCCTCAATTCGCAGGCATCCTACGTACAAACACGACACGGTTCACTACATAGAAACCAAAGGACAGCCTTGCCATGCTAGAGCACGAAGGTTATTACCTGACAAACTCAAAGCGGCACGGGAGTATTTCCATCGCATAATTGAGGAGGGCGTATGTCGCCCCTCAAAAAGCTCATGGAGCTCCCCTATCCACATGACTAAGAAAGCAAGTGGAGAGTGGCGAATTGTTGGCGACTACAGGGCCTTAAATGCCATAACAGTTCCTGATCGCTACCCAGTCCCCAACATAATGGACTTCAACGCGAATATGAAGGGTAAAACGATGTTCACAAAAATAGACATCAACTGGGCATTCCACCAAATTCCTATGGCCGACCAGGACGTTCCAAAGACAGCGGTTATAACCCCCTTTGGATTATTCGAATACCTTCGAATGCCGTTTGGACTACGCAACTCAGCACAAACTTTCCAACGATTTATCAACGGACTGTTTAGGGAATTGCCGTTTGCATATGCATACCTGGATGATATCTGCATTTGCTCAGAAGGCGGTGAGCATCAGCACGAGGAGAATGTGAGAGCCGTGGTACAGCGTATACACGCAGCCGGACTCACTATCAACGTAGGCAAAAGCTTATACGCACAGACCAAAATTGACTTCCTCGGCTACAAAGTCTCGACCGAAGGCATTTCCCCCTTGAAGACCAAGGTAGAGCCAATATTGAACTTCCCGAAGCCCTCAAATGTCGCAGAACTTAGGCGTTTCTTGGGGATGGTGAATTTCTACAGACGTTGCATGAAGAATGCAGCAGCCGAACAAAGTAAGCTGTTTGCACTAATAAAGACAAGTAAAAAGAAAGATAAAACTCCACTCGAATGGAACGAAAAAGCCGAACAGGCCTTTGAAAATATCAAAGAAACACTGGCAAATGCAACTCTGTTGGCTCATCCAGACGAAAGTCTGCCGTTATGCGTAAGTACCGATGCATCGGATTTTGCTATTGGTGCAACCTTGTACCAACTGGACTCAAACAACATCAAATTACCGCTAGCTTTCTTCTCGAGGAAGCTCTCAAAAACAGAAAAGAATTACAGCACTTACAATAGGGAATTGCTCGGAATTTTTGCTGCGTTGAAGCATTTCAGGCACCAGTTAGAGGGTAGATGTTTTTCTGTGTATACTGACCATAAACCCCTAACATATGCCTTCACACAAAAAGCAGAACTGGCATCTCCGAGAAGAGCACGACAGTTAGACTATATCGGTCAACTGACTACCGACATTCAGTATATAAGTGGAGAACTTAACACTCCAGCTGATGCCTTGAGTAGAATCGAAGCTATCTCGGTTCCTGTCCAATTGCCTTATGCTGAAATAGCTAAAGCACAGCTTAAGGATGCAGAATTGCAGGGGCTGTTATCGAACGATGATACTACCCTCAAATTGAGACAGCGAAAAATTCCCGGTACTGATGTTTTATTAACATGTGACATCAGTACAGGTAAGAACAGGCCATTTCTACCGGTAAAATATCGCAGGTTGGCTTTCAACAGTGTACATAATCTGTCACATGCTGGGCCAAAATGTAGTGCTAAACTAATTTCAGAAAGATTTGTATGGCCACGGATGAAGTCTGACTGCAACAAATGGGCTCGCAGTTGCCTGAACTGTCAAGAATCCAAAGTAGGAAGACACACTCGTTCGCCCCTCAAATCATTCAAGCAAACACAGTGGTTTAAAACGGTTCACATGGATCTGGTAGGCCCATTGCCACCATCCCAAGGACACAGATACCTGTTGACGATAATAGACAGGGCAACACGATGGCCGGAAGCAATCCCTCTTCACGAGATGTCAGCTCCAACAGTAGCTGCAAGGTTATACGATACCTGGATTGCGAGGTATGGCGTACCAGAAGTCATAGTCACAGACCAAGGTCGCCAATTCGAGAGCTCGCTCTTTAAAGAGCTGGCAAATAAGCTTGGTGTTCAACACAGTCATACCACAGCTTACCATCCTCAAGCCAATGGCAAAATAGAGAGATGGCATAGAGCTCTCAAAGCCTCCATCATGTCTCATGATACCAAGAGATGGGTAGAAGTACTCCCTACCATCCTCTTAGGCCTTCGATCCGCCCTGCAAACTGATACAGGTCATTCTGCAGCGCAATTAGCGTTCGGCGAAGAGCTACGCCTTCCAGGGGACTTCTTCACAAAATCGAAAGAAGTTAGCCCCGAAATAATGGTACAGAACATAAGAAATGATGCCAACAATTTCCTAAAACAGGCAGCTCGTCATGGCCAGCCCAAGATTTACGTCTCGAAACACTTGGCTAATACGTCACACGTATTTGTTAGAGACGAAAAAATGAGATCTGCGCTGGAGAAACCATACGCCGGTCCTTACAAAGTAGTATCACGAGACGAGAAAAACTTCGTGATACTCATCGCAGGCGAACCAAGAACAATTTCAATCGACAGATTGAAGCCTGCGTATTTGGTAAGTGACGATAAAAGAATAAGAAGGTTACAACAGGAGAACCCAGAAAATACACAGACGAATTCCGAAACAAAAACGGAAGAATTCGTCGAAAAATGTGAGAAAAACACCTCACATCAAGAAAAACCCAAGAAAACAGTAAAATTTTCGGATGATGTGATCACTAAAACATTTGATCCCGAGGCCCCCTTATGCCCACGTAAAAGAGGCAGGCCTCCAGGCATTAAAAAACGCAAAAACTCACATCCTTCTCGCACGTCGGAGAGGTTAATGCGAAGAAAATAAAATTTACTCCCGAAAAGTAATATCCGTAGCAAAAGTCAAAACCCGCTAAAAACATACGGGGAATATCGGAACTCCGTGAGACAAAGAAACTCCGGAGATAAGCAAACGAGGAATGCCAACAAAAAGAAGAAGACAGGAATAAACAAATCCACGTGCAATACGGAAACAAAACATTGCAACGTGCGAGTACCGTTAACCACAAAGATAATCTCTACGACGTGACGTCACAAATGGAGATTCCTTTGTACTGAAAATTTGAAAAATAATATTCACTGAGTTTATTTCAGGCATAACTCTGCTTAAACCGATCAGAACTTAACCGGAAAACTTGTATACGGCCGAGAATTTTAAGCGCTATCCCCTCTACGTGTAGATAAGAAGATCCGAAAATAAAGAAAAATAACTGTAATGGTAAATCGAAAAATGAAGTAAAATCATCTGTTTCAGAACCACCAAATTACTTGGTCGTGTTTCTTGAGATATTTTTGGTGCCTTATCCTAAACAACCCATTCTGTATTCTATGTCACGATTACCAATCCCAATTCCAATGTCCGCCAGCTTCCAATTCGCCAAGAAATCTGCTGAGAAAGCAAAAGCTCAGCAGATGACTAAAACGAAAATGGAGCTGGAGAGGATTGAGGAGGAGCTATTAATGGACACGGCTCCTCCGGTTGACGATGTCCTGGCGGAAATGACGACTCCGCTACCTCCGGTCATCTCACCTCCCCGATCCCCGAAGGAGACGACTCCGACTCCGGAACCCCTGAAGCCGGAGCCGAAACCCGAGGAGAAGAAGGAAGGAATGGGATTCCTGTTCACGGCAGAGAGGGCCGCGAACGAACGGGCAAAGATGGCTGCCTGGACATCGGGGAACACAAACTCCCCGATGCACAGGAAGCCGATATTCAGGCGTCCGCTGCCCCCTCACTCCCGTCGACATCCCTATGCCCAAACGAAAAACATGAAACCGAGGCATAGGGGTGAAGGCAGCCGGGCGAACTACCTGGCCCGAGCAAACGCCCGTAGGGAATCCTACAAGTGCGTTGGGGCCACGGTGGGCAGTGCTCTGGCAAAGTGGGAGGCCGACCAGAGGCGAAAGTAAACCCGCACGTCCCCCAGGCCTTGCGCATTTTTGATCGTCTTTGCGGCGCAAAAACTGGGGGGGAGTAGCTGTGGGGACTCATCGGTATGAGGTATAGGGGCTCGGACCCCTCGACGACAGTCGCCGCCCCATAGGGCAGGCAACTTATCGTCCTTGCGACGTTAAACCAACACACAGAATTACGTTCGATCGTAATTACCTGCGAATACTTGCAGATAATATACGAGTACGAATCGTGACGTCATCCATCAATCAATGTCACGATTCGTACACGAACCGGCCAGCCGCCACCTACGATAGTAGGGGATGATGCGACCTGGCCGTACTTAAACAACGTACGTATTTTACTACGTACGTGTGTTTGTGTGCACCCGCCAAAACCTGTATAAAAACTCACAGAACCGGCTCTAAAATCGCCAGTGTTCGGTTTGGTTTTGGCTTGCCCATACATTCGTATGAAGTGGCTGAACACGCTTAAATTCTGTAGAATTTCCTTCTGGTGAGAATATCTCTCACGACAAGGTATTCCACAGAACCCATAGCACAAAAACTTATTTTTAACATTTCAGTACAATTTTAATCTCTTTTTTAGTTGAACAAAGTCCTTTCGAATATCGGATAAGTTTTTATTATTTTTTTTTTTGAAGAAACTTCTTTAGGTGCGTTAGGCACGGAGGGCAAACCGGCGAGAGCGTATAACGAAAACGCCCATTACAAAAACAGTGACATGCGCCGCCCTCCAATCTCAATTGACTTACGTACGCATAGGACAATCTGAACAACATCAGGAATGTGACAAAATCGGCGACACCTGCAGGCAAATTCCCCTTCCTTATCTTTCATTTGCGTGTGCATTGAAAACCTATACGAACAACCACATTTCATGAAGAGCTAAATTCGAATTTGGAATTCATTTTTGGATTGAAGCATTTCTTTGGTCCCCATTAGTAGCCAAAAAAAAAGGTGATAGAACGAATTCTTAAATTATTGAGTGAAATACGGTTGTTTTTGAGGCGGTGAGTTCAAATTTACGGTCCATTTTTGAACTGAACCATTTTTTAGGCGCAGTGATCTCAAAAAGAAAATTTGAAATGCACTTTTCATAACTTATCAGATGATGGGGCTCAGGCATGTCACAAAAGAGGTCAGCAAATTTTCCATATTTTTTTGAGTTTCTTGTGGAAACGAAAAAAATTTGGAAAGCGCGCTAGTTGAAAAGATAGATTTTTCCTAGAATAAACAGAATTTAAAATCATCGCTTTCTAGTTTTTGAATTATAACTTATTGAAGTTTTCATTTTAGTATAAAATTCTTAAAACCTATAATGAATACTATCCGCAATACACATAATTTGAAATTCTGGCAAAATCCAACTTTCCAATTGGCACGCTAGTTTGATGCCAGTTGGAAAGGTAGATTTCGTCTAGAATAGACAGAATTTAAAATTATGTATTTAATGGATTGCATTCACATTGTAGGTTTTAAAAATGTTAAAATATGATGAAAACTTCAAAGAGCCATAATTGGGAAACCAACGGGTAGATCTGACTCATCTTTGAACCTGATCGATAGATGGACCTAAGGTATATACAAGATAAATTTCACCCCGATCTTTAAAGAAAAGCGCCCTCCTGTTTATTGACTAATTTTGTAATATCCTGTGTACGTACGCATACAGTAGTTTTCAGCACACCACAGGAAAATTACACTGTACTGCGTCAAAATTGACTCGCCATACTCTTTCCATATAAATAACATAGCGAGTCATTATTCCACGTAACAGGAAAATACAGCGCCACTTACAAAGTATGAACTTGTTCACTATCTGATAACTTGATAGGGCAACAAACTGCACTAAAACTCTTAACACAATGGTGCGCCAAATAATGACTCTCGTTTTTACTTAGTATATGAAAAGAGAATGCCAAGTCAGTTTGGACGCGCCACTGGGAAATTTTCTTATGACATGTAAAAAACTGACTCACCCTGTGCATAAACTTTTTTAGAGGAGGGTCTCTTTGAAGTTTAGGAACAATGATCGAAAAAAGTATAGTGAAATTTTCTCCAAGTCACGACATGCCAACCTTCACAGTAGGTAACAAGGAATATGGACTTTTCTTAGGTAGCTTCGATTGTGAGTTATACGAGGATTTATCTTTTTCTACATGTGAAGTCTTTCACACATACTAGCATACATACAACCGAATGAGCGTGAAGTAGAATAATATTTTATGTATTTAGCTTCCTACGTGTGACGTCACTTTACTCACACCACCAAATTAACCAAATAATCGAGCGTACCTAGTAAACGAAGAAGTACACCTTGATAGGTAGATTATACAAAATCTACCGAAAAAAAAAATTAGGGTTGTTAAAATAATTGAAACATCGGATTTATTTGTGAATTATTAAAAAATCACCAACCATTTAATTATGTTTTTATGATTTACATGTGAGGTTTAACAGAGGAAAGTTCTTAATTTTGAAAATTGTTTGTCAAATAACTCGAAATTTTGTATTATGATTTGAATTTGCAAACTTAGTACCCCAGCAAAGTAATATTGTGCTGTTGTTATAGGTTCTATTTCGATTAAAAATACAATTCTTTCATGCCTTCTAAGTATGAAGGGAGGAGAGGCGTTTGGTGAGGTGGATTTTGCAAAATTTAAAATAAATAAGTTTCATTTCTGCTTCGTGTACTACTGTGCAATCACATTTTTTTAAATAATTTTTTTCCTCATGAAAGAAGTAAAAGTAAGGAAAACAATCAATATAATTACGTCATTCTTATTGGTTGAGTAAACGACTGTTTTTTTGTCTCTTTCTTCTGACAAATTCACAGCCTCCTTCAATAAAATATTAATAAATTTAAAGGTGACAAACCTGATCAGCATCAACGAAAATTATTTTCTTCACGTCAAGAGGGAACAATACGTCCAGGAACAATATTTTGTAACCCCAAATTATACGTTGTTTTTCGTTTTGCTGGTGCAGCCAACGTGGCCATTTGTACTGGACAAGTTCGAAATCAAACCCGTACTTCTTGGCCATTCGTGGCAGGAAATCCTGAAAATGTTTTCAAGACAATACACAAGCATAAATTTGGACTGAAATTCTTTTTGATTATTTTCATTAGATACAAATTATTTCGTAGTTTTCCCAATCACAGATACTACAATGTATAATAATTATTTGTGATACAAGTGTATAAAGTAGGTGATTTTAATTAGAGTGTGATTTTTTCAGCACGAGCCGGAGGCGATTGATGCAAATCACACGAGTATCAGTCACCTACTATATAAATGTATGTCACAACTATTTTTTGCAATACCCCCTCCCCTAAAAAAAAAAATAATTGAGATAAATAAATATATCTGCAATTGGGTAACATAAGCTCTGTTTCACAGAACTACACAACTTACATTAACCTACATCGGGAGGGAGATTCCACAAATGTAGGGATATTGAATGACTTCGCGCCAAGTTTTATTTGAATATTTGTAGAACAGCCCTACCGGTGTAAGCTGGTATAAGTTAGTGTAATGCAATTAAAAGAGCTATATAAGCACGAACTATCCGTTATCTTTCAACCAAACTTTGCGGCATAGTGGTTACGGTGTTGGCTTGAAAACGTACATGTCCGAGGTTCCCATTGACGAGAAATTTTTACAAAAAAAAAAAAAAAAAAGAAAATGAAAATGTAGGCTATGTTAAGTATTACCAGTGTATAAAATGATGCATGTGCCCAAGGCGATGTATAAAGTATCCAATTTTACTTTATACATTGGTCTTAAATGGTTCTAAAATTGCCTGCTTTATACATTGGAAGTTTATAAACATGTGTTGCAAAAAAATACTATTCATACAAAGAGAAAAAATTACAAATAATAATAGACAGTTGTACATCGTTATTCACCTTAAAATTAGGAGACAAGTAATTCTTTAGGAACCAAAATTTAACTGGCGATTTTGTGTGTTTGATCACACTGAGCATCATAATACGCAGGAATCTTTCATATAAATGGCCAGATGCAAGCGAGAAAATATTAATGGCTTCATCTTCGACGCCATCATCTTTCGTGGGGCCGTTACTACCGCTGAATGTGCTACAAAGTCGCAAAATAAAAAAAGGGCTCATTAAGATCAAAAAACCAACAAAAAGTATTATTTAGTGCGTTTAAGCATAGTTTAGACTGCAACTAAAGACGACGTACTTGGCAATCGATGACCACAAACCATTGCTTGCTTCATTCGCATCCGCCAACAACTCCTCATGTATCTTGTCAGGCTTTTTGTTAACTTTCAATTTCATGACGTGTGACTGAAACGAACTGATCAGCACCTTAATGTCAGTGCTATTTTGCGGTGTATCGGAACCTTCGTGACTCACAATCTCGTAAATGTCGGCCGATCGACCCTGCCGCAAACGCAGCACCCATGCACCGGGATTCGCTTTCAACTGGAAGTATCCTAAGTTGGCCATTACAATAGTGTCGACGATCACCGGATTCGTTTCTGTTCCAAGAGTAATTTGCAGACCACGTGGAGGGGTGCCGAAGGCGGTATCAAAGCAGTGGCCTTCGAGCAACAAATATTCTAACTCAAATTGACTGTAAAGAAGTCAGACTGATTAGTGACGATGAAAATGGAAAAAACCTGAAACATCGGAACAATGTCAATACCTGTAGACAGACGAATCTATATCTTTTAGGCGAATATTGTCCAAATCAAATGGTGTCACTACTGATTCAACCAGCCAGTTTTCGGGGACGTGCATATTTTGGGTAAGTAGTGATGTAACTGCCACCTCGGTAAAGTTAGCGATGGGTCCCGCGGCTAGGGCACCATCCTCGGTGAACAGCAATTCAGGCTCGAGAACGTACCGATAGTAACTAGAAAGAAAAAAACATATTCAGTCATAAATACTTGAAAAACTAGTTGGAAAATTTTAAAATCAAACATGTAAAAAATTAACATCATAAATCAAAGAATAATAATAGCAGAAAAAAAGAGAAAAATTTTAAATACAGCTGTAAAATTGATGGATAATCTTGCGAAGACTTAAAATTTATCTTTATCTCTTCTACCCATGACTCTGAAATGCGACATCTTCATTGGCAGTCTGGCTAATCAGTGAAAACAGTAGATACCGAGGTAATAATGCAACTGGCCATACAGCCTGAACAGTGAATTGTGAACAAGAAAGAATAATTATTGTTACTATCTCTAGAATAAACAAAAAAAAAAAAACTACCCGGCCAAACATTCTAATCACCTGTCCAGTGAAGGATTCCTTTCTGACAAACGTATCGAATGAAATTTATTAAGATTAAATTCGACATTTCAAAAACATAAGTATCGATTAACAAACAACAAAAACAGGATATAATTGCTCTGATTCAAGGTCGTAATAGAAAAGTTAAAATAAAATTCAAGGAAATAAAATAAATAAATTTTCTTTTTAGGTAAACACTTTTATTTAGTGGGGTAGATAAGAATGTAGGAACTGAATGTATTCAAATTTATCCTCGCCATTCTATCCCAACTCAATTCAGCCTACGAGTCGAAGGTAATCACAATTCTTTACTATTTTTTCAGAATATCCGCCCCACGCTTTTATTTGATGCCATTTCTGGATGATACAAACAAAATAAAAAAAACTATTTAATTTTCACCTTTTTAGGGAGCTATTTCTTTTTTACCGCATTAATTAAATAAAAGCGTTTACCTAAGAAAATATTTTATTCATTTTACTTTATACTTTTTAGCGTGTGATGTTATTCAGTTGAAATACTATTTTACGGTGAATATAAAAACCATAGAGTACAGTGACATAAACATGACAATAAGAATCTGAATAAAAATCTGGTGGACATAGCGGATAAAACAATTGGTGTGTCCTATGACACCAGGCGGAAGTGAAACTTCTATTACTGAGCCCTTTGTATTGAAAACATATTCACAAAATGTGAAAAGGTAAAAGAAAAATTCTTCAACATCTTTTAACTTTTTCTCTTTTTGTGAACTAGGGGAAATCCTCCAGACAACCGATTCTCAGTCGGTCAATTTGAAATTAGGAAATCTTAGAAAACATATGTTTTAATTAAGTACACAACGAAATATGAAAATTCCAAATTTGGCCTTTTTTTGAAACCCCTGAGGATCGAAGAATGGATCAAATAAAAAATAGGTCAAATTTGAAATCAGCAGCCAAAAAACATTCCGGATGACATATTACACAATAAAATATTAATAGTCAAAATATGACCCCCTTTAAAGCTCCCAGGAGTTTAGGAATGTGTCGAATGAAAAACTGAATTACAAATTTGAAATAAGAACCTCAAAAAACTTACCTAATGATGTGTCACACTATACAATTTGTAAATTCAAAATTTTGATCTTTTTGAAGTCCTTAGCGGGGTTAAGGAATGGGTCAAATAAAAAAAGAATGTCAAATTTGAAATATTCACTCCAAAAAACATACCCAATGATGCATCATACAATAAAATATGATAAGCCAAAATTTGGCCCCTTTTGAAGGCGCTGGTCATTGAGGAATAGGCCAAATGAAAAAATGAACGCCAAATTTGAAATCAGGGTCCCAAAAAACATACCTGATGATATATCACACAATACAATATATGAATTCAAAATTTGCCTCTCTTTTGAAGTCCATATGGGTTAAGGAATGGGTTGAATGAAGAAATAAATGCCAAGTTCAGAATCAGAACACCAAAAAACATACTCGGTGATGTATCACACAATACAATATGTAAATTCAAAATTTGTTCCCCTTTTGAAGCTCCTAGGGGTTGAGGAATGAGTCAAATGAAAACATGAATGCCAAATTTGAAATCAATGCCCCAAATACCAAACCTCGGTTACCCTGGTCTCTGATATCTTGTAAAAATAGGTAACTGTGTCCTGTAGTAGACTAATGTAGCAGTATCACCGCTATATACTGAGCTAAACGAAAAACATGGAGATAAAACCAGGAGGTTATAGTGCGCAATTCAGTTATCATTATCAAGTCTAAATTCTGTTCCTAAACAGAGTCAAATGAAAGCATTTAAAAAAACCCATAAAATTCGAATTAAGTTCAATAAGAAGCATAAATATCAAAATCATAGATAAGAAGTGGTCTTGGGGGTTTAGACCCTTCAATACCTCCAAAAAAATCTTGACAAAAATAAATGAAGGACGAATTGGGAGGTTTGTCGGAGGTGGTGTTGTCGAAGGAGGGTTGTCAGAAGAGACGACAGAAAATATGTGGAACTCCTCGCCCCTGTCGAATTAATGATGAAGCTGACTATTGATAAGTGTGGGCATTATTTGCACTAAAATTGAAGAGACTGTCGTAAAATTCTCACTTTTGAGCGATCTATCAGTCGATTGAATTGGAAGATTCAAATTTTTGAGCTTTTTTTGAGGACGATAAATAAAATTTTTCCCTTTATGGGAAAAACACTAACTCATGGATGTGTCTCAAACCCTTCACCCTGCCCCTAAAATTTTTAAGACAATAATTATGACACCATCACCCTCTCTGGATGCCTCCTGTGCCCGCTCCTAACCAAAGCTTCGGTAGAGCCCATCTCCCGCCCCCTATCCACCACCAGGACCTTTCTCAAACACCTCAACCTGTGCCAAAAATTTACCAGTTCAAAATTATGACGTCATCATCCAAATTCATAAAATACACGGAGAACAAAGCGTATTTTAACGAATAATTCGATTTTGATTAATTTAAAAGCAGAGCTTTCCTAAGTGAAATGAAAAATGTTTGAGTGGTTAGGTACAACCTTCGGATTATAATATTGTAATCTACCTCTTCAAAGGCATATCACTAATTCGTTCTTGGCAATTCAAATAAATTTTCACTTCCGCGTTCAGCACCTGCTGCAGCACATTTACAATGGGTGCTACTTTTTGAGCTCCTCGGGAAACAGGATCTACGATGACATTTATTTCGATTACAGGTTCATCAAGCGTCTTCGGTGGAATTTTGATAACGCTACAAAAATACAACACACAGTTGCGTAAAAATTTGAGCATCTCGATTTCAAAACATAAGAACAATAAACTACCTGTACTCCTCGCCAACATCATTCAACTTGAACCGTGACTTCGACTGAGGTTTATTCGCCAGTAAAGAAATAGCCTTCATAAAAACGTTACTCTTACATCCCTCCATACTAGCTGTAATACAGACATCATATTAATGCTGCAGGCTTCGATTATTATTAATTTTTTTTTCTTGCAATTGATACGTCGTCTTGGGTCACCTAATTTCGTCTCCATGGCATTGTACACCTTTTCAACAGATGATTTCATGGCAAAGCGCTCCAGGAGTAAAAAGTCAGCTGGTGTGAACTCTTCGTCTTCATCAAACGGACCGATTATTCGACCATTTGATACAATACCAATATTACCGGGTTCAAAAGAAAGTACTTGTCTGGAAAACGCTTCATTTTCTGATATTATTTGGTCTATTTCTCGCCAGTTTATGTCCTGAAAGAGCATAGCTTTAATAGAATCGCTAAAAAATAATGTACTAGAAAGAGTTTACACAGTTTTACCTACCCCCAGACTGAAATCCGAAGCTTTTTTCTCACCAGCTATAATAGCATCCGCATTTTTCAAAATCTTCGATACGGCTCCATTGTTGCGAATGGCAGCTAAAATTATTCTATTCAAAGGGCTCACGGCTTCGTTGTTCGAAGGATTAATGACGACGCTAATTCGGTGATTATTACCTCCATCCTACAAAAGCAAGAAAAAAGTAGTACAGAAAGTAAAATATTGAAACAGCAAAAGATACGAATATTTAATTACCAGATATTCAAGAGCATTTTGGAGCAATGCTCGCCCAGATAATAAATCAAAATCAACTACCAACCAGATTGTGAGTAAGGAAGTAGACCCGGGTTTTTTTTTGGTAAGGTACTTCATATTAGCAACGATTTTGCCAGTGGTGATATCCAGTAAATCAAGATGTTTACTTTGGTCTGAATTTAAGACTCGAGAGTTTAACCTGTTGAAAGCGAAGTAGTTAATATTTAAATCTGAAGCTGCAACATCGACATTCCTCCACCCAAAATTATTTTACAGACAACGAATGTTTTCTACAATTTTGGCAACAATTAACGTCAAAACGCAGCGAGTGATGAAAACTGAAGGAAAATTAAGGCGGTAAAAACCTAAACTAAGAATAATTGATTCAAGTACTATACGGGACCAAATGAAGAAAAAGTTTCGACAATATCTTGGATTTATATGAGCAAGGTTATAAATTTTCGAAATTCAATAGAGAATAATGATTGTTGAAAACAGTCTAATCAAAATTTTTCTGCAGATAAGAAACAGTTCAGAGAAGAGTGAGGGAGATGGAAATATTACGGAGATTTGAGAGCGTGGTATAACTAGATGTACACACGTAATATACAAGATGGATTCTTGTGTATGGAATGTGACGATATATTGTTACGAGTAGTAATGAGTACAGTCTGTTCAAAATAAGAAGCGCCATCCAACACCCGCAATAGACGAAGAGGCAAAAGGTACGGGTGGAAAGGGGAGAATGCTCTTACACTGGATAACATGACGCAATTTAAGAATGTAGCAACAAATTATTTCTGATTGAAGCATTTACCTACATCATTGTCAATTAGTGCGAGAGTATCTCAGCCCGTAAAAGAAAATATATTGCGATAGGTTCGGGGAACAAAGGAGTTCAAAACTTAGGGTTTTTGGACTTATCAAAGATAAATTTTTAGCAGGTGACAGTGGTAATATTATAGTGAGTTTTTTCTTATAGTTGATGTATTTTTAGTGGTTATCAATACTCATTTTTTGCGGTAGAACCGTAGAAGTATCATTTTTCAGGGATTTCTCTTCGACCCATATTGTTCTCAGTTTACCCAGTTAGTGGACGCTCTTTAGGCGTAAAACTAATTACTAACATTAATTCTAATAAAATTATTTACTAAGATCATTAGTATTACAATTCTGTTTTTTTTCCAAAATCTAGTTGGAATCAAAAACATAAACTACCCTTCGTAAGCAAAGAAAATCCTTTTATTTTTTAGAGTAAAAATTTCTGAAACAAAATTAAGTTTTTACTGTGTACAGCGTTGATTTTTGTTAATCTTAAATATGAACTTGATAGAAGACTTGGGATACTGAAAAGTTCAGTCGAAGAAAATTAGGCTTGTATTTTTCTTCCCGAAGCCTGAGATAGCGTGCCCCAAATTTTACTAACCTGGGCATTACGTTTGGTCGATTCATAACGAAATCTAAGACATCATCAGAATCTGTCAATTCTCCTCGATACACAGCTTTTTGAAGCGTAGGCGTCTGACTCATGATTTCTGTTAACATAGCTTCCTCAAAGTCTTCTTTATTTAACGACTTTTCTGGTAAGGGCACACCATTTATCAACGCCTATCAACAGTGATTCCATTCTAAATGAAATATTTCTATATAATTCTACTGCTCTTCAAAATACAGAAATACAGACCTGCGGGAATTTTCGCATACCGGACCGTGTTATGAAATCGGAAGATAATTGTCGCCCTGTATTATAATCAGAATCCGTTCCTAAAATATCCAAAGCATCGGCACCGTAAGACAATGCTTGCAACCGTTTCTTGACATCCTCTACTTCGACATCACGGTCTGTTTTTACAGTTGCGTAAACCTATAGCACAAAAACAGGAATACAAGATTACAAATTTTTACACTTCTATATAAAATGCAAACATAATTATACCTCCGTAATGAAACTCAGTCCAGCATATCGGTCTTTTTCCTCAGCTACATAATTAAATGCGTTCAAAATAGCGACTGGAGCACTTTCTAAACCTGATATTGACAAAGGTGGCGTCACAAAGATCAGTCCAACTCTGACCGGAGCGCTATGCACGACGAAGGACTCGGCTAATTTCAATAAAGGCCACGAATCTCGATGAGCCGGATCGCAAATAATTACCTGAAATGAAAATGCAAATGCAGGGTAGTTAAGTCTAATAAATTTTCCAATCAGTGTGGCGAATTTCGTACAACTATATACCAAATTATATAGGTTTCGTCGTATGCTGCGCAACATTCCTGGAAATGTTGGCTTCAGAAGGTCCATGACCGATGGCGACCAACGTTTATATTTACTGTCCAACTCAATGTCGTTTATCCACTGAACGGCTGAGTCTCTGATGTCAATGGCGTAATCATCATTACCAGAAGCAGAGAGATCCAAGGATAGTATAGAACTTACGACTTTCCTATCATTTATACCTATATCCAAAAATACGTACGATTGCGTGCCTTTATATGTAGTCATTGTCGAGATTTTTGTTCAATTTCAATATATCCTACCGATTTTATATAATCCTTCCATGACTCTGATCTCTTGTCGAACCGTTTCGAGAATAGTGAACAAATCTACGACATCCATATCGAAAAACACACCATTCAAGAAGAGAGCTGTATCCGTGGGCGGTAAATTCAACATCATCAGAATCCTATCTTGATTTTTCTGTATTTCTTTCTTACGTTCAGGTTTTACAGGAATACTGACAAGAGATCGGGTCTATATGGGCGAATAATAAATCAAATAATGTATATTATTTTAATTAAGACAAAAATTATGGATATTGACCTGTTTAGGAAAGTTTTGAGCTATTTGAATGAGCGAAGATAATGCCTCCACAGGAGATTCACTCATGATTTTTTCTGCCGCCTGTAAACTCAACTCTTGAAATTGCCATACTTTCAGAGGCTTTAAATCTTCTTTTGAACTTTCCAGATATTGACGGAATCGTTCTAAATCTTCTACTTTGTCGGAATAGAGGTCTCTACGAAGATAAAAATTATTTCTCAAATTATAATAGGCACGAAAAAAATGAAAGAAACACAATATTTCAAATAGAATTCACATAATAAGTTAAGTAAAAGAATGAATTTTTTTTTAAATATACTTTTACTGTTTTTTTTTTGTAAGTGTAAAAAACCTTTCACTAAAGTTCCATGTCCAAAACTCCGAAATGAATATCAAAAAGAACAACAAAAAAATAACATCACGATCGGGATTCGACCCCATGACATTTCAGGTGCAGAGCAACGCCTCCACCACGACACCGTAGGCATACGTAGTGAAAACTGAGGATAAAATAAAATAACCGTTGCCAAAGCAAGCATTCAGATGAGTGATAAAAAACAAACGCGATTTTAGCAAACCCAGATGTTAGCACAAGAACTGCATCACATTTCGTGGCGTTAATAACTCCAATAAAAGTGTATAAAAAGGGAGAGAATTTAATAGCTTTTTGGTAATTTTTTCCACAAGTTCACTTTGAAATTATAAAAAATATCCACAATAAAATATTGAAGAACTCTCCGCAAAAAAATCAGCCATTGCTCTGGAAAAAGTATCATTCAGCTTACGGCATACTTATTTTTCACGTTGCAGATATTCTATAAACAGCATAAGAAAATTTGAAAAAACCGATTAGGTACTCATTCGTGTGATTAAGAATTTTCATGTTCTATAGAAGCTTGCCACTTCGGATGAGTTGACGCCATTTTTCAGTTTTCAATTTTTCACTCAACTCAGACTGAAATCCTCATTTAGACCCAAATAAGAATTCGAATATGCGAGAGCAAGATTACACATTATGATAATTTTTCACAGTAACAGTGTTAAATATTTCCAGGATTACATCAGAATAAAATAACTAAATGAATTTATTTATTTTTTTACAGGTCTTAGAACCCGCATTCGCTCAAAATAGTGGGGAAGGGAGAAAGAATAAGACTAAAAAAAGAACGCCAAAAAATTTGAATATAAGTTGGTCTCGTAGGCATTGTCCTGAAAAGACGTTTCGCGTTAAACAACGAATGAAGACTGAGAAAACTCACTCTAACATAGCTAAGGAAGGGACCGACGTAGAGAACTGAAAATAGTCACATTCATCCTGATTTATCAATCAATATGCTATGGAAGTTTCATGATGTAGAGTTCGTAGTTTCTAAGCAGTTGTGTGAACGAAGACACTTACATTTTATGCTTTATGGTCAATATTCATTACATCTCACCAACGGCCGAATCAAATTACATATAGCATAAAGCAAGCACATCTATGTTATTTTTAGTTTGCAATTTAGAAAAAAATTGATCTCATAAATGCTCACATTCGATGTAGTTCAAATTATAACCGAGAGCTCTTCATTTTAATTCACTTGAATTTTAATTAAGAGGTTTCCTCGAGTTCAGTATAGCAATAAATTTTTTAAGAAATTGAAAGTTATTACCAAACTTTACTGTCGCCAGTCAACTATCCAGGGAAAAATAAAAAATAAATACCGCTTTCACGGCTTGTTATCATCAAGAAAACTTTTGAATACAAATTGATGTATTCGTACTTCTTCGATTACTATGAACATTTTTCAAGAACTGCACAATATAACAATCTACTTTTTTTCGTGAAAGGATATAAATATTCATCGCAACAGCAATTGGGTACTCAAAGGCATTGTGATATAATTATGTTAGATTCTGGTAAATAATCAGGGTTTCACATGATACAAATTCTTAGGTTTTAGCAACAATTAGGGTTAGGAGGTGTCTTACAGTTTGTGAGCGAAATTTTAAAAGCTTACGAGCTTTCAAAGTTTTTAAGTGCAAAGTGAATATGATTCGTCCACTCTGGAGTTTCAGAGCTTTCAAATGAGCCATCGCACGATGCATTTGAGGCATCCGTTTGACGGCAAAAGGGAACAATGAATCATTTTAACAATATAGGTAAATAGATACATAATAAAATTTGAAGTATAAGGTAGGACAAAGTTCATTCAGAAGATGATTTTCCAGGTCTGGTTGGGTGAATGACGGCAGCATAAAAAATATCATCGATAAACATTCAATTTTATCTTCTTACTGTAGAGTATTGAAATTGAAGCCGTCAACTTCAACGTCTTCATCTTCAGATGACGTATTATCAACTTTTTGGTCATGGCGTATCGAATCGTCTTCTGCCTTGTACTCGGTAGACTTCATTTGCAATTCGACTCCATATCCTGATAGTCGCACTTTACGGTTTAGATGATTCTACATCACAACCAAACAGTATTAAGGAACTTGGATATCGGCAGATGATTTTCAAGAAACAAATAAAAACCTGGGTGTAATGTCGAAACACATAATTTATGCGGCCATCGATAGCATATCGTTTGAGCAATGCATGGTACTCGCTGAAGTCCGGAGAGCCAATTTCAGCGTACAAGACAACAATTTGCGTTCGGTTTTTGCTGTTTGGATATTGATGATCAATATGAAATATCTCCGGATTTTTTATTACCTAAGAATTAACAAATAAAGGAAAGAATTTAAACAGTCAGATTATTAGGTTTAACCGATATTAACCATTCTTACGTAGTTTCTTTCGATTGCAGAAATAACGTCACTAATTGAGCATACTATTTCACCGCAAACGTCTACAGTAATAGGGCACGACAGATTTCGTTGAGCAGCCATTTGAGAGTACATCTCGATACTCGGCGAGTAAATATGTAACGAAAGCGATAACTTCAATAAACGCAACTGGGTATTGGATAGATGGGTGGCTGCATATGAGATAGCAGTATCGTATTTATCTTTATCGGATTCTGCAAACATAAAACTAACATTGGAAAAATGATTTAAACAGGAAAATGCGTTGAACCAATTGTGTTTCTGAAAGTAGAAGAAAACAAATATCATTAATCAAGAAATTAAATTACATCATTATTCGGAGGAAGAGAACTATGTTTTTCCACAACATGTCTTTACGCATCAATCAAAGTATTAATGTTACAATTTACGGGAAAGCAAAAATTATAAGCACTTAATTATTAACAATCCAAGTTTTTACAGGTTGTCCAATTTTTTACAAAGCTACAAATCTGTGATTATCTAATTATTAAACAGACCTACAAAAATGTAAAATACACGACAATAAAACTTTTGATCTTTCTTGCGCAAACACTCAAGTTTCTCGGATAAAAAGAACCCGGAATGTTAATTCGGTACATGAACTAAGTATATCTACGCCACATTTCAGATAAACTAATCCGGCGGTTATGGTGTGATTAAGTCCCAAACCTCCTAACAATTTTTAATTCGTAATATTATTCTAGTTAGGATTAGGAAAAAAAACTGACAAAATACAAGACATCGAAACAAGCTTTCAAGGAGTAGTACTATTAATTTCCATTTAACGGAAGAACCGAATGAAGCCTTCAACCTTGCGTTACTGCCGTCGACTCGATAAAATCCAAGAAAAATGTTGCACTCTCACGCCGCTGTGTTTTATTGTTTATTAGTTATTAGTTATATAAGAACAAACCTAAAGTTGATAACGGCGGTTGCAAACTGCTAATTTCGTCCACAAATGCCCAAAATAAGTTTATATTTTCATCGGCTAAAAATTCTGCTATTTCTAATACCAGTGGTGTTTGATACCACTTGGCATCAATTAGCGTCGTTACGGTTTTCGTTTTTCGACGGCATTCAGATGGCACCAATAGATGGCAAAATGCAAAAAATATAAATATGCGAGCTGATTCTCGCATCGTGAAGACACCTGAAAATCATTCAAAATTAGAAAATGAGTTTCGGTGACTTTCGCCTTACAAAGAAATTGCAAAAAGAAATGGACAACTAACACGTATGCAAAACTAATAAAATTAAAAAGAAATAAAGTCGAGTCGAAAATGACTACTGACGAAACGTGTTCCAAATTCGATAACACAGTATGAGATCAGCGAAAGTTGTTAGCATTTTCGATGTTGAAAATGCTGATTTTCTTGCAACGGACTGACGTCGTTAACAATAATATCAACAATTACTGATTGGATGTCGACTTCCAACCTGACCTAAAACTCCCTGCAAGAAGTAAAACAAAACCAATAACACCATTGCAATCGAGTCAATTAGGACTTTGCAAACAACAAACAAATGAGTGAATAAAAAAACGAATTACCTACTCGTCGTAAGCCGATTTACTGGGCTTCTCAAACGATAATCGATATGCGTGTTGTATTTATGCTACATATTCGCACAAAATCATGATCGAAAAATTTGTACTTCGTAATTACTTCAGCTTTCGAAGTTCAGACAAACGAGAATTTATTTCATCTACTTCGGTTCGTGACGCAGCTTGGGCCTTAGCTTATCACTTTTCATTTGGCTCCCCTCCGAGTGTCTCAAGTCCTTCCTTGAGTCAAGACCAAGTGAGAAGTGAATTTGTTTTGTGCGTAATCGAACGAATCGAATCGAGGGGTTTCATTGCGATCGGGGTGATCTTATCAATGATTCAAGTATCGCCGGACGCCGGTTCGACAGATTTCTTTTGCTTAGTGCTTAGTGCTTAGTGCTTGCTTACTCGCAAGACGTTATAACTAGCTATAATTTATTTATCTGATGTAGATGGTGTATGTTCTTTATCAACGTAAACTACATTTTTCCATGTTTCTTACGAAGTTAGTCAGGAATAATATTTTCGAAAGTTTATTGTTCTTAAAATTAGAGGTGAAAAGGAAAAAAAAAACAAAACTTCAATGCATCAGTTAATTGTCCGAGTTTTTGTCTGTTTTTGTATCGATCCATAGTAATAAACGCATATTATCACGTATCATGAAAACGAAAATTGAAAGTTGAAAGTATAGAATAGTTGTTTACCGGTATTAGTATTGTATTATAATTATCATATTTTGTTGTCCGAATTGAATATTGATTTTGATGAATTAGTGAACGAAATGAAGAAAAAGACATCAAAGAATCATGCAGGTGATGTGTCTGCATCGAGTAATATTGTTCTAATATCCAGAAGTATGTCTTATTGCTCTCAGCCTCTTAACGCTACTCTTTCGATACGTACAGTTTACTTCTACTTTTATAGAGTTGGACTTGCAATCTCTCTCGAACGATTTTGTATCACACACTGAAATAATTAGTCTTCGTCACCCTCGTAACGGAGAAAGCGCTCAATTCCTCTATAACTCCAATAACGGCACAATGCAAGAATGTTGGAGATATACTGAGAAATACCGGTTTGTTTTAATCTTCTGTACTGTGTATTATGATTATGATTCGTAGGCAAAAAAAGTTAAATATTTTTTTGAATGTTTTTTCAGCTCATGGTTCATCGGCAACACGATTAATTCTGAAGGGACGATGTTAATATCGACGTGCATTGATCCGTTATTTCTTATTCTACCATTCTTGCGCAAGGTAGATTTTCTATTAATGAGTTCTGAAGTGGTCTTTAATTTTGGTTCATCAAATTTAATATCCATTTTTTCTCAGTCAGCGAAATATCGAGTGTTCGATGAAATGACTCATGACGAAGATTTTCCTGACTCTTCTAAACTGGAATGCCTCGTTGATGAGGAACAGTTATCATTAGTAGCTGATAAAAAAGGTAAGGAACACTGTTTCCGAGAATACTGAAAAAATGCCTGGACTTGTGTATTCGAGTATTTTTACTTTGGGTTGATTTGCATCTAATTCTTGCGAGCACCTAACCATCCTTGAAAATTTGAAATAATCGCTTTCGCACCATCTACTGACCAGACAAACGCCTAATTACAGAATTTTGTCTATTGGTTGGATTATATACTTTTACTAATCGTTAAATTACAACATTTGTGGTCTGCAGATTGCGGTGGTTTAATTGTATGGAAATTCAATGATCAAAAAACATTGGAATGGCTAGCTGAGAAAACTAACAGGGTAGCTAATGTTCTAAAATTGAAACAAATAAATGTGAATACATTTTGTGCTATTTCTAAAACTTTCGTTAGAACTACTTCTCTGCCTGATCGTGAGTATAAAATGTTTATTGAATTGGCAATGTTGATAAAATGTCTGACGAATGTTCTCTACTCGTAGATGAATATTTAAGATATGCCCATGGCATCGTCAGCGAGTACTTAGACCCTGATCTCAGTGCCAAATTTTTTACTCATCTCAATTTACCCTCAACCGGAGACAACTTGAAAAAAAGAAAGAATGTGTCCTTAAGTAAGGATGAAATCAAACGAATTAAACAAGAATGCCGTGAAAAAGAACTTCTTGAAGCAGAATTCACTGGTCCTAACAAAGTTGAAAAGGTTTGCTGAGTAATGTTTCGTGATTCTGCTTAAACGAAAATAATGCTAATTCTCTTCTGTTTTCAGGTTACAAAAAAAAAAGCGAAACATGTGGCTTTAGCCAAAGCAGCAGTTGGCTCGAAAAATATATCGTCATTTTTCAAGACAAAATAATGCTCGTTGCTTCAAGTTTTTTGTGTTGTATTAATTACATATAATTATACGAGATTTTAAGTGAGCCAATTTCTTTTAACCGCCTGAATTTTCAGAAAATTTATTTTACCAAAATTAAGTTGCCTGTGAAACACGATGGCAATATCATTATAATAAATAAAGCCATAGACGTACATAAAATTTCATTCCATCATGTATATATTTAAATTTCTGTACTAAACGTTTTAATGCAAATCTAAAACTCCTTGGCTTTATTTGATAGGATTATACTGACTTACACCAACCTACACCGATAGGGATATAACACAAATATTCAAGTAAAAACTAGGCATAAAGTCATATAACATTCTTACATTTGTGGAATCGCCCTTCATGTAGGTTGATGTAAGTTGATGTAGTCCTATCAAATAGAGCTTTGCATTGACATTAACTTATTTACTAATTCTCTTTTTTAGTGCCTGTTGTTAAGTTTTTACCTCAGTGGGAAATAATGTAGTCCATTCTAAATAATAAGAATCATAAATGTGAAGGTGAACCAAAAAGTTAATTGGTTATTTTGGAGGAAATAATTAAGTAGTAAATTATAATCGTCAATAAAATATATAAATTGTATGTGCCACACTAGAGAGAACCAAGGAATACATCAAATACATACTAAAGGGCGTTCAGAAATGTAACTCAGTGTGATGGGTGCGCAACCATGTTTGACTATCAGATGACCTGAAAATTAAAACCGTTGTCTATTAGACCACACCCTTTTCCAAACAACTTTAAGGTGATGAATGGTTGTCCCTTGGTTGTGGTGGACAACCAAGTTATTTTTGAATGCAAATAACAGTCAACCATGACTTCTACATAAATGTTATCAAATTCATAAATGTTTTAAATTAACTGACACATTCAAAAAGTTGTGAGAAATTGATTTTTGTTATAATTTTAAATTATATTGTGTGCTAAATTAAATAAAAATGAATTATATTATTGTGTCAGATACTAGAACAGGAATGCCATTTATATACGGTGACCATATTCTTGTTCAACATAAGGACGATTATAAGTATTAACATACACTTCATTTCTTGGTCAGAAAGAGAGCATAGCTCTTCAATAGGTTTTGTTTTGAGTTGTCTTAGCGGATAATCTGTTGTGGTGCTGGTACACTGTAAACAAAAATGGAGATTATGCAGTTCAAATTGACTCAGATACTCCAGTAACGCTCGATAAGTTTGTAGATTCTGATTCAGAATTGATCAATATCAACGATATCTCTGCTGTTTCAAAAAATAGTGCTGCAGTTGACGAAGTGGTATCTGATGATACTACTATTGGAATATTACCCCTGAAAGAAAAAAATGATGCAGTTGTCACAATTACTTCCGACAGTACCAGCAACAGTCGTAGTACTTAATACTTCTAGACAACCAGATCTAGAAGTGCAAAACAGACAATCTGACGTAGAATTATGTCGACAACCGGACTTACAAGTACCTTGAACGACAATAAATTAGTACTTTCAATACCGAAAAATATTCTGGAAGCAAAATAGAAAAATGTGAGTAAAGAACAGATAAGTATGCAGAAACATATGTCCAAACCCTCGCTAAATGCTACAAAAATAGCGCAGGGTAATACGATGCACTCGTACACAAAACTTTCAAATATTATTTGAGAAACGAATAGCTGAATTGTGACTACAAGAAGAACTCGAGGCTAGATATGAAGAAGAAATTGTAAACATTAATAACTTATCCATACACAATACATCATATCATGCTGTTGAATTAAATGATGATCTGCATACATCAACTAGACCACTCTGGAAATGAGAAGATATCTTAGAGCTCATTACATTGTTCAAAGATGCTGAGCATCTATTCAAATCTGTGACTATATACATACTGGACTGCTAATACTGATAAGAATAACACAGAGTCTGATGAACAACAGGTGAAGTTGAGTCAGACACCCGTATTCCTGTTCAAAATGTTAATTTACTGGTTTGCTGTTTAAAAACTGATGTGAGGTATGCAGAACGAGGATCGAAAGAACTTGAGACTTTTGACTTTTAAGACGTTTATTTCGCAACTAACATATATTTGACAAACGAAAAAGTAAATGGTGAAGCAACAGCGATATGCGATCAAAAGTAGTAGGGGAAACACTTCGTGACTAGACTGTACATATGACATATATATATAGAATGGTGTGACGATGATGATGAAGAATGAGATGAGGTGGGATTTCGTATCAACAAAAACATAGAGCTACCTGATCCGCATTTAACCGAATTAATGACAAATTTCTGTGTAAAAATTAGAATTAGACATATTTATAAGAATATTTCGCAAGTAGATAAAAACATTCGTCATACAGCAACAAAAAAGATTATTTTTATGCATCAATAAATCAAATTTTGATGTGAGGCGTACAGAACGAGGATCGAAAGAACTTGAGACTTTTTACTTTAATGACATTTTATTAGCGACTAAATTATGTTTCACAAACTGATGTGAGGCGGTGATGACGAGGAACGAAAAAGAGTAAGAGAGAAGTATTCACGACAGAATTTATTAGCAGACTAAATTAACATTTGGAAATAAAATATGAATAAGTACGAAATGGCGAAGCAACAGCGATAGCGGATCGAGAATGGTAGGGGAAGCACTTCGTGACGAGAGTGTACGTGTGACATATATATATATATAGAATGATGTGATGATGATGATGATGAAGATTGAGATGAGGTGGGATTTCGTATCAACACCCCCCTGAAATTTTAACGATTGAGTTCTTCATCAAGTTTTCTGAAAATAAACGAATTTTAGTACAAAAATGATATATATATATATTATGATTAAAAAATAAAGAAAAATAAAATAAATAAAACTCACATCGTATTATTAAGGTAACTTTGGTTGCTATATCAAGAAAATTTTATCCGCTGTGCTTCGAAAACTAAAATAAAATAAATAATTAAAATAAGTAAATAAAGTGTAAGTATATAAATATGGTAACATGCATGATTATAGAATATTAATGTGTGATATATATAATAATATATGGTATATGCAAAAAAAATAATAATAATAAATAAAAATTTGGTAACATTCAAAAAGATTTTCGTATACATAGATGACTAATACATGATTCATTTAGAAGTGTGTTCGTATATTTTCTCGAACATTTACGAGTACGTAATGAAAAAAAAATAATCACAAGGAAATAAAATTAACAAAGGATTTCCAAGGTATACGATCGTTTATCGGAAACGTTACGTTCTACAATTATTATCTGTACCTAGCATGCAATAATATGAAGCGATAATATATGATGTCCGTTAGCTTTATCTTTTACGTATTTCTTTTGTATCTGAGGTGGCGTTTGACATGTTTATTTTTGGATAAGGCAAGCTATTTAGGTTTATCTATATTGAGGTCGTGTAATGAGTTTTTATCTCTCTTTTATTGTTAAGGTTTTCCTTTCATATATTCGTGTGGGAATTTTGTCGTGTATTTTTCACACGCTTGTCGAGAGTTGCATGCTATTTCTATTATTAATGTTTGTAGGGTTTTTGCCTGTTCGATTTTAATTTTATTTTCATTGTTGAATTTACTGAAAAATCAGCTATTTATTTCCGACAGGTATTTTCAAGTGAATTTTCATTATATTATTAG